>JAREIK010018459.1:0-438165 GCA_029783825.1 Sapria himalayana | reverse complement strand
TATATTTAGATATTACGGGGTTTAGGAGTATACTGATTAATGTGTATGCATTAGTAGTTATAGGTTTTATTTAAAAAAATCAAAAAAAAAAAATTATTTTTATTATTTTTGATATTTCAAAGGTTATATCCTTTGAAAATATAATAATTTTTAATTTTTTTTTCAAAAGCAAATCATATTTAGTTATAATAATTATTATATTTATATATCATATAAAAATTCAATATAAGCAATTTTAGTGATTAATATTCTAATAATGATCAAAAAATAAATTAATAATCTATTATTAATAAGATAGATATCAATTAAAATATAATTAGAAAAAATAAAATGATTCATAAGCAAACCAAAATATATTACTATATAATAATTTTTTTTTTGCAATTTTTTTTTTTTTAAAAAGTTTATCTATTTTTTTGATTAAAAATAATTTTCATAAATTATATTTGTAAACTCATAATTTATTTTTTAATTAATATTTATATAAAAATAAACAAATAAATAATTAAAATGAATATTTAAAATTATAACGAAAAAAAATGAGATTTATTATTTATTATTTATGGTATACCGGTTTAAATTAAATTATATCTGTCTCACTAATAATTTATTTTGTAATTAATATTTTATAAAAATAATGATAAATAATTAAAATAAAAATTTAAAATTATACTGGATAAAATTAAAATGAGATTTATGATTTATTATTAATGTATACCAATTTATTAGTTTAAGTATCTAGAAGTTTTGTCTATAGGTGTTAGCGATTCATGTTTTTAGGCATTTGTGGTTTATAGGTTTTATTTAAATAATAAAATAACAAAAAACAATTTTGTAATTTTTTGTCATTTTCATAGGTTATAACCTTTGAAAAATAATAATATTAAAAATATTTTTGAAATGTCAATACAATATTTAGTCATAATAATTTAATAATTATATATCATATAAATTCAATATAAACAATTTTATTGATTGATATTATAATAATGATCAAAAATTAAATTAATTAAACTATTAATAATAAGATAGATATTAATTAAAAAATATTTACAAAACCCAAATTGATTCAAAATTAAAGTAAAAAATATTATTGGATAATAATTTTTAAATTTTAAATTTTACTTCTTTTATAAGCATATATATATTTTTTAAAATAAATTATTTAAATTATTTTTGTCGCACTCATAATTTATTTTGTATTAAAAATTTATATAAAAATAAACTAATAAATAATTAAAATGAATATTTATAATTATTATAAATTGAAATAAAAATTAAATTTCTTAATTATTAAGTAGTATATAGCGGTTTAATGGTTTATGTATTTAGGCATTACGGGCTTTAGGAGTTTACTAATTTAACTATGTATGTATTTAGTGGTTTATAGGTTTTATTAAAAAATTAAAATAACAAAATATATTTTTTATTAAATTTTTATATTTTCAAAGGTTATAAACTTTGAAAATATAATAATTTTAATTTTTTTCAAATGTGAATTCAATATTTAGTTATAATAATCATTATATTTATATATCATATAAATTCAATATAAACAATATTATTGAAAAATATTCTAATAATGATCAAAGAATAATTTAATAATATATTATTAATAAAATAGATATCAATTAAAATATAATTACAAAACCTATAATGATTAAGAAGCAAAGAAATTATATTACTATATAATAAATTTTTGTTTTTAATTTTTTTCTTTTAATAAGTTTATTTATATTTTTTTTGATGAAAAATAATTATTTAAATTATATCTGTCTAACTCATAATTTATTTTTTAATTATATTTATATAAAAATAAAAAATAAATAATTAAAATGAATATTTAAAATTATAATGAAAAAAATGAGATTTATTCGTTATTTTTTAGGGTATACCAGTTTAATTTAAATTATATATGTCTTTCTAATAATTTATTTTGTAATTAATATTTCAATAAAAATAAACTGATAAATAATTAAAATAAAAATTTAAAATTATACTTAATAAAAATTAAAATGAGATTTATGAATTTTATTAATGTATACCAGTTTAATATTTTTAGTATTTAGAGGTTTTGTCATTTAGGACTTTAGCAATTTATGTTTTTAGGCTTTTAGTGGTTTATAGGTTTTGTTAAATAATGAAATAACAAAATAAATTATTTTTGATATTTTCACATTTTCAAAGTTTATAACATTTGACAATATAATAATTTTAAAATTTTTTAAAAATGTGAATACAATATTTAGTAATAATAATCATTATAATTATATATTATATAAACTAAAATAAACAATTTTATTAATAGATATGATATCAATTATCAAAAAATAAATTAATATGTTATTATTATTATGATGGATATAAATTAAAATATAAGTACAAAACCTAAAAATTATTCAAAATCAAGTAAAATTTATTACAAAGTAATAATTTTATTTTTTTAGTTTTTGATTTTTTATAAGCTTATAAATTTTTTTGATGAAAAAAAATTATTTCAATTATATTGTATCACTCAATTTATTTTGTAATTAATATTTTAAAAATTATTTAAATTATATTTAAGGTTTACGAGTTTAAAGGTTTAAGTATTTAGGGGCTTTTGTGTTTAGGAGTTTAGATGTTTAAGTGTTTAGGCATTTAGTGGTTTATAAGTTTTATTTAAACAATGATATAACAAAAAATTTATTTTTATTATTTTTTCTAATTTTTGAAGATTATATCTTTTGAAAATATAATAATTTTTAAAATTTTTTCAAATGTAAATATAATATTTATTTATAATAATATTCATAATTATAATTCATTTAAATTAAATATAAATAATTATATTGCTAGATATTATAAGTATGATCAAAAAATAAATTAATAAACTATTATTAATAAAATAGTATTATTTAAAAAGTATTTGCAAAATCTAAATTTATTCAAATCAAAGTAAAATATTTTACTAAATATAATTTTTTTTAAGTTTTGCTTTTTTTTATAAGTTTATATTTTTGTTATTAAAAATAAATTATTTTAAATTATAACTGTCTTACTCATAATTTATTTTGTAAATTTATAATTCTATAATAATAACTACTAAATATTTAAAATGGAATTTAAAATGATAATGAATACAATAAAATTGAGATTATTTTTTATTATTCGGGATATACCTGTTTAATGGTTTAAGTATTTAAGTGTTTTGTGTTTAGGAGTTTAGTGATTTTATTGTTTAGACCTAAAGTAATTTATTGTTTTTTTTAAAGAATGAAAAAACAAAATTTAGTTTTTGATTTTTTTTTTATTTTGAAGGTGTAACCTTGAAAATATAATAATTTTAATTTTTTTAAATGTGGATATAATATTTAGTTATATAATCTTAATAATTATATATAATGTAAACTTCATATAGATAATTTTATTGATAGATATTATATAATGATCAATAATAAATTAATAAACTTGTATTTATAAGATGATATAAATTAAATATAATTGTAACATCTAAATTGATTCAAAATCAAATAAGATATATTATTAAATAATAATTTTTTATTTTTAAAATTGTACCTCTTTCTATATAGCATTTTTTTTGATGAAAAATAAATTATTTTAATCATATATGTTGCACTAATAATTTATTTTGTAATTAATATTTCTATAAAAATAAACTGATAAATAATAAAATGAATATTTAAAATTATAATTGATACTAATAAACTGAGATTTATGATTTATTTTTTAGACTATACTAATTTAATGTTTAAGTATTTATGGGCTTCGGGGTTTAGAAGTTTTGTCATTTTAGTATTAGTCATTTAGTGGTTTATAGGTTTAATATAAAAAATAAAATAACAAAAATTTATTTTTGTTATTTTTTCTCATTTTTGAAGGTTATAACCTTTGAAACTATAATTTAATTTCTAAAAATTTTTTTTTTTGACAAGTGAATACAATAGAAGTTATAATACTCATAATAATTAATATCTAATATAAATTCAATATAAACTTATTTATTGATATTTATTCTAATAATAATAAATAAAAAAGTACTAACCAATTATTAATAAGATAAATATTGTTTTAAATTATTGTTCAACCTAAAATGACTCAAAATCTTAGTGAAATATTTACTAAATATTTATTTTAAATTTTAAATTTTTGTATCCATTTATAAGCCTATATATTTTTTGTTGAAGAATAAATTATTTAATTATATTTGTCTCACTAATATTTATTTTTTAGTTTATATATCTATAAAATTAACTAATTTAAAAATTAAAATGTATATTTAAAATTATAATGATAGTAAAAAATGAGGATTATGATTTATTATTTAGAGTATAACTATTTAATTGTTTATGTTTTTTTGTGGTTTTGGGGGTTAGTAGTCTATTATTATATGTTTCACATTTTCGTGTTTATAGGTTTTATTTAATCAATGAAATAACAAAAAATTTATTTTTATGAATTTTCGTGATTTTCAAAGGTTAAGACCTTTAAAAATATAATAATTTTTTAATAGCTCTAAAATATGAATTTAATACTTAGTTATAATAATCGTAATAATTATATTTGTTTTAGTTTCAATATAAAAAAATGTATTAATATCTATTATAATAATGATCAAAAAGTAAATTAATAAACTATTATTAATAAAATAGATATTAATTAAAATATATTTGCAAAACCAAAATAATTCAAAATCAAAGTAAATTATATTACATAAAAAAATTTTAAATTTTTTAAATTTTGTTTATTTTTATAAGCTTATTTTTTTTTCATAAAAATAATTTATTTAAATTATATCTGTCTCACTCAGTATTTATTTTGTAATTAATATTTCTATAAAAATAAACTAAAAAATAATTAAAATGAATATTAAATTATAATGAATACAAAAAAAATGAGATTTATTATTAATTATTAGGTTATATAGGTTTAATGGTTTAAGTATTTAGGTGATTTTGGGGTTTAGGAGTCTAGAGATTTAAATGTTTAATCATTTAGTGGTTTATAAGTTTTATTTAAATAATAAAATAATAAAAAATTATTTTTAAGGTTATAACCTTTGAAAATATAATAATTTTTAAATTTTTTTCAAATGTAAATATAATATTTAGTTATAATATCTTAATAATTATAAGACATTTTAATTAAATATAAGTAATTTTATTATTCTATATTATAAAAATGATCAAATAATAAATTAAAAAACTATTATTAATAAGATTGATTGCAATTAAAATATAATTGCAAAACCTATATATAATGATTCATATAAAAGCAAAATATATTACTAAATAATAATTTTTTGTTTTAAATTTTTACTTCTTTATATAAGCTTTTTTTTTTTTTGATTAAAAATAAATTATTAAAATTATATTTGTCTCACTCATTATTTATTTTGTGATTGATAATTCTATAAAAATAAACTAATAAATAATTAAAATGAATATATAAATTATAATTAATACAAATTAAAATGAGATTTCTGATTTATTATATATGGTATACCGGTTTAATGGTTTGATTATTTAGTGGTTTATAGGTTTTATTTATATAATAAATATTTAAAATTCTATTTTGATTTTTTCTGATTTTCAAAGGTTATAACCTTTGAAAATAAAATAAGTTTTAAAACTTTTTGAAATGTGAATACCATGTATAATTATATTAATCTTACTAATTATATATCATATAAATTCAATATAAATAATTTTAATGATAGATATTATAATAATGATCAAAAATTAACTTAATAAACTATTATTAATAATATAAATATTAATTAAAATATATTTACAAAACACAAAATGATTCAAAATCATATCAAAATATATTACTAAATAATAATATTTAATTTTTAAAATTTTCCTTCTTTTTATAAGCTTATAATTTTTTTATTAAAAAAATTATTTCAATAATATTTGTCTCACTCGAAATTTATTTTATAATTAATTTTTCTAAAAAATTAAACTATAAATAATTAA
The DNA here is from genome assembly GCA_029783825.1 of Sapria himalayana. Taxonomy (NCBI): domain Eukaryota; kingdom Viridiplantae; phylum Streptophyta; class Magnoliopsida; order Malpighiales; family Rafflesiaceae; genus Sapria; species Sapria himalayana. Next base: position 432,184 of record JAREIK010018459.1, on the reverse strand, counting down.
AATGAATATTTAAAATTATAATAATAGAAATAAAAATGAGATTTATTATTTATTAAGTAGTATATAGTTATTAAAAGGTTATGTATTTAGGGGTTCGGGATTTATGAGCTTAGTGATTTAAGTAAGTAAGCATTTAATGATCTATAGGTTTTATTTAAAAAATGAAATAACAATAAATTTATTTTTTTTTATTTTTTCACATTTTCAAAGGTTATAACCTTTGAAAATATTATAATTTTTAATTTTTTTTCAAAAGTAAATATAATATTTAGTTATAATAATCATTATATTTATATATCATATAAATTCAATATAAACATTTTTATTGATAAATATTCTAATAATGATGAAAAAATAAATTATTAATCTATTATTAATAAAATTGATATCAATTAAATTATATTTACAAAACCTAAAATGATTCAGAAGCAAAGTAAAATATATTACTATATAATAATTTTTTGTTTGAATTTTTTTTTTCTTTTAAAAAGTTTATCTATATTATTTTGATGAAAAATAATTTATATAAATTATATTTGTATAACTCATAATTTATTTTGTAATTAATATTTATATAAAAATAAACAAATAAATAATTAAATTTGAATTTTTAAAATTAAAATGAAAAAAAATGAGATTTATTCTTTATTATTTAGGATATACGGGTTTAATTTAAATTAGAACTGTCTAACTAATAATTTATTTTGTAATTGATATTTCTATAAAAATATACTGATAAATAATTAAAATAAAGATTAAAAGTATACTGAATAATTAAAATAATTATTTTGTTCCTCTCTTAACTCTAGAATGATTGCTAAAGCTCTAACCAAAATAATATGAGCTTTTACTTTATCTCTATTATGTCTCATCATATTTGATGTTGAATCACTGAGCTATCAAAGGTAATTTGACTCATGTACGCTAACAGACTAAACCAAAGTTGTACCCCTATGTGTTGAAATAGCTAGTTGTTGAGGATGCTATTTATATTGATTATTGTAATTTCTTCTAAAATATATCTCATGCACACACTCAAAGCAATTTTTTTAAAACATAGTTCACCTCTAAAAAAATAACCGACTTGTAGCCTATTAGAACAAACTAACCCTAGGGTGGTTTGAGCATGCAAGAAGTATGGGCTCTCTTTCAATCAAGAATCAAAAAATTTATTTTATTGGCATGTCTAAGCCTTTTTTTTATATCCTCATGGATATGAAAAGTATCATTTATTTCTTTTTATATTAAATGAGTTATGTATACAAGCTCACAATACCCAAAAATGTGTAAATGAATCATATTCAAATGTATTAAAGGTTTTAATCATTGCTCAAAATATTAGTCTTGCATATTGACACTTGAGGTCACAAATCAAAGGAAAAAGCCATAATGATATTTCCAATCCCAAGAATTTTAGCTATAGAAAGTTATAAAGAGTAGTACTCGAGCTTTAACTATTTCTAGGGTCATGACTTTTGCTCTTGAGGAATGTCCAAAGTTACAATCATTCCTAGTGCAATGACTTGGAATATAAAGATAAAATGCACAAGCTATGGTCATATCCAATATTGTGACCCAGTATTATAGTGATTAAATATATATTCATGGTCATTCTTAGTGCCATAACAATATGTTCAACAGAGAGACACAAGTTATGGCATATTCTCATTGATATGATTTTGTGTTCTAGAGACAAAATATACAATCATGACCATTGCTAATGCTACAATAATCTAAAGAAAGAAAGATACTGAATCCATAACTCACCCCTTGAGTCATGACTTTGTATTACATATACAAAAATATAAATCTGTGACATTCCTAAAAGTTGTGAATTTCAATTTAAATTTAACACTTAGTCATTTGATTATAAAAGTGCAAATAATGAGATTTAGGATTTCGGGTTTATGGATTCAGGTTAAAGTTTATGGTTTAAGGCTTAGGATTTAAAGTTTTGGGTTTATGGTTTTTTTTTTTTTTTTTTTGGAAAATACACACTTTATTTATCATTTAGGCACATAACTTACAAGAGACTAAAAAGCTGACTAATTTAGGCCAGCCCACCAAATCATATGCACCTTAATGATTCTATGCATAAAATACATAAAAAACATAATGCCTAATAATTCCAAGCGTACGAATACAACTAAAATAACCTGGCATTCCCGGACTTCAGAGTTGGCATTGAGTCATTATGCGCACTGAGTCCTTTCCATTCGGATTTGTCCAATCCTTTTGGAGGAACCTGAATGATGCACCATATTAAAACTATGCAAATATAAGATTGTGCATGTATGTGACATTCAGCAACAAGCGTTTGCCTGTCATTGCTATGCAATGGAATACAAGTAAAACTGAATACCCATAAATCCACAAGTCCATATCTACGGTACTTTATCAATTCATTCTCATCTCTGAATTCCACATTCTTTTGCTCCAATGATCCTCAAAAGAGTATCTCCTGGGTTAGAATGCTTCCTCCTCGAGCTTTAAGAAGTGGTTGTATGTTGCACCGACAAAATATCAAAAAATATGGATGCATCGGTGTGCATGCGTGATGAGGTCCATCTCATAGTCTAATTATCTACGCGTACAACCAAGCTAGAATACAAGTAAAATTACAAAATGCTATAAAGATGGGTCGTCTACTCCTGGAGTGTAGCATCGCCTAATGTGTATCTACAAAATACACAAGTGGGCTCCACTTAGAGATACTCATGGGTCCAGTTGCCCTCATTGCATGCTACATAGAGAACAGACAAGATTGTGTGTGTGAGTATGTTATGATCCGTCTCTACAAGTATATGGTGCATACAAAGTCCAAAATACAAATAAGACTATAAACATAAACTACAAGTTTGAATCTTTCGCTCCCGTGTGGCTGATCTGGGCTCCATTGCTTACTGGCCCTGCTTGGTGATGCTTCGGATTTTGTCGGCTCTCCAATTAAACATGGATTACCCGCTACTCCTGTTGGGCAATGATTGGGTGACCCTCTATGCTGCCTGATAGGGCTAGTGGGACACACTCCTAGCTACTCCTGGGTTTATTCCCGACCACTTTGTTCGGCCTCATCAATTGTCTGAATGTTATCATCCTTGCCTGCTAGTGGGGCCCTCTATAAGATCGTGGCCCATACTTCTGGCTGCTTCCAAGACTTGCTGCCCCCTCTAAATGCTACAACAAAATGGACAAGAATATGTGCACGAGTGTACTGTGGTCCGTCGCTATGTGTGTGTGATGCAGTAGTATCAGGATTTAGGAGTTTAGTAATTTAAGTATTTAGGTATTTTGTGGTTTATAGGTTTTATTTAGAGGTGTCAACCGGGCCGGGCCGACCCCGCCCGGCACGAGGCACGGCATGGTTCGGCCGTGCCTGGGCCGGCCCGGCACATTTTTAAACCATGTCCGGGCCCGTGCCGTGCCCTGGGTTGGAACGTTCCGTGCCGTGGTTAGGCGGCACGGGTTCTTCCCGTGCCATTTCACGCGGGCACGCGTGGGCGTGACTCAACCCTCCCGAAAAAAAAGACCGCGGGTCGGGTCTGATTGGATCCCGACCCGCGGTCCCGACTCCCGACCCGGCACGGCACGGCCTGCCGTGCCCGGATGTTTTTATACCGCGGGTCCGTAGCACGTTCGTGCCCGAAAAAAATGGGCCGGGTCGTGCCGGGCCGGCCCGTTTGATACCTCTACTTTTATTTAAATAATTAAATAACAAAAAAATTATTTTTTTGATTTTTTCTCATTTTCAAGGTTATAACCATTGAAAATATTATAATTTTAATTTTTTTTTTCAAATGTTAATACAATATCTAATTATAATAATCATAAAAATTAAATATCATGTAAATTCAATATAAATAATTTTATTGATCGATATTATAATACTGATCATAAAATAGATTAATAAACTATTATTAAAAAGATAGATATTAATTAAGATATATTTGCAAAACCTAAAACGATTCAAAATCAAAGTAAAATATTTTACTAAATAATAATTTTTTATTTTTAAAATTTTGATTCTTTTTATAAGCTTATAAATTTTTTTGATGAAGATAAATTATTTAAATTATATTTGTCTCATTCATAATTAAAATAAATATTAAAATTATAATGAATACTAATAAAAATGAGATTTATGATTAATTATTTAGGGTATACCGATTTAATGGTTTAAGTATTTAAAAGTTTAAGAGATTACTGATTTAAGTGTTTAGGGATTTAGTAGTTTATATGTTTTATTTAAATACTGAAATAACAAAAAATTATTTTTCAAATTTTTTATCAATTTTGAAGGTTATAACCTTTATAAATATAATAATTTTTAAATTTTTTTCAAATGTGAATACAATATTTAGTTATAATAAACTTAATAATTTTATATCATGTAAATTAAAAATAAACAATTTTATTGATAGGTATTAATAAACTAAATATAAATATAAATATAATAATGATCAAAAAATAAATTAATAAACTATTATTTATTGATAGATATTTATATATTATTTATAAATACTTAAACCTTTAAAGATGGTTTAAATGTTTAAGTATTTAAGGGTTTTGTGGTTTAGGAGTTTAATGATTTAAGCGTTTAGGCATTTTGTAGTTTATAGGTTTAATTGATCGATTATTTAAGGGTTTTGTCATTTATGAGTTTAGCAATTTATCTTTTTAGGCATTTAATGTATAATTATATTAATCTTATTTATTATATATCATATAAATTCAATATAAATAATTTTAAATAATAGATATTATAATAATGATCAAATATTAAATTAATAAACTATTATTAATAATATAAATATTAATTAAAATATATTTACATAACACAAAATGATTCAAAATCAAATAAAAATATATTACTAAATAATAATTACTTAAAATATAATATTACCTTGTCAATAATTTTATATTATCTATAAAATTACTTAAAATATAATTAATTAAATAAGATTTTGTCAAAATGATAAGCTTATATATAAAGTATATATTAATATATATATTAGTAAATATTGATATCTATCAAATAAAAATATAAAAATATATATATGACCTTGTCAAAAGCTTTGATGTGCAGAAAAGGATAGAAATGTTAAATAGAACGGGACTGAGTTGTGTGCTTAATTTGGTTCTTTATTTTGTCACAAGTTGGCTTTGTTTAGCCGAGTGAAAGTTAACCATAATAGCCAAACTATATTTTTTAAACAATTACTTAAAATATTAAAGAATAGCTAAAGATGACCACAAACATTGGCAGCAACAATTACTACTTAAGTAATTGCTAAAATTAGGCTGCTTAATATAACAAAAAAAAAATACAACTAATAACAACCATTATAATAATCATTTCAAAGGTCCGTCCCGGAACAGCAACGAAAATCCAAACCCAATTAATTATCTCTTCTACAACTCCTCCCTTTTCTTCCTCCACTGTAGAATGACAACCAAAGATGAAAATGTGTTAATCATGTATACATAAATTTCTAAGATGAAAGAGTAATAAAAAAACAAAATATCACCTTATAAAATTTAATACACCCATTCCAAATTTACTTGGCCAACTATAGTTGAAAAAATATTTGGATCTTGAGACCCCTCTCAAAATTGTAATTGAACCATATTTTTATTAAATTGAATGAATAAAATAAGTAATAGTAAAATTAAAATTTACAAGATTTGTATACTAAGCTGATTCATTATCATCAAGGTCTTGAACTAATTCTTCAATTTCAATAGTTTTGTTTGAGCTACTCAACCAATCTTGTAGACATATGAGAACTTCAGCTGTAATAGGTGTTAAAGAATTCCTAAATTTATCTAAAGTTCTCCCCCTAGTGCTAAATGTAGAATCGTAGGCCACAGTAGATGCTTGGATATAGCAAATACATCCATTGCTATATTTGCCAAAGAAGGATACCTAACCTCATTTACCAGCCACCAGTTTATAAGAGCAAAATCAATTCTATTTTTTTCAAGTTTGTTTTCCAAGTACCTATCCAACTCTTCCAAAGCCGCAACTTCTTGTTCTTTCTCCAATTCAACAAAAAAAATCATCAACATAAGTATCGCTGCCATCAAAGAAATCATCATTTTTCTTCAACATAGTAGAAGAGAAATCATTTTCTTTTGATTCATCTTCATTTAAATCTTTATAATCATTCATCATCTCATTTAATGCATTTATAACCTTTTTCACCAAATTTTTAGCCAATTCCTCTCCATAATGCTAAGTTGAGATATTTGAGCTTATATCTGGGATCCAACACTACTGCTACAAAAAGCATAATATTTGTTGACTGAAGAGAACCCCAATATTTGTTGAATTTATTCCTCATTTTCATACCTATTTCAGACACCATTGTATCTCTACTAATTTCACAAAGCTCAATTTTTTTTCAAAATTCGAATAATCTCAAGAAAATAAACACTAGAGGTAGAATATTATGAGCCAGAAAGTTTACGAGTTACCTCATAAAAAGTTTTAAAGAAACGAGCCAAAATATTGGCGTTTGTTCAGTCTCTCTCAGTTGGAACGTTTGAACCAAACTCCTTCAAAAACCTTTTGTCTTTGTCCACCAACTTATCAAATTCTTTTTGATATTTTATATCTGTTTGTTAGCATCAAATTAGTTGAATTCCATCTTGTAGGACAATCTAATTGCAATGAAGATCCATATGTCAAGTTTGCTTCTACAACACATTAACTTAAACATATCTAATCTTTTAGGACTGCTCCTCACATATTTCACCACACCTCTAATTTTTTGAATAGCACCCTCAACTACTGCAATGCCATCTCTGACAATTAAGTTTAGGATATCAGCACAACATCTCTTATGATAATGCTCGCCTCTCAAAGGGACAACACGCTTCTTCACAAGCCTTTTTTTCAATTGTTCACCTGCAACATCATTATTTGATGCATTGTCAACAGTAATGAACATCAACTTTCTCAAACCCCATTCATTCATGCAAAACTCAATAGTATTTCTAATATTAACTCCAGAATGAATTTTATTACACAAAAGTTCAAAAGCCTTTTATGCATATTCCATTGAGAATCAATTAAATGAACCGTCAAACATATATAATACAAATTTTGAATGCTAATCCAAGTGTCGGTAGTCAATGAAACTCTACAACAATGAGATGATATGCTATCTAATAATTTCTTATTTTCCTTCACAAACAAAGAAAAACAATCACTCAGTGTAGAGTGCAAAGATGGAATTTTATATTGAGGCACATTAACTTTACAAAACTCCTTAAACTCATCCCTCTCAACAAAACAAAAAGGCAATTCATCTTTTATGATCATTTTCACCAAAGCCTCCCTAACTAGTTGTTGATCAAATTGCCAACAAGTTAATTTGTTATCTTATGAACTAGTACCTTTAGTGAAACTCAACAAAGATTGTGACTTGTCTTTACCTTTGTGAGCATCTATTAATTCTTTTTTGTGTGGAAATTTCTGACAAGTCTTTCTCAAGTATTTCCATAAACCTGAAGTACCTTGATAACTTTTTGCCAAGTATTCTTTCCTGCACCATATACAAGCTGCCCTACCAGTTTCATTTCCCTCTGAATCAACTAATATCTCATAAGTTTCCCAAACAGTAGACTTATACTTTTTATGAGCTTGAGATTCAGATGTACCTTTACTTTCTTTTATAATTGGAATTGAAGAACCTGCCGTAACAATAGGAGGGTTCGTGAAAAAATGATGATTGGATTTACCAGTACTTTGATCATTTGAGATGTGATCATCTTCAATTTATTGTATTTTTAGTTTACGGCTGGATTGTGCCATCTGCATTGCCATTAATTAAAATGATATGTTTAGCATAAATACATATAAATATTTCAAACAAGCAAGCTCTTCAAAACTGACTGTAACATATTCAGCCCACTCATTCGGCCCAACCACAACACCACAACCTATACTCAACAAAAATGACTGAGACACATAATAATAATAATTAATCACTCAATTCTCGTCAAAAAAACAAACCAAAAGGCTGGTACCATCTGGGACACGGTGGAGGCAACCAGAAGTGCGACGGACAAGGACTGGACCTAACTAAACACGGCTGGAATGGTATGAGGTGGCCTGGAACTCATCGGAACAGCAATAGGTGCATCGTAATTGGATGGGCAATAGCAGAATTGGTGGCATCTTCATGTTATATATATATATTTCGGGTTCTATTATCAGTTTTTTAGGATGGGATGGTTCTCGAAATGTATATTGCTTACGATCCGGAAACGTCCCAAAAGAAAAAATACTTGATAGAATGTGACGGGAAAAATCAAAGTCAACGGATTTTTCTCACTCCCGATTCTTTTGGGACAAGACTTCGGGTCGGGCCAAGAATCTCCGAGTCCCGTGAGCAGCCCTACTAAATGCATATAAAGTTAAATCAGTAAACTCTTAAATCTCGTAATACATAAATACATAAACCATTAAACTGCTAAATACTACTTAATAATTAATAAATCTATTTTTTATTGCTATTTATCATATTTTTAAATATTCATTTTAATTATTTATTAGTATATTTATTTAGAAATATTTATTACAAAATAAATTATGAGTGGGACAAATATAATTTAAATAATATATTATTTATCTAATAAAAATATATGCTTATAAAAGAAGCATAAATTAAAAAATTAAAAATTATTATCAATTAATATAAGTTTAATCTTGAATCAATTTGGGTTTTGTAAATATTTTTTAATTAATATCTATCTTAATATTAATAGTTTATAAATTTAATTTTTGATCATTATTATAATATCTATCAATAGAATTATTTATATTAAATTTATATGATATATAATTTTTTATATTATTATAACTAAATATTGTATTAAAATTTCAACAAATTTTAAATATTATTATATTTTAAAATTTTATAACCTATGAAAATGATAAAACATTATAGAATTTTTTTGTTATTTTATTTTTTTAAATAAAACCTATAAACCACTAAAAGCCTAAAAACATAAATCGCTAAACTTTTAACGACAAAACCTCTAAATACTTAAATCATTAAACTGGTATACATTAAAAATAAATCATAAATCTCATTTTAATTTTTATTCAATATAATTTTAAATTTTTATTTTAATTATTTATTAATTTATTTTATAGAAATATAAATAACAAAATAATAATTAGTGATAAAGATCTAATTTAAATTAGACCGGTATCCCTAAATAATAAATAATAAATAATAAATCTCATTTTTTTTTCATTAAAATTTCAAATAATCATTTTAATTATTTATTTGTTTATTTATATATAAATATTAATTACAAAATAAATTGAGTTAGACAAATATAATTTATATAAATTATTTTTCATCAAAAAATTAATGGTAAACTTTTTAAAATAAAAAAAATTTCAAATCAAAAAATTATTATATAATAATATATTTTGCTTTTCTTCTTAATCATTTTAGGTTTTGTAATTATATTTTAATTGATATCAATCTTATTAATAATAGATTATTAAGTTATTCTTTCATCATTATTAGAATATTTATCAAAAAAATGTTTATATTGAATTTATATGATATATAAATATAATGATAATTATAACATAATATTGTATTAACTTTTGAAAAAAAATTTAAAATTATTATATTTTCAAAGGTTATAACCTTTGAAAATATCAAAAAATAATAAAATATATTTTTTATTATTTTATTTTTTTAATAAAACCTATAAACCACTAAATGCATACACAGTTAAATCAATAAACTTCTAAACCTCATAATGCATAAATACATAAACCATTAAACCACTATATACTACCTAATAATTAATAAATCTAATTTTTATTTCTATTTATTATAATTTTAAATATTCATTTTAATTATTTATTAGTTTATTTTTATAGAAACATTTATTACAAATTAAATCTTGTAAGTGACATATATATTTTAATTATTTTATTTTTAATCAACAAAAATATATGCTTATAAAAGAAATTAAAAATTAAAAATTATTATCCAGTAATATATTTTACTTTAATTTTGAATCAATTTGGGTTTTGTAAATATTTTTAATTAATATCAATCTTTTTATTAATTGTTTATTAATTTAAATTTTGATCATTATTATATTATCTATCAATAAAATTATTTATATTGAATTTATATGATATATAATTATTAATATTATCATAACTAAATATTATATTCACATTTCAAAAAATTTTAAATATTATTATATTTTCAAAGGTATAACATATGAAAATGATAAAAAATTACAATTTTTTTTGTTATTTTATTATTTAAATAAAACCTATAAACCACTAAATGCCTAAAAACATAAATTACTAAACTCCTAAACGACAAAACCTCTAAATACTTAAACTATTAAACAAGTGTACATTAATAAAAAATCATAAATCTCAATTTAATTTTTATTAGGTATAATTTTAAATTTTTATTTTAATTATTTGTCAGTTTATTTTTATAGAAATATTAATTACAAAATAAATTATTAGTGAGACATATCTAATTTAAATAATTTATTTTTCATCAAAAAAATATATATATCCTTATAAAAAGAGGCAAATTTGTAAAAACAAAAATTTATTATTTAGTAATATATTTTATTTTTATTTTGAATCATTTTAGATTTTGCAATTATATTTTAATTTATATCATTCTTATTAATAATAGATTATTAATTTTTTATTGATCATTATTATAATATTTATTAATAAAATTCTTTATATTGAGTTTACATTATATATAATTATTAAGATTATTATTACTGAATATTATATTCACATTTAAAAAAAAAATAAAAATTATTATAATTTCGAAGTTTATAAACTTCAAAAATTAAAAAAAATCAAAAAATTAAATTTTTTTTTTTCATTCTTTAAATAAAAACTATAAATCACTAAAGGCCTAAACACTTAAATCACTAAAATAAATTATTACTAAATAATTACAAAAACTAAAATGATTCAAAATCAAAGTAAATTTATTACTAAATAATAATTTTGTTTTTTAGTTTTTGACTCATTTTATAAAATTATATTTTTTTTTGATAAAAAATAAATTATTTAAAATATATTTGTATCACTCATAATTTATTTTGTAATTAATATTTCAATAAATTATTTAAATTATATTTAATGTTTACGAGTTTAAAGGTTTAAGTGTTTAGGGGCTTCGGGGTTTAAGAGTTTAGAGATTTATATGTTTAGTTATTTAATGGTTTATACGTTTTATTTAAACAATGATATAACAAAAAATTCATTTTTTGTTATTTTTATAATTTTTTAAGGTTATAACCTTTGAAAATATAACAAATTTTAAATTTTATTTAGTGTGAATATTATATTTAGTTTTGATAATATTAATAATTATATATCATATAAATTCAATATAAACAATTATATTGATATATATTATTTTAATGATCAAAAAATAATTTAATAAACTATTATAAATAAGATAGATAATATTTAAAATATATTTGCAAAACCTAAATTTATTCAAAATCAAAGTAATATAATTTACTAAATAATAATGTTTTTCATGTTTTGCTTCTTTTTATAATTATATATTTATTGTTCTTAAAAGTATATTATTTAAATTATATTTGTCTTCCTCTTAATATATTTAGTAATTTATAATTCTATAAAAATAAACTAAAAAATAATTAAAATGAATATTTAAAATTATAATGAATACAATAAAAGTGAGATTTATTATTTTTTATTCAGGATATATAGTTTTAATGGTTTAGGTATTTAGGTGTTTTGGGGTTTAGTGATTTAAGTGTTTATGCCTTTAGTGATTTATAGTTTTTATTTAAAGAATGAAAAAACAAAAAATTTACTTTTTTGTTTTTTTTAATTTTTGAAGGTTATAACCTTTGAAAATATAATAATTTTTAATTTTTTTTAAATATTAATATAATATTTAGTTATAATAATCTTAATAATTATATAGAGTGTAAACTCAATATAAATAATTTTTTTTATAGATATTATAATAAAGATCAATAAATAATTAATAACCTATTATTAAAAAGAATGATATTAATTAAAATATAAATGCAAAATCTAAAATGATACAAAATCAAAATAAAATATTTTACTAAATAATAAATTTTTGTTTTTAAAATTGTGCCTATTTTATAAGCTTATATTTTTTTGATGAAATATAAATTATTTAAATTATATCTGTCTCATTAATAATATATTTTTTACTTAATATTTATTAAAAATAAACTGATAAATAATTAAAATAAAAATTTAAATTATACTCAATAAAAATTAAAATGAGATTTATGATTTATTAATAATGTATACCAGTTTAATGGTTTTGAGATTTAAAATTTTCTGAAATGTGTATACAATATTTAGTTATAATATTATTAATAATCATGCATCATATAAATTCAATATAAATAATTTTATTGATATTTATTATAATAATGATCAAAAATTAAATTAATAAACTATTAAAAATAAGATAGATATTCATTAAAAAATATTTACAAAACCCAAATTGATTCAAAATTAAAGTAAAATATATTACCGAATGATAATTTTTTATTTTAAATTTTTAAATTTTACTTCTTTTATAAGCGTGTATATATATATATTTTGATTAAAAATAATTTATTTAAATTATATTTGTCTTACTCATAATTTATTTTGTAATAAATATTTCTATAAAAATAAACTTAATAAATAATTAAATGAAAATTTAAAATTAAATAAATAGACATAATAATTAGATTTATTAATTATTATTTATTATATAGTGGTTTAATAGTTTATATATTTAGATATTACGGGGTTTAGGAGTATACTGATTTAATTGTGTATGCATTTAGTAGTTTATAGGTTTTATTTAAAAAAATAAAAAAAAAATTATTTTTATTATTTTTTGATATTTTCAAAGGTTATATCCTTTGAAAATATAATAATTTTTAATTTTTTTTTCAAAAGCAAATTCAATATTTAGTTATAATAATTATTATATTTATATATCATATAAATTCAATATAAGCAATTTTAGTGATTAATATTCTAATAATGATCAAAAAATAAATTAATAATCTATTATTAATAAGATAGATATCAATTAAAATATAATTAGAAAAAATAAAATGATTCATAAGCAAACCAAAATATATTACTATATAATAATTTTTTTTTGCAATTTTTTTTTATTTTAAAAAGTTTATCTATTTTTTTGATTAAAAATAATTTTCATAAATTATATTTGTCTAACTCATAATTTATTTTTTAATTAATATTTATATAAAAATAAACAAATAAATAATTAAAATGAATATTTAAAATTATAACGAAAAAAAATGAGATTTATTATTTATTATTTATGGTATACCGGTTTAAATTAAATTATATCTGTCTCACTAATAATTTATTTTGTAATTAATATTTTTATAAAAATAAACTGATAAATAATTAAAATAAAAATTTAAAATTATACTGGATAAAAATTAAAATGAGATTTATGATTTATTATTAATGTATACCAATTTATTAGTTTAAGTATCTAGAAGTTTTGTCATATAGGTGTTTAGCGATTCATGTTTTTAGGCATTTTGTGGTTTATAGGTTTTATTTAAATAATAAAATAACAAAAAACAATTTTGTAATTTTTTGTCATTTTCATAGGTTATAACCTTTGAAAATATAATAATATTTAAAAATATTTTTGAAATGTCAATACAATATTTAGTCATAATAATTTTAATAATTATATATCATATAAATTCAATATAAACAATTTTATTGATTGATATTATAATAATGATCAAAAATTAAATTAATTAAACTATTAATAATAAGATAGATATTAATTAAAAAATATTTACAAAACCCAAATTGATTCAAAATTAAAGTAAAAAATATTATTGGATAATAATTTTTAAATTTTAAATTTTTACTTCTTTTATAAGCATATATATATTTTTTTTAAAATAAATTATTTAAATTATTTTTGTCGCACTCATAATTTATTTTGTATTAAAAATTTATATAAAAATAAACTAATAAATAATTAAAATGAATATTTATAATTATTATAAATTGAAATAAAAATTAAATTTCTTAATTATTAAGTAGTATATAGCGGTTTAATGGTTTATGTATTTAGGCATTACGGGCTTTAGGAGTTTACTAATTTAACTATGTATGTATTTAGTGGTTTATAGGTTTTATTAAAAAATTAAAATAACAAAATATTTATTTTTATTAAATTTTTATATTTTCAAAGGTTATAAACTTTGAAAATATAATAATTTTTAATTTTTTTTCAAATGTGAATTCAATATTTAGTTATAATAATCATTATATTTATATATCATATAAATTCAATATAAACAATATTATTGAAAAATATTCTAATAATGATCAAAGAATAATTTAATAATATATTATTAATAAAATAGATATCAATTAAAATATAATTACAAAACCTATAATGATTAAGAAGCAAAGAAATTATATTACTATATAATAAATTTTTGTTTTTAATTTTTTTTCTTTTAATAAGTTTATTTATATTTTTTTTGATGAAAAATAATTTATTTAAATTATATCTGTCTAACTCATAATTTATTTTTTAATTAATATTTATATAAAAATAAAAAATAAATAATTAAAATGAATATTTAAAATTATAATGAAAAAAATGAGATTTATTCGTTATTTTTTAGGGTATACCAGTTTAATTTAAATTATATATGTCTTTCTAATAATTTATTTTGTAATTAATATTTCAATAAAAATAAACTGATAAATAATTAAAATAAAAATTTAAAATTATACTTAATAAAAATTAAAATGAGATTTATGAATTTTTATTAATGTATACCAGTTTAATATTTTTAGTATTTAGAGGTTTTGTCATTTAGGACTTTAGCAATTTATGTTTTTAGGCTTTTAGTGGTTTATAGGTTTTGTTAAATAATGAAATAACAAAATAAATTATTTTTGATATTTTTTCACATTTTCAAAGTTTATAACATTTGACAATATAATAATTTTAAAATTTTTTAAAAATGTGAATACAATATTTAGTAATAATAATCATTATAATTATATATTATATAAACTAAATATAAACAATTTTATTAATAGATATGATATCAATTATCAAAAAATAAATTAATATGTTATTATTATTATGATGGATATAAATTAAAATATAAGTACAAAACCTAAAATTATTCAAAATCCAAGTAAAATTTATTACAAAGTAATAATTTTATTTTTTTAGTTTTTGATTCTTTTTATAAGCTTATAAATTTTTTTGATGAAAAATAAATTATTTCAATTATATTTGTATCACTCAATTTATTTTGTAATTAATATTTTAATAAATTATTTAAATTATATTTAAGGTTTACGAGTTTAAAGGTTTAAGTATTTAGGGGCTTTTGTGTTTAGGAGTTTAGATGTTTAAGTGTTTAGGCATTTAGTGGTTTATAAGTTTTATTTAAACAATGATATAACAAAAAATTTATTTTTATTATTTTTTCTAATTTTTGAAGATTATATCTTTTGAAAATATAATAATTTTTAAAATTTTTTCAAATGTAAATATAATATTTATTTATAATAATATTCATAATTATAATTCATTTAAATTAAATATAAATAATTATATTGCTAGATATTATAAGTATGATCAAAAAATAAATTAATAAACTATTATTAATAAAATAGTTATTATTTAAAAAGTATTTGCAAAATCTAAATTTATTCAAATCAAAGTAAAATATTTTACTAAATAATAATTTTTTTAATGTTTTGCTTTTTTTATAAGTTTATATTTTTGTTATTAAAAATAAATTATTTAAATTATAACTGTCTTACTCATAATTTATTTTGTAATTTATAATTCTATAATAATAAACTACTAAATATTTAAAATGGATATTTAAAATGATAATGAATACAAATAAAATTGAGATTTATTTTTTATTATTCAGGATATACCTGTTTAATGGTTTAAGTATTTAAGTGTTTTGTGGTTTAGGAGTTTAGTGATTTTATTGTTTAGACCTTAAGTAATTTATTGTTTTTTTTAAAGAATGAAAAAACAAAAAATTTAGTTTTTTGATTTTTTTTTTATTTTTGAAGGTTGTAACCTTTGAAAATATAATAATTTTAATTTTTTTTAAATGTGAATATAATATTTAGTTATAATAATCTTAATAATTATATATAATGTAAACTCAATATAGATAATTTTATTGATAGATATTATAATAATGATCAATAAATAAATTAATAAACTTGTATTTATAAGAATGATATAAATTAAAATATAATTGTAACATCTAAATTGATTCAAAATCAAAATAAGATATATTATTAAATAATAATTTTTTATTTTTAAAATTGTACCTCTTTCTATAAGCATTTTTTTTTGATGAAAAATAAATTATTTTAATCATATATGTTGCACTAATAATTTATTTTGTAATTAATATTTCTATAAAAATAAACTGATAAATAATTAAAATGAATATTTAAAATTATAATGAATACTAATAAAACTGAGATTTATGATTTATTTTTTAGACTATACTAATTTAATGTTTTAAGTATTTATGGGCTTCGGGGTTTAGAAGTTTTGTCATTTTAGTATTTAGTCATTTAGTGGTTTATAGGTTTTATATAAAAAATAAAATAACAAAAAATTTATTTTTGTTATTTTTTCTCATTTTTGAAGGTTATAACCTTTGAAAATATAATAATTTCTAAATTTTTTTTTGAAAAGTGAATACAATATGAAGTTATAATAATCATAATAATTATATATAATATAAATTCAATATAAACTATTTTATTGATATTTATTATAATAACGATAATAAAAAAGTAATAACCAATTATTAATAAGATAAATATTGTTTTAAATATATTTGTCAAACCTAAAATGACTCAAAATCTAAGTGAAATATTTTACTAAATATTTATTTTAAATTTTTAAATTTTTGTATCCATTTATAAGCCTATATATTTTTTGTTGAAGAATAAATTATTTAAATTATATTTGTCTCACTAATAATTTATTTTTTAGTTTATATATCTATAAAATTAAACTAATTAAAAATTAAAATGTATATTTAAAATTATAATGAATAGTAAAAAAATGAGATTTATGATTTATTATTTAGAGTATAACTATTTAATTGTTTATGTTTTTTGTGGTTTTGGGGTTAAGTAGTCTATTGATTTATATGTTTACACATTTTCGTGTTTATAGGTTTTATTTAATCAATGAAATAACAAAAAATTTATTTTTATGAATTTTCGTGATTTTCAAAGGTTAAGACCTTTAAAAATATAATAATTTTTTAATAGCTCTAAAATATGAATTTAATACTTAGTTATAATAATCGTAATAATTATATTTGTTTTAGTTTCAATATAAAAAAATGTATTAATATCTATTATAATAATGATCAAAAAGTAAATTAATAAACTATTATTAATAAAATAGATATTAATTAAAATATATTTGCAAAACCAAAAATAATTCAAAATCAAAGTAAATTATATTACATAAAAAAATTTTAAATTTTTTAAATTTTGTTTATTTTTATAAGCTTATTTTTTTTTCATAAAAAATAATTTATTTAAATTATATCTGTCTCACTCAGTATTTATTTTGTAATTAATATTTCTATAAAAATAAACTAAAAAATAATTAAAATGAATATTTAAAATTATAATGAATACAAAAAAAAATGAGATTTATTATTAATTATTTAGGTTATATAGGTTTAATGGTTTAAGTATTTAGGTGATTTTGGGGTTTAGGAGTCTAGAGATTTAAATGTTTAATCATTTAGTGGTTTATAAGTTTTATTTAAATAATAAAATAATAAAAAATTATTTTTAAGGTTATAACCTTTGAAAATATAATAATTTTTAAATTTTTTTCAAATGTAAATATAATATTTAGTTATAATATCTTAATAATTATAAGACATTTTAATTAAATATAAGTAATTTTATTATTCTATATTATAAAAATGATCAAATAATAAATTAAAAAACTATTATTAATAAGATTGATTGCAATTAAAATATAATTGCAAAACCTATATATAATGATTCATATAAAAGCAAAATATATTACTAAATAATAATTTTTTGTTTTTAAATTTTTACTTCTTTATATAAGCTTTTTTTTTTTTTTGATTAAAAATAAATTATTAAAATTATATTTGTCTCACTCATTATTTATTTTGTGATTGATAATTCTATAAAAATAAACTAATAAATAATTAAAATGAATATATAAATTATAATTAATACAAATTAAAATGAGATTTCTGATTTATTATATATGGTATACCGGTTTAATGGTTTGATTATTTAGTGGTTTATAGGTTTTATTTATATAATAAATATTTAAAATTCTATTTTTGATTTTTTCTGATTTTCAAAGGTTATAACCTTTGAAAATAAAATAAGTTTTAAAACTTTTTGAAATGTGAATACCATGTATAATTATATTAATCTTACTAATTATATATCATATAAATTCAATATAAATAATTTTAATGATAGATATTATAATAATGATCAAAAATTAACTTAATAAACTATTATTAATAATATAAATATTAATTAAAATATATTTACAAAACACAAAATGATTCAAAATCATATCAAAATATATTACTAAATAATAATATTTAATTTTTAAAATTTTCCTTCTTTTTATAAGCTTATAATTTTTTTATTAAAAAAAATTATTTCAATAATATTTGTCTCACTCGAAATTTATTTTATAATTAATTTTTCTAAAAAATTAAACTATAAATAATTAAAATGAATATTTAAAATTATAATAAATAGAAATAAAAATGAGATTTATTATTTATTAAGTAGTATATAGTTATTAAAAGGTTTATGTATTTAGGGGTTTCGGGATTTATGAGCTTAGTGATTTAAGTAAGTAAGCATTTAATGATCTATAGGTTTTATTTAAAAAATGAAATAACAATAAATTTATTTTTTTTTATTTTTTCACATTTTCAAAGGTTATAACCTTTGAAAATATTATAATTTTTAATTTTTTTTCAAAAGTAAATATAATATTTAGTTATAATAATCATTATATTTATATATCATATAAATTCAATATAAACATTTTTATTGATAAATATTCTAATAATGATGAAAAAATAAATTATTAATCTATTATTAATAAAATTGATATCAATTAAATTATATTTACAAAACCTAAAATGATTCAGAAGCAAAGTAAAATATATTACTATATAATAATTTTTTGTTTTGAATTTTTTTTTTCTTTTAAAAAGTTTATCTATATTATTTTGATGAAAAATAATTTATATAAATTATATTTGTATAACTCATAATTTATTTTGTAATTAATATTTATATAAAAATAAACAAATAAATAATTAAATTTGAATTTTTAAAATTAAAATGAAAAAAAATGAGATTTATTCTTTATTATTTAGGATATACGGGTTTAATTTAAATTAGAACTGTCTAACTAATAATTTATTTTGTAATTGATATTTCTATAAAAATATACTGATAAATAATTAAAATAAAGATTAAAAGTATACTGAATAATTAAAATAATTTATTTTGTTCCTCTCTTAACTCTAGAATGATTGCTAAAGCTCTAACCAAAATAATATGAGCTTTTACTTTATCTCTATTATGTCTCATCATATTTGATGTTGAATCACTGAGCTATCAAAGGTAATTTGACTCATGTACGCTAACAGACTAAACCAAAGTTGTACCCCTATGTGTTGAAATAGCTAGTTGTTGAGGATGCTATTTATATTGATTATTGTAATTTCTTCTAAAATATATCTCATGCACACACTCAAAGCAATTTTTTTAAAACATAGTTCACCTCTAAAAAAATAACCGACTTGTAGCCTATTAGAACAAACTAACCCTAGGGTGGTTTGAGCATGCAAGAAGTATGGGCTCTCTTTCAATCAAGAATCAAAAAATTTATTTTATTGGCATGTCTAAGCCTTTTTTTTATATCCTCATGGATATGAAAAGTATCATTTATTTCTTTTTATATTAAATGAGTTATGTATACAAGCTCACAATACCCAAAAATGTGTAAATGAATCATATTCAAATGTATTAAAGGTTTTAATCATTGCTCAAAATATTAGTCTTGCATATTGACACTTGAGGTCACAAATCAAAGGAAAAAGCCATAATGATATTTCCAATCCCAAGAATTTTAGCTATAGAAAGTTATAAAGAGTAGTACTCGAGCTTTAACTATTTCTAGGGTCATGACTTTTGCTCTTGAGGAATGTCCAAAGTTACAATCATTCCTAGTGCAATGACTTTGGAATATAAAGATAAAATGCACAAGCTATGGTCATATCCAATATTGTGACCCAGTATTATAGTGATTAAATATATATTCATGGTCATTCTTAGTGCCATAACAATATGTTCAACAGAGAGACACAAGTTATGGCATATTCTCATTGATATGATTTTGTGTTCTAGAGACAAAATATACAATCATGACCATTGCTAATGCTACAATAATCTAAAGAAAGAAAGATACTGAATCCATAACTCACCCCTTGAGTCATGACTTTGTATTACATATACAAAAATATAAATCTGTGACATTCCTAAAAGTTGTGAATTTCAATTTAAATTTAACACTTAGTCATTTGATTATAAAAGTGCAAATAATGAGATTTAGGATTTCGGGTTTATGGATTCAGGTTAAAGTTTATGGTTTAAGGCTTAGGATTTAAAGTTTTGGGTTTATGGTTTTTTTTTTTTTTTTTTTTTGGAAAATACACACTTTATTTATCATTTAGGCACATAACTTACAAGAGACTAAAAAGCTGACTAATTTAGGCCAGCCCACCAAATCATATGCACCTTAATGATTCTATGCATAAAATACATAAAAAACATAATGCCTAATAATTCCAAGCGTACGAATACAACTAAAATAACCTGGCATTCCCGGACTTCAGAGTTGGCATTGAGTCATTATGCGCACTGAGTCCTTTCCATTCGGATTTGTCCAATCCTTTTGGAGGAACCTGAATGATGCACCATATTAAAACTATGCAAATATAAGATTGTGCATGTATGTGACATTCAGCAACAAGCGTTTGCCTGTCATTGCTATGCAATGGAATACAAGTAAAACTGAATACCCATAAATCCACAAGTCCATATCTACGGTACTTTATCAATTCATTCTCATCTCTGAATTCCACATTCTTTTGCTCCAATGATCCTCAAAAGAGTATCTCCTGGGTTAGAATGCTTCCTCCTCGAGCTTTAAGAAGTGGTTGTATGTTGCACCGACAAAATATCAAAAAATATGGATGCATCGGTGTGCATGCGTGATGAGGTCCATCTCATAGTCTAATTATCTACGCGTACAACCAAGCTAGAATACAAGTAAAATTACAAAATGCTATAAAGATGGGTCGTCTACTCCTGGGAGTGTAGCATCGCCTAATGTGTATCTACAAAATACACAAGTGGGCTCCACTTAGAGATACTCATGGGTCCAGTTGCCCTCATTGCATGCTACATAGAGAACAGACAAGATTGTGTGTGTGAGTATGTTATGATCCGTCTCTACAAGTATATGGTGCATACAAAGTCCAAAATACAAATAAGACTATAAACATAAACTACAAGTTTGAATCTTTCGCTCCCGTGTGGCTGATCTGGGCTCCATTGCTTACTGGCCCTGCTTGGTGATGCTTCGGATTTTGTCGGCTCTCCAATTAAACATGGATTACCCGCTACTCCTGTTGGGCAATGATTGGGTGACCCTCTATGCTGCCTGATAGGGCTAGTGGGACACACTCCTAGCTACTCCTGGGTTTATTCCCGACCACTTTGTTCGGCCTCATCAATTGTCTGAATGTTATCATCCTTGCCTGCTAGTGGGGCCCTCTATAAGATCGTGGCCCATACTTCTGGCTGCTTCCAAGACTTGCTGCCCCCTCTAAATGCTACAACAAAATGGACAAGAATATGTGCACGAGTGTACTGTGGTCCGTCGCTATGTGTGTGTGATGCAGTAGTATCAGGATTTAGGAGTTTAGTAATTTAAGTATTTAGGTATTTTGTGGTTTATAGGTTTTATTTAGAGGTGTCAACCGGGCCGGGCCGACCCCGCCCGGCACGAGGCACGGCATGGTTCGGCCGTGCCTGGGCCGGCCCGGCACATTTTTAAACCGTGTCCGGGCCCGTGCCGTGCCCTGGGTTGGAACGTTCCGTGCCGTGGTTAGGCGGCACGGGTTCTTCCCGTGCCATTTCACGCGGGCACGCGTGGGCGTGACTCAACCCTCCCGAAAAAAAAGACCGCGGGTCGGGTCTGATTGGATCCCGACCCGCGGTCCCGACTCCCGACCCGGCACGGCACGGCCTGCCGTGCCCGGATGTTTTTATACCGCGGGTCCGTAGCACGTTCGTGCCCGAAAAAAATGGGCCGGGTCGTGCCGGGCCGGCCCGTTTGATACCTCTACTTTTATTTAAATAATTAAATAACAAAAAAATTATTTTTTTGATTTTTTCTCATTTTCAAGGTTATAACCATTGAAATATTATAATTTTAATTTTTTTTTTCAAATGTTAATACAATATCTAATTATAATAATCATAAAAATTAAATATCATGTAAATTCAATATAAATAATTTTATTGATCGATATTATAATACTGATCATAAAATAGATTAATAAACTATTATTAAAAAGATAGATATTAATTAAGATATATTTGCAAAACCTAAAACGATTCAAAATCAAAGTAAAATATTTTACTAAATAATAATTTTTTATTTTTAAAATTTTGATTCTTTTTATAAGCTTATAAATTTTTTTGATGAAGATAAATTATTTAAATTATATTTGTCTCATTCATAATTAAAATAAATATTAAAATTATAATGAATACTAATAAAAATGAGATTTATGATTAATTATTTAGGGTATACCGATTTAATGGTTTAAGTATTTAAAAGTTTAAGAGATTACTGATTTAAGTGTTTAGGGATTTAGTAGTTTATATGTTTTATTTAAATACTGAAATAACAAAAAAATTATTTTTCAAATTTTTTATCAATTTTGAAGGTTATAACCTTTATAAATATAATAATTTTTAAATTTTTTTCAAATGTGAATACAATATTTAGTTATAATAAACTTAATAATTTTATATCATGTAAATTAAAAATAAACAATTTTATTGATAGGTATTAATAAACTAAATATAAATATAAATATAATAATGATCAAAAAATAAATTAATAAACTATTATTTATTGATAGATATTTATATATTATTTATAAATACTTAAACCTTTAAAGATGGTTTAAATGTTTAAGTATTTAAGGGTTTTGTGGTTTAGGAGTTTAATGATTTAAGCGTTTAGGCATTTTGTAGTTTATAGGTTTAATTGATCGATTATTTAAGGGTTTTGTCATTTATGAGTTTAGCAATTTATCTTTTTAGGCATTTAATGTATAATTATATTAATCTTATTTATTATATATCATATAAATTCAATATAAATAATTTTAAATAATAGATATTATAATAATGATCAAATATTAAATTAATAAACTATTATTAATAATATAAATATTAATTAAAATATATTTACATAACACAAAATGATTCAAAATCAAATAAAAATATATTACTAAATAATAATTACTTAAAATATAATATTACCTTGTCAATAATTTTATATTATCTATAAAATTACTTAAAATATAATTAATTAAATAAGATTTTGTCAAAATGATAAGCTTATATATAAAGTATATATTAATATATATATTAGTAAATATTGATATCTATCAAATAAAAATATAAAAATATATATATGACCTTGTCAAAAGCTTTGATGTGCAGAAAAGGATAGAAATGTTAAATAGAACGGGACTGAGTTGTGTGCTTAATTTGGTTCTTTATTTTGTCACAAGTTGGCTTTGTTCAGCCGAGTGAAAGTTAACCATAATAGCCAAACTATATTTTTTAAACAATTACTTAAAATATTAAAGAATAGCTAAAGATGACCACAAACATTGGTAGCAACAATTACTACTTAAGTAATTGCTAAAATTAGGCTGCTTAATATAACAAAAAAAAATACAACTAATAACAACCATTATAATAATCATTTCAAAGGTCCGTCCCGGAACAGCAACGAAAATCCAAACCCAATTAATTATCTCTTCTACAACTCCTCCCTTTTCTTCCTCCACTGTAGAATGACAACCAAAGATGAAAATGTGTTAATCATGTATACATAAATTTCTAAGATGAAAGAGTAATAAAAAAACAAAATATCACCTTATAAAATTTAATACACCCATTCCAAATTTACTTGGCCAACTATAGTTGAAAAAATATTTGGATCTTGAGACCCCTCTCAAAATTGTAATTGAACCATATTTTTATTAAATTGAATGAATAAAATAAGTAATAGTAAAATTAAAATTTACAAGATTTGTATACTAAGCTGATTTATTATCATCAAGGTCTTGAACTAATTCTTCAATTTCAATAGTTTTGTTTGAGCTACTCAACCAATCTTGTAGACATATGAGAACTTCAGCTGTAATAGGTGTTAAAGAATTCCTAAATTTATCTAAAGTTCTCCCCCTAGTGCTAAATGTAGAATCGTAGGCCACAGTAGATGCTTGGATATAGCAAATACATCCATTGCTATATTTGCCAAAGAAGGATACCTAACCTCATTTACCAGCCACCAGTTTATAAGAGCAAAATCAATTCTATTTTTTTCAAGTTTGTTTTCCAAGTACCTATCCAACTCTTCCAAAGCCGCAACTTCTTGTTCTTTCTCCAATTCAACAAAAAAAAATCATCAACATAAGTATCGCTGCCATCAAAGAAATCATCATTTTTCTTCAACATAGTAGAAGAGAAATCATTTTCTTTTGATTCATCTTCATTTAAATCTTTATAATCATTCATCATCTCATTTAATGCATTTATAACCTTTTTCACCAAATTTTTAGCCAATTCCTCTCCATAATGCTAAGTTGAGATATTTGAGCTTATATCTGGGATCCAACACTACTGCTACAAAAAGCATAATATTTGTTGACTGAAGAGAACCCCAATATTTGTTGAATTTATTCCTCATTTTCATACCTATTTCAGACACCATTGTATCTCTACTAATTTCACAAAGCTCAATTTTTTTTCAAAATTCGAATAATCTCAAGAAAATAAACACTAGAGGTAGAATATTATGAGCCAGAAAATTTACGAGTTACCTCATAAAAAGTTTTAAAGAAACGAGCCAAAATATTGGCGTTTGTTCAGTCTCTCTCAGTTGGAACGTTTGAACCAAACTCCTTCAAAAACCTTTTGTCTTTGTCCACCAACTTATCAAATTCTTTTTGATATTTTATATCTGTTTGTTAGCATCAAATTAGTTGAATTCCATCTTGTAGGACAATCTAATTGCAATGAAGATCCATATGTCAAGTTTGCTTCTACAACACATTAACTTAAACATATCTAATCTTTTAGGACTGCTCCTCACATATTTCACCACACCTCTAATTTTTTGAATAGCACCCTCAACTACTGCAATGCCATCTCTGACAATTAAGTTTAGGATATCAGCACAACATCTCTTATGATAATGCTCGCCTCTCAAAGGGACAACACGCTTCTTCACAAGCCTTTTTTTCAATTGTTCACCTGCAACATCATTATTTGATGCATTGTCAACAGTAATGAACATCAACTTTCTCAAACCCCATTCATTCATGCAAAACTCAATAGTATTTCTAATATTAACTCCAGAATGAATTTTATTACACAAAAGTTCAAAAGCCTTTTATGCATATTCCATTGAGAATCAATTAAATGAACCGTCAAACATATATAATACAAATTTTGAATGCTAATCCAAGTGTCGGTAGTCAATGAAACTCTACAACAATGAGATGATATGCTATCTAATAATTTCTTATTTTCCTTCACAAACAAAGAAAAACAATCACTCAGTGTAGAGTGCAAAGATGGAATTTTATATTGAGGCACATTAACTTTACAAAACTCCTTAAACTCATCCCTCTCAACAAAACAAAAAGGCAATTCATCTTTTATGATCATTTTCACCAAAGCCTCCCTAACTAGTTGTTGATCAAATTGCCAACAAGTTAATTTGTTATCTTATGAACTAGTACCTTTAGTGAAACTCAACAAAGATTGTGACTTGTCTTTACCTTTGTGAGCATCTATTAATTCTTTTTTGTGTGGAAATTTCTGACAAGTCTTTCTCAAGTATTTCCATAAACCTGAAGTACCTTGATAACTTTTTGCCAAGTATTCTTTCCTGCACCATATACAAGCTGCCCTACCAGTTTCATTTCCCTCTGAATCAACTAATATCTCATAAGTTTCCCAAACAGTAGACTTATACTTTTTATGAGCTTGAGATTCAGATGTACCTTTACTTTCTTTTATAATTGGAATTGAAGAACCTGCCGTAACAATAGGAGGGTTCGTGAAAAAATGATGATTGGATTTACCAGTACTTTGATCATTTGAGATGTGATCATCTTCAATTTATTGTATTTTTAGTTTACGGCTGGATTGTGCCATCTGCATTGCCATTAATTAAAATGATATGTTTAGCATAAATACATATAAATATTTCAAACAAGCAAGCTCTTCAAAACTGACTGTAACATATTCAGCCCACTCATTCGGCCCAACCACAACACCACAACCTATACTCAACAAAAATGACTGAGACACATAATAATAATAATTAATCACTCAATTCTCGTCAAAAAAACAAACCAAAAGGCTGGTACCATCTGGGACACGGTGGAGGCAACCAGAAGTGCGACGGACAAGGACTGGACCTAACTAAACACGGCTGGAATGGTATGAGGTGGCCTGGAACTCATCGGAACAGCAATAGGTGCATCGTAATTGGATGGGCAATAGCAGAATTGGTGGCATCTTCATGTTATATATATATATTTCGGGTTCTATTATCAGTTTTTTAGGATGGGATGGTTCTCGAAATGTATATTGCTTACGATCCGGAAACGTCCCAAAAGAAAAAATACTTGATAGAATGTGACGGGAAAAATCAAAGTCAACGGATTTTTCTCACTCCCGATTCTTTTGGGACAAGACTTCGGGTCGGGCCAAGAATCTCCGAGTCCCGTGAGCAGCCCTACTAAATGCATATAAAGTTAAATCAGTAAACTCTTAAATCTCGTAATACATAAATACATAAACCATTAAACTGCTAAATACTACTTAATAATTAATAAATCTATTTTTTATTGCTATTTATCATATTTTTAAATATTCATTTTAATTATTTATTAGTATATTTATTTAGAAATATTTATTACAAAATAAATTATGAGTGGGACAAATATAATTTAAATAATATATTATTTATCTAATAAAAATATATGCTTATAAAAGAAGCATAAATTAAAAAATTAAAAATTATTATCAATTAATATAAGTTTAATCTTGAATCAATTTGGGTTTTGTAAATATTTTTTAATTAATATCTATCTTAATATTAATAGTTTATAAATTTAATTTTTGATCATTATTATAATATCTATCAATAGAATTATTTATATTAAATTTATATGATATATAATTTTTTATATTATTATAACTAAATATTGTATTAAAATTTCAACAAATTTTAAATATTATTATATTTTAAAATTTTATAACCTATGAAAATGATAAAACATTATAGAATTTTTTTGTTATTTTATTTTTTTAAATAAAACCTATAAACCACTAAAAGCCTAAAAACATAAATCGCTAAACTTTTAACGACAAAACCTCTAAATACTTAAATCATTAAACTGGTATACATTAAAAATAAATCATAAATCTCATTTTAATTTTTATTCAATATAATTTTAAATTTTTATTTTAATTATTTATTAATTTATTTTATAGAAATATAAATAACAAAATAAATAATTAGTGATAAAGATCTAATTTAAATTAGACCGGTATCCCTAAATAATAAATAATAAATAATAAATCTCATTTTTTTTTCATTAAAATTTCAAATAATCATTTTAATTATTTATTTGTTTATTTATATATAAATATTAATTACAAAATAAATTGAGTTAGACAAATATAATTTATATAAATTATTTTTCATCAAAAAATTAATGGTAAACTTTTTAAAATAAAAAAAATTTCAAATCAAAAAATTATTATATAATAATATATTTTGCTTTTCTTCTTAATCATTTTAGGTTTTGTAATTATATTTTAATTGATATCAATCTTATTAATAATAGATTATTAAGTTATTCTTTCATCATTATTAGAATATTTATCAAAAAAATGTTTATATTGAATTTATATGATATATAAATATAATGATAATTATAACATAATATTGTATTAACTTTTGAAAAAAAATTTAAAATTATTATATTTTCAAAGGTTATAACCTTTGAAAATATCAAAAAATAATAAAAATATATTTTTTATTATTTTATTTTTTTAATAAAACCTATAAACCACTAAATGCATACACAGTTAAATCAATAAACTTCTAAACCTCATAATGCATAAATACATAAACCATTAAACCACTATATACTACCTAATAATTAATAAATCTAATTTTTATTTCTATTTATTATAATTTTAAATATTCATTTTAATTATTTATTAGTTTATTTTTATAGAAACATTTATTACAAATTAAATCTTGTAAGTGACATATATATTTTAATTATTTTATTTTTAATCAACAAAAATATATGCTTATAAAAGAAATTAAAAATTAAAAATTATTATCCAGTAATATATTTTACTTTAATTTTGAATCAATTTGGGTTTTGTAAATATTTTTTAATTAATATCAATCTTTTTATTAATTGTTTATTAATTTAAATTTTGATCATTATTATATTATCTATCAATAAAATTATTTATATTGAATTTATATGATATATAATTATTAATATTATCATAACTAAATATTATATTCACATTTCAAAAAATTTTAAATATTATTATATTTTCAAAGGTATAACATATGAAAATGATAAAAAATTACAATTTTTTTTGTTATTTTATTATTTAAATAAAACCTATAAACCACTAAATGCCTAAAAACATAAATTACTAAACTCCTAAACGACAAAACCTCTAAATACTTAAACTATTAAACAAGTGTACATTAATAAAAAATCATAAATCTCAATTTAATTTTTATTAGGTATAATTTTAAATTTTTATTTTAATTATTTGTCAGTTTATTTTTATAGAAATATTAATTACAAAATAAATTATTAGTGAGACATATCTAATTTAAATAATTTATTTTTCATCAAAAAAATATATATATCCTTATAAAAAGAGGCAAATTTGTAAAAACAAAAATTTATTATTTAGTAATATATTTTATTTTTATTTTGAATCATTTTAGATTTTGCAATTATATTTTAATTTATATCATTCTTATTAATAATAGATTATTAATTTTTTATTGATCATTATTATAATATTTATTAATAAAATTCTTTATATTGAGTTTACATTATATATAATTATTAAGATTATTATTACTGAATATTATATTCACATTTAAAAAAAAATAAAAATTATTATAATTTCGAAGTTTATAAACTTCAAAAATTAAAAAAAAATCAAAAAATTAAATTTTTTTTTTTCATTCTTTAAATAAAAACTATAAATCACTAAAGGCCTAAACACTTAAATCACTAAATCCCAAAACACCTAAATACTTAAATTATTAAACTAGTATATCCTATATAATAATTAATAAATCTTTATTTTATTTGTATTCATTATAATTTTAAATATTCATTTTAATTATTTATTAGTTTATTTTTATAGAATTATAAATTAAAAATAAATTATGAGGAAAACAAATATAATTTAAATAATTTACTTTTAATAACAAAAAAATATAAACTTATAAAAAAGAAGCAAAACATCCAAGAAAGTATTATTTAGTAATATATTTTACTTTGATTTTGAATAAATTTATGTTTTGCAAATTTATTTAAAATAATATCTATCTTATTTATTATAGTTTATTAATTTATTTTTTGATCATTAATATAATATCTATCAATATAATTGTTTATATTGAATTTACATGATATATAATTATTAATATTATCAAAACTAAATATAGTATTCACATTTAAAAAAAATTAAAAATTATTATATTTTCAAAGGTTATAACCTTAAAAAATGAGAAAAAATAACAAAAAATAAATTTTTTGTTATATCATTGTTTAAATAAAACTTATAAACCATTAAATACCTAAACACAAAAATCTCTAAACTCCTAAACCCCGAAGCCTCTAAATACTTAAACCATTAAACTCGTAAACCTTAAATATAATTTAAATAATATATTAAAATATTAATTACAAAATAAATTATGAGTGATACAAATATAATTTAAATAATTTATTTTTTATCAAAAAAATATATAATCTCATAAAATGAGTCAAAAACTAAAAAACAACAATTATTATTTAGTAATAAATTTACTTTTATTTTTTATCATTTTAGTTTTTGTAATTAAATTTAAATTTATATATATTATATTAATAATAGTTTATTCATTTATTTGTTGATAATTGATATAATATCTATCAATAAATTTGTTTATATTTAGATTATATTATATATTCTTATAATAATTATTTTTACTAAATATTGTATTCACATTTTTAATAAATTTTAAAATTATTATATTTTCAAAGATTATAATCTTTGAAATTTTGAAAAAATATCAAAAATAATTTATTTGTTATTTCATTGTTTAAACAAAACCTATAAAACACTAAATGCAAAAATACTTAAATGAATAACTTCTAAATCTCGAAAAGCCTAAATAGATAATTTTTTAATTAGATATATCCTAAATAATAAACAATAAATCTCATTTTTATTTTTTTCATTATAATTTTAAATATTCATTTTAATTATTTATTTGTTTATTTTTATATAAATATTAATTACAAAATAAATTATGAGTTAGACAATTATAATTTATATAAATTATTTTTCATCAAAAAAAATATAGATAAACTTATTAAAAGAAAAAAAAATTAAAAACAAAAAATTATTATTTAATAATATAATTTGCTTTGCTTCTATATCATTATTGGTTTTGTAATTATATTTTAATTGATATCTATCTTATTAATAATAGATTATTAATTAATTATTTAATCATTATTAGAATATTTATCAATAAAATTATTTATATTGAATTTATATGATATTTAAATATAATGATTATTATAAATAAATATTGAATTCACTTTTGAAAAAAAATTTAAAAATTATTATATTTTCAAAAGTTAAAAGCTTTGAAAATGTGAAAAAATAAAAAATATATATTTTTTAATATTTCATTGTTTAAATATAACCTATAAACCACTAAATGCCTAAACACTTAAATCAATAACTCCTAAATCTCTAAAATCCAAAAAAGATAAACCTTTTAAACTAGTATACTTTAAATTATTTTTCATCGACAAATATAAATATACTTATAAAAAGAATAAAAGATTTTAAAACTAAAATTTATTATATAGTTATATATTTTGTACTCCTTTTTAATCATTTTAGATTTTGTAATTATATTTTAATTGATATCTATCTCATTAATAACTGTTTATTAATTTATTTTTTGATCATTATTAGAATATTTATCAATAAAATTGTTTATATTGAATTTATATGATATATAATTATTAATATTATTATAACTAAATATTATATTCACATTTCAAAAAATGTTAAATATTATTATATTTACAAAGGTTATGACCTTTGGAAATAAGAAAAAATTATAAAAATACATTTTATGTTATTTTATTTTTTTAATAAAACCTATAAACCACTAAATGCATACACAGTTATATCAGTAAACTCCTAAACCTCGTAATGACTAAATACATAAACCATTAAACTGCTATATACTACTTAATTATTAATAAATTGAATTTTTTTTTTGAATTTATTATTATTTTAAATATTCATTTAATTATTTATTAGTTTATTTTTATAGAAATTTTTATTACAAAATAAATTATGAGTGCGACACATATAATCTAAATATTTTATTTTTAATCAAAAAATATATATACGCTTATAAAAGAAGTAAAAATTTAAAAATTACAAATTATTAACCAGTAATATATTTTACTTTAATTTTGAATCAATTTGGGTTTTGTAAATATTTTATAATTAATATATATCTTATTATTAATAGTTTATATATTTAATTTTTGATCATTATTATAATATATATCAATAAAATTATTTATATTGAATTTATATCATATATAATTATTAATATTATTAAAACTAAATATTATATTCACATTTCAAAGAATTTTAAATATTAGTTTATTTTTAATGGTTATAACCTTTGAAAATCAGAAAAAACCTAAAAAAAAATTTATATTTTTATTATATAAATAAAACATATAAACCACTAAATGCCTAAAAACATAAATTAATAAACTCCTAAACGACATAACTCCTAAATAATCAAACTATTAAACCGGTATACCACATATAATAAATCATAATTCTCATTTTAATTTGTATTCGTTATGATTTTAAATATTCATTTTAATTATTTATTAGTTTATTTTTTATAGAAATATTAATAACAAAATAAATAGTGAGTTAGACAAATATAATTTTAATAATTTATTTTTAATCAAAAAAAATATAACCTTATAAAAAAGAAGTAAAAATTTAAAAACAAAAAAGTATTATTTTGTAATATATTTTACTTTGATTTTGAATCATTTTATGTAGGTTTTGAAATTATATTTTAATTGCTATGAATCTTATTAATAAAAGTTTATTAATTTATGATTTCATCATTTTTATAATATATAACAATAAAATTACTTATATTAAATTTAAATGTCTTATAATTATTAAGATTATTATAACTAAATATTATATTTACATTTCAAAAAAATTTAAAAATTATTATATTTTCAAAGTTTATAACCTTCAAAAATGATAAAAAATCACAAAAATAATTATTTTATTATTAAAATAAAACTTAAAACCACTAAATGCCTAAACATTTAAATCTCTAGACTCCTAAACACCACAAAACCCTAAATACTTAATCCATTAAACCTATATAACCTAAATAATAAATAATAAATCTCATTTTTATTTGTATTCATTATAATTTTAAGTATTCATTTTAATTATTTTTTAGTTTATTTTTATAGAAATATTAATTACAAATTAAATAATGAGTGAGACATATAATTTAAATAAATTATTTTTTATGAAAAAAAATATAGGCTTATAAATGGATACAAAAATTTAAAAATTTAAAATTAATATTTCGTAAAATATTTCACTTTGATTAACGAATCATTTTATGTTTTGAAAATATATTTTAAATAATATTTATCTTATTAATAATTGTTTATTACTTTTATATGATCATTATTATAATATATATCAATAAAATAGTTTATATTGAATTTATATCATATATAATTATTATGATTATTATAACTTCATATTATGTTCACTTTTAAAAAAAATTATAAATTATTAATTTTTCAAAGGTTATAACATTCAAAAAAGAAAAAAAAATACCAAAAATAAATTTTTTGCTATTTTATTTTTGATATAAAACCTTTAAACCACTAAATAACTAAATTCTAAAATGACTAAACTCCTAAACCCCGAAGCCCATAAATACTTAAAACATTAAATTAGTATAGCCCAAATAATAAATAATAAATCTAATTTATATTAGTATTCATTATAATTTTAAATATTCATTTTAATTATTTATCAGTTTATTTTTATAGAATATTAATTACAAAATAAATTATTAGTGCGACATATATAGTTTAAATAATTTATTTTTCATTAAAAAAATGCTTATAAAAAAAGGCAAATTTTTAAAAATAAATAATTATTATTTAGTAATATATCTTATTTTGATTTTGAATTATTTTAGATTCTACAATTATATTGTAATTTATATCATTCTTATCAATACTAGTTTATTAATTTATTTATTGATCATTATTATAATATCTATCAATAAAATTATTTATATTGAGTTTAATTATATATAATTATTAAGATTATTATAACTAAATATTATATTCACATTTAAAAAAAATTAAAAATTATTATATTTTCAAAGGTTATAAGCTTCAAAAATTAAAAAAATCAAAAAATTAAATTTTTTGTTTTTTCATTTTTTAAATAAAAACTATAAATCACTAAAGGTCTAAACAATTAAATTACTAAACTCCTAAACCACAAAACACCTAAATTATTATACCATTAAACCGGTATATCCTGAATAATAAATAATAAATCTCAATTTTATTTATATTCTTTATAATTTTAAATGTTCATTTTAATTATTTTTTAGTTTATTATTATAGAATTATAAATTACAAAATAAATTATGAGTAAGACATATATAATTTAAATAATTTATTTTTAATAATAAAAATATAAACTTATAAAAAAATCAAAACATAAAAAAATTATTATTTAATAATATCTTTTACTTTGATTTGAACAAATTTAGATTTTGCAAATACTTTTTAAATAATATCTATTTTATTAATCATAGTTTATTAATTTATTTTTTGATCATTATTATAATATCTAGCAATGTAATTATTTATATTGAATTTAAATGACTTATATTTATGAAGATTATTATAAATAAATATTATATTTACATTTGAAAAAAAAAATTTAAAAAATTATTTTTTCAAAGGATATAACCTTTAAAAATTAGAAAAAATAAAAAAAATAAATTTTATGTTATATCATTGTTTAAATAAAAGTTATAAACCATTAAATCCCTAAACACTTAAATCTCTAAACTCCTTAACACAAAAGCCCCTAAATACTTTAACCTTTAAACTTGTAAACCTTAATTTTAATTTAAATAATTTATTAAAGTATTAATTACAAAATAAATTATGAGTAATACAAATTTAATTTAAATAATTCATTTTTAATTAAAAAAAAATATAAGCTTATAAAAAGAAGCAAAAACTAAAAAATAAAAATTATTATTTAGTAATAAATTTTACTTTGATTTTGAATAATTTTAGGTTTTGCAATTATATTTTAATTTATATCTATCATATTTAATAACATATTAATTTATTTTTTGATAATTGATTTAATATCTATCAATAAAATTCTTAATATTTTGTTTATATTATATATAATTATAATGATTATTATTTCAAAATATTGTATTTACATTTTTAAAAAATTTTAAAATTATAAAATTTTCAAAGGTTATAACCTTTGAAAATGTGAGAAAATATCAAAAAAAAAAATTTTATTTCATTGTTTAAATAAATCCCATAAACCACTAAATGCCTAAACACTTAAATCAATAACTCCTAAATCTCTAAATTCCTAAAAAGATAATCCTTTTAAACTAGTATACCCTAAATAATAAATAATGAATCTCAATATTCTTTTTTTCATTATAATTTAAAATATTCATTTTAATTATTTATTTGTTTATTTTTATATAAATATTAATTACAAAATAAATTATGAGTTAGAAAAATATAATTTATATAAATTATTTTTCATTGAAAAATATAGATAAACTTATAAAAAGAATAAAAAATTTCAAAACTAAAATTTATTATATAGTAATATATTTTGCTCTCCTTCTGAATCATTTTAGGTTTTGTAATTATAATTTAATTGATATCTATTTTATTAATAATTGTTTATTAATTTATTTTTTGAACATTATTAAAATATTTATCAATAAAATTGTTTATATTGAATTTATATGATATATAAATATAATGATTATTATAACTAAATATTAAATTCACTTTTGAAAAAAAAATTAAAAATTATTATATTTCCAAAGGTTATAACCTTTGGAAATATGAAAAAATAAATTTTTTGTTATTTTATTTTTTAAATAAAAGCTATAATCCACTAAATACATACACAGTTATATCAGGAAACTCCTAAACCCCGTAATGCCTAAATACATAAACCATTAAACCGCTATATACTACTTAATAATTAATAAATTTAATTTTTATTTTAATTTATTATTATTTTAAATATTCATTTTAATTATTTATTAGTTTATTTTTATAGAAATTTTTATTACAAAATAAATTATTAGTGTGACACATATAATTTAAATAATTTATTTCTAATCAAAAAATATCTATACGCTTTTAAAAGAAGTATAAAATAAGTATTATTAAAAATTAAAAATTATAATCAGCTAATATATTTTACTTTAATTTTGAATCAATTTTGTTTTTGAAATATTTTTTATTTAATATCTATCTTATTATAAATAGTTATTAATTTAATATTTGATCATTATTATAATATCTATCAATAAAATTGTTTATATTTATTTTATATGATATAGAATTATTAAAATTATTATAACTAAATATTGTATTCAAATTTCAAAAAATTTTAAATATTATTAATTTTCAAAGGTTATAACATTTGAAAAAGACAAAAAATAACAAATTTTTTATTGTTATTTTATTGTTTAAATAAAACCTATAAATCACTAAATGCCTAAAAACATAAATCACTAAACTCCTAAACGACAAAACCTCAAAATACTTAAACCATTAAACTGGTATACATTAATAATAAATCATAAATCTCATTTTAATTTTTATTCAGTAAAATTTTAAATTTTTATTTGTATTATTTATCAGTTTATTTTTATAAAAATATTAATTACAAAATAAATTATTAGTGAGACAGATATAACTTAAATTAAACCGGTATACCCTAAATAAAAATTATAAATCTCATTTTTTTTTATAATTTTAAATATTCATTTTAATTATTAATTTTTTATTTTTATATAAATATTAATTAAAAAATAAATTATGAGTTAGACAAATATAATTTATGTAAATTATTTTTAATCAAAAAAATATAGATAAACTTTTTAAAATAAAAAAAAATTCAAAACAAAAAATTATTATATAGTAATATATTTTGCTTTGCTTATGAATCATTTTATGCTTTGTAATTATATTTTAATTGATATCTATCTTATTAATAATAAATTATTAATGTATTTTTTGATCATTATTAGAATATTTATCAATAAAATTGTTTATGTTGAATTTATATGATATATAAATATAATGATTATTATAACTAAATATTGAGTTCACTTTTGAATAAAAAGTAAAAAATTATTATATTTTCAAAGGTTATAACCTTTTAAAATATCAAAAAATAATAAAAGTAAATGTTTTGTTATTTTATTTTTTAAATAAAACATATAAACCATTAAATGCATACACAATTAAATCAGTAAACACCTAAACCCCGTAATACCTAAATACATAAACCATTAAACTACTATATAATACTTAATAATTAATAAATCTAATTTTAATTTCTATTTATTATAGTTTTAAATATTCATTTTAAATATTTATTAGTTTATTTTTATATAAATAATTATTACAAAATAAATTATGAGTGCGACAAATATAATTTAAATAATTTATTTTTAATCAAAAAATATATATACGCTTATAAAAGAAGTAATAATTTAAAAATTAAAAATTATTATCCAGTAATATATTTTACTTTAATTTTGAATCAATTTAGGTTTTGTAAATATTCTTTAATTAATATCTATCTTATTATTAGTAGTTTATTAATTTAATTTTTGATTATTATTTTAATATCTATCAATAAAATTATTTATATTGAATTTATATCATATATAATTACTAATTTTAATTTAAATAAATATTGTATTTACATTTCAAAAAATTTTAAATATTATTATATTTTCAAAAGTTATAACCAATGAAAATGAGAAAAAATTACAAAAATTTTTTTTGTTATTTTATTTATTTAATAAAACATATAAACTACTAAATGACTAAAAAACCTAAATTGCTAAACACCTAAAAGATAAAACCTTTAAATACTTAAACCATTAAACTAGTATACATTAATAATAAATCATAAATATCATTTTAATTTTTATTCAGTATAATTTTAAATTTTTATTTTAATTAATTTTCAGTTTATTTTAATAGAAATATTAAATACAAAATAAATTATTAGTAAGACATATCTAATTTAAATTAGACCGGTATACCCTAAATAATAAATAATAAATCTCATTTTTTAATTATAATTTTAATTATTTATTTGTTTATTTTTATATAAATATTAATTACAAAATAATTTATGAGTTACACAAATATAATTTATATAAATTATTTTTCATTAAAAAATTATAGATAAACTTTTCAAATGTTATAACCTTTTAAAATGTGAAAAAATAAAAAAAAATTTCTTTGTTATTCTATTGTTTAAATAAAATTTATACACCACTAAATGCCTAATCATTTAGATCACTAAACTGCAAAATCCCGTTACCCCTATAGATAATCCTTTAAATCGGTATACCCTAAATAAGAATTAATAAATTTCATTTTTATTTGTTT
Organism: Sapria himalayana; assembly: GCA_029783825.1. Taxonomy (NCBI): domain Eukaryota; kingdom Viridiplantae; phylum Streptophyta; class Magnoliopsida; order Malpighiales; family Rafflesiaceae; genus Sapria; species Sapria himalayana. Next base: position 393,544 of record JAREIK010018459.1, on the reverse strand, counting down.
TTATTATAATTTAAAAAATTCATTTTGATTATTTAGTTTTTTATTTTTATATATTTATTAATTATAAAATAAATTATGAGTTAAAAATATAATTTTAAAAATTATATTTCATCAAAAAATTGATAAATTTATAAAAAGAATAAAAATTTATAAACAAATAATTATTATTTAGTAATATATTTTGCTTTGCTTTTGAATCATTTTAGGTTTTGATATTATATTTAAGTAATATCAATCTTATCCATAACAAATTTTTAATTTATTTTTTGATAATTATTAGAATATCTATCAATAAAATTGTTTTTATTAAATTTATATGATATATAATTATTATGGTTATTATAAATAAATATTGTATTCATTTTTGAAAAAAATTTAAAAATTAAGATATTTTCAACGGTTATAATCTTAAAAAATAACAAAAAATAATAAAATTAAATTTTTAGTTATTTTTTTTTTAAATAAAACCTATAGACCATTAAATGCTTACTTAAATTAGTAAGCTCATAAACCCCGAAACCCCTAAATACATAAACATTTTAACATCTATATACTACTAAAAAATTATAAATCTCTTTTTTATTTCTATTTATTATAATTTTAAATATTCATTTTAATTATTTATTGTTTAATTATTTAGAAAAATTAATCACAAAATAAATTTCGAGTAAGACAAATATTATTTAAATACTTTATTTTTAATCAAAAAAAATATAATATTATAAAAAGAAGTACAAATTTACAAATTAAATATTATTATTTACTAATATATTTTGATTTGATTTTGAATCATTTTGTATTATGTAAATATATTTTAATTAATGTTTATATTATTAATAATAGGTTATTAATTTAATTTTTGATCATTATTATACTATCTATCATTAAAATTGTTTATATTTAATTTATATGATATATAATTAGTAAGATTAACATAAATATACATGATATTCACATTTCAAAAAATTTTAAAAATTATTTTATTTTTAACTGTTATAACCTTTGAAAATCAGATAAAATCAAAACTTTTTTTTTATTTTTATTATATAAATACAAACTATAAACCACTAAATGCCTAAAAACATAAATTGCTAAACTCCTAAACGATAAAACCCCAAAATTAACAATCCATTAAACTAGTATACCATATATAAAAATCATAAATCTCATTTTAATTTGTATTCATTATAATTTTAAATATTCATTTTAATTATTTATTAGTTTATTTTTTATAGAAATATTAATTGCAAAATAAATAAAGAGTGAGACAAATATATTTTTAATAATTTATTTTTAATCAAAAAATAAATATAAGCTTATAATAAGAAGTAAAAATTCTAAAAACAAAAAATTATCATTTAGTAATATATTTTACTTTGATTTTGAATCATTATAGGTTTTGCATTTTTATTTTAATTGCTATCAATCTTATTAAAATAGTTTATTAATTTATTTTTTGATCATTATTATAATATCTATCAATAATATTACTTATATTGAATTTAAATGTCTTATAAATATTAAGATTATTATAACTAAATATTATATTTACATTTGAAAAAAATTTAAAAATTATTATATTTTCAAAGGTTATAACCATCAAAAATGATAATAAATCACAAAAATAATTTTTTTATCATTTTATTATTTAAATAAAAATTATAAATCACTAAATGCCTAATCATTTAAATATCTAGACTCCTTAACCCCAAAACCCCCTAAATACTTAAACCATTAAACCTATATGACCTAAATGATAAATAATTAATTTCATCTTTATTTGTATTCATAATAATTTTAAATATTCATTTTAATTATTTTTTAGTGTATTTTTATAGAAATATTAATTACAAAATAAATAATGAGTGAGATATATATTTTAAATATATTATTTTTTATGAAAAAAAAAATAAGCTTATAAAAATAAACAAAAATTCAAAAATTTAAAATTTTATTTAATAATATAATTTACTTTGATTTTGAATTATTTTGGGTTCTGCAAATATATTTTAATTAATCTCTATCTTATTAATAATAGGTTATAAATTTCTTTTTCGATCATTTTAATAATATATATTAATTAAATTTTTTATTTTAAATTTACATCAACTATAATTATTAAGATTATTATAACTAAGTATTGTATTCATATTTTAGAAAGATTAAAAAATTATTATATTTTCAAATGTTATAACCTTTAAAAATCATGAAAATTCATAAAAATATATTTTTTTGTTATTTCATTGATTAAATAAAACCTATAAACACCTAAATGTGCTAACATATAAATCAATAAACTCCTTAACCCCAAAACCACAAAAAACTTAAACCATTAAAAAGGTATACCCAAAATAATAAATAATAAATCTCTTTTTATTAGTATTCATTATAATTTTAAATATTCATTTTAATTATTTATCAATTTATTTTTATAGAAATATTAATTACAAAATAAATTATTAGTGAGACAGATATAATTTAAATAATTTATTTTTCATCAAAAAAAATCTATATGCTAATAAAATGAGGCAAAATATTTAAAATACAAAATTATTATTTAGTAATATATCTTATTTTGATTTTGAATCATTTTAGATTCTACAATTATATTTTAATTTATATCATTCTTATTAATACTAGTTTATTAATTTATTTATTGATCATTATTATAATATCTATCAATAAAATTATTTATATTGAGTTTACATTATATATAATTATTAAGATTATTATAACTAAATATTATATTCACATTTAATAAAAAAATTAAATATTATTATAATTTCAAAAGTTACAACCTTCAAAAATTAAAAAGAAATCAAAAAATTAAATCTTTTGATTTTTAATTCTTTAAATAAAAACTATAAATTACTAAAGGTCTAAACAATTAAATCACTAAACTCTTTAACCACAAAACACCTAAATACTTAAACCATTAATCTTGTATATCCTGAATAATAAATAATAAATCTCAATTTTATTTATATACATTATAATTTTAAATATTCATTTTAATTATTAGTAGTTTATTATTATAGAATTATAAATTACAAAATAAATTATGAATAAGACATATATTTTAAATAATTTATTTTTAAAAACAAAAATATAAACTTATAAAAAAAGCATAACATTAAAAAAAATTATTATTTAGTAATATATTTTACATTGATTTGAATAAATTTAGATTTTGCACATATTTTTTAAGTAATAACTATTTTTTTAATAATATTTTATTAATTTATTTTTGGATCATAATTATAATATCAAGCAATATAATTATTTATATTGAATTTAAATGAATTATAATTATGAAGATTAATATAAATAAATATTATATTTACATTTTAAAAAATTTAAAAATTATTATATTTTCAAAAGATATAATCTTCAAAAATTAGAAAAAATAATAAAAATAAATTTTTTGCTATATCATTGTTTAAATAAAACTTATAAACCACTAAATACCTAAACACAAAAGCCCCTAAATACTTAAACTTTTAAACTCGTAAACCTTAAATATAATTTAAATAATTTATTAAAATATTAATTACAAAATAAATTATGAGTGATACAAATATAATTTAAATAATTTATTTTTCATCAAAAAAAAAATATAAGCTTATAAAAAGAAGTAAAAACTAAAAAACAAAAATTAATATTTAGTAATAAATTTTACTTACATTTTGAATTATTTTAGGTCTTGAAATTATATTTTAATTTATATCCATCATAATAATAATAACATATTAATTTATTTTTTGATAATTGATATCATATCTATCAATAAACTTGTATAAATTTAGTATATATTATATATAATTATAATGATTATTATTACTAAATATTATATTCACATTTTTTAAAAATTTTAAAATTATTACATTGTCAAAGGTTATAACCTTTGAAAATGTAATTTTTTTTATTTCATTATTTAAACAAACATAACGATAACAAGAACCATTATATTTTATAATGATGAAAATCATATAAGTCCACCTATCTCATATTATCTAATATTACGTGAGATATATTGACTCCTTTAGTGTCAAGCATAGCATTGAAGTTTTCTTTTTCTGTTACAGTCAATATCATTTCGGATAAAGAGATCAAGACTAGGGCCAGTTTTCATTAATAGACTAGTATAGATGAAGGTTTGGAAGGATACGAGATATAAAATTCAGGATCGGACTAGAAAATAGCAAATAAATTACTGACAGATGATAATTTGTGGGACTTTAGGATATTGAACTCACCAGTAGTGATACCATCAAATTCTTAAGCTATGATAATTATTTGCATACTTATATCAATTGGTATTGAAAAAGAACTTAATTATGATGAGTAATTGTTATGATGTAAACTTGAGTACTTGTATTATTTTATTTTTGGGTGGATAAATGATTGATTTTTTTTCTATATTAAAATTTTTATTAATAATTTTATTTTATTATAATTTGTGATTTATGTGAATTATGAAATAATGATGTAACAAAAGTCTAACTCATAATAGATAACTTCAAATTTTTAATTTGCAAAATTAATATTTAAAAATTTTTTCTCAATTTACAAAAAAAAATTACAATAATTTTCCAATTGAGAATGGTGAACAAAATACAATGATTTGATTCTATTCAATTGGTCTAATGCATCACTGTTATTGATGTTGACAGCGACGACTACCACAAGCATTGCATCAAAAGATCATAGGCCAGGTTGGATGAAGCACACATCCATGATCCAACACAACCCGACACTATCATTTTCTAAAAACTAAATGTGTGACTCATGAATTTAATGTATCATACCTAAGTCGTGTTGTGCTAGTTCACATTTTTTTAGTCATGCTACTTGGCCCATTTACCCTATGTGCACTACACATGGGTTGCATCGTCTGGGCATAATATAATTACATATTATTGTCTTAAACTATATTCATAATTAAATTATTAATTTAATAAACTATTTAATCTAAATTATGTTATTTTAAATTTTATTTAATTTATTATTATAAATATATCAACTATTGTGATTACACAAATACCAACATATTAAATTTAATAAGAACTTCAAAATTAAATATATTTGGACAAAAATAATATTTGAATGATTGATCACATGAAAAATCATTGTATTAACATATTGCATGTATTTATTGAAAAACATGCATTGGTGTAAAGTCAAATATTTTCATCCAAGGACAAAAAACCTCAAATTTGAGTTGACTAATTACAGTCTCTCTAACTTTCAAGGATAAGACTCTTAAAATATTAATCTCTCTTAGATAGTACTCTAATGTGAAAACCTTGTACATTGAGTACAACATCCACTAAAAGAAAATAGAGTATCATAACAATTTTCTTAACACATTTTTTATATCATTTTTATGATAATTAAATATTAAAAAATCATATGAATATCATCATTTATGTGCGATTACACAAACACAAAAATATTGAATCTCATCATAACTTTAAAATTAAAAATACTTATGGAACTACAATACCTAGATGATTGATCATCAATAAAGTCATCAAGTTGCATTTATATATTAGAGATCATATTTTTATAAGATAGCAAGTGTCTTCTAGGAGTGGTAAGTCTCAAGTTTGAGAATCAACAAAAATAATCTCTCTAAATTTCAGAGGTAAGATTATCAAGATATAAACATTTATCATACCCTGCATTAAAAGATTAAATAATATATATATATATATATGATGTAAAAAAACTTTCAAATGTAAGACTATCGAGATTCAATTTATCATCATTTATCTTAGTTGAGACTTATTTTTATTTATTTATAATTTTTTCTTTGATAGGAAGAGAGAACCTTGCATGTAGGAAATCCTAATCCTATCAATATATATAGTGCAGAAAAACTAAATCATAAAACTTCAAACCCAATAATCAAATATAAATTTACAATAGGAATCATGAATATACAACTCTAGATTTAGATTGGAGTAGCTCACATGCAAGATGTTCTCATCTATAAAACATAAATAAAAAAAATAATAGAATGATAAACCATAACATTCATACTCAAGTTGGTGTATAAATATTTAGAGCACTAAACCTTGAGAAAACAATGAGTTAATGTCGTTTTAAGGATTTGGTAAAAATATTAGTTGGATAATTTGATGTTAAAACATAAATAATAATAACAATTGCATCATCTTAGATTTTCTACATAAAAATAAACTAATTCATATGTGGATCATTTGTGTTTGAAACATCAAATTGAAAATAATATATCTTATTTTATGACTAAAGGTATCAAGTGGGTCGGGTAGCTTGGGCCCGGCATAAGACACAACCCGATTATGCTGTGCCTTGCCAGGCACAGCATGGTCCAAAACCATGCATGGGCCTGGGCTGGGCTGCCTCAAGGCATGATTCATGTCGTGTTGTGCCAAGGTCTTTCGGGCCCTGTGTCGAACCAGGCACGACCCAGTGATCTGGCCCAAAGGCATAGTTCTTCAACAAGACCCGAACTATGCCCCAAAACTCAAGCTGAATTCATGCATGATCCGATTGAACTGCACCCGATGCCCATGAGTCATAGCATGATCCATGGCACCCGTCGAGCCTCCACCCGATGCCTCGACCAAAAGCAAAGAATCAGAAGTCAAACTGTCTAGAAGCATCATCAACAATATAAAATTTATAAAAATCTCATGCCTACCAGCCATTAGATGCACCCTCAATGGCTACCTGCAAAAATCCAATGGTTGTCGGGTTTCTGCCCAATTTTTTTAATATAAATTATTTTTTTTAATTAAAAATCTATATATATCTTCCTATCATTCCTAATCTCTATCCGCCTCTCTCTTATCTCGTCTCTCAATCTCTCTCCTCTCGAGACTCGAGTACAGACTGTGATGTGGACATTGGATATCAAACATCACACATCAACATTCGATAAACAACTGAGTCAAGCAAATGGGTTTATGCTTTATGAGTATTATTTTTAAATTTTATTTAGTTTTTTATTTTTATTTTAAATAATTATTTAATATAAAATAATATTTAATTTAAAAAATATAATTTAGAATATAATAAACAAACTAATAAAAATTAAAAATGATAAATATTAAATTTAATGACGAGAACAAAATCAACATTAACGTAAAATTAGATAATTTTAATATGGATGACCCTACTGAAAAGTCCAAGGCCACCAAAACATTATCTTCTCTCATAATTTCAACCCAAACATTTAAACTAAAAAAAAATTAATTATCTGGACTCATTTTAATATTATACAAAATAAAGATGTTAGGAGTGTTGATGAAAAATCAGCACTATATAAATATTATAAAAAAAAATATTATCCTGTAAGAATATATGTGGGACTAGACAAACTAAAAGACATGTCGAATATGCACCAAAAAACATGATACATTAGATCATAAACAAACTCAACTGAGTGGTGAACACTTTAAGGTTAGAAGTAGTTCAGTATCTATGTTGACCCCTTTGTATACTAAAATGAATTAATTGAGAAGACATAGCAAAATAGATCACCACAATACATATTTCGATTAGATTTTTAAATGATCCAATATAATCAATATCATGCAGATATATTTTCAACATAATATCATAGGATTCCTAGGTCTAGATCTAGGAACGACATACTAAAATACTGCAAGTTAGAAAAAAAATAATTAATAAAGTTAGAAAATATAATAGTGATTCTCCATCTTCATGAGATTTTTCAACATACTAAAAAAATATCAGATGTCATGGAGTATCCATGACGTCCGATATCTGGATTAATATGGATGATACATCTTATGCATGTCTCACCATCGACTATATAAATTCTAAATGGATACTAAATAAAAAAATATTAAGATTTATAAGAATTTTCTATTTTCATGATGGCCCGGTCATATATGAATGCATAAAAAGAATTTTTAGAGAATATAATATTCAAAAAAATATATATAATATCATATTTGATAATAAATCTAACAATGAAATAGTAATTACCATGTTTGTTATGACAATTTAAAGACGAGTCATTAAAAAAGATTTTTTATGTTAGATGCATGTGTCACATTATTAACCTCATAGTATAAGCGGAGGTAAAAGTTGTGTCCCTCACTTTATAAAAAATATGTAACTCACTAAAATTTCTCAGGACACCACGTAAATAACAGAAGTTTGGTAGTTCATGTTTTTCTACAGGTCGAAAGTAATCAGATATAAGATACCATTGAAATTACACATACCTTATGTTGAAATTATGTGTTAGATACGAATATGTGATATCAAACTATTTTAATTGTGAGAGTAACAAAATTATTATTAATAATAAAAAATGAGATACAAGAATTTCATTTATAAAATTTCTAAATATTTTTTATGACATAACAAACATGTGTCCGTTAGTTTACACTCCCACCACTTACATTGCACTCAGATGCATATGCAATATTAATGACATGTTTAAAAAATTTAGAGATAACCTAATATTTATTGACATAGCTCTTCAGATCAAAACCAAATACTTAAAATACTGATCTATTATTCCTTCTATTTATTATTTGACTGTCTGCATGGACTCTAGAGTTAAGATGAAAGTAGTAGATAATATTTTGATATACATATCCTCCTACATGAACCAGGATCATCAACCAGAAGAATTTGTTCACGAGAAATTGATTGAGTTATTTACATACTACTAAACTAAGTATGATAGTAGTTATAGTCAGTCTCGAAGTACAAACATAGAAACCTTATTCGAAGATGATGACGTCTTCATTCAGTTAGCGAAAAAAAAAATAATGGAATAGACTGTCGAATAGGAACAAATTATCTCAATACTTAAAAACCAATTACTATTTAATCCCATTATATACCGATAATAAGAATTTTGATATTTTATAATAGTAGTAATCAAGTCCACCTATCTCGAGCAATCTAAGATGGCACGAAAACTATTGACCCATTCGGTATTAAACGTAGCATCGATATTTATTTTTTTCTATTATAGCAAATCTAATTTTGATTAGAAAATCAAAATTACTATCAGATATTATTGAGACACTAGCATGTATGAAGAATTGAGAAATTCGAACTTTGACATGTAAGATCATACTGTAACTACTATATGAACAGAGGAATTAGTAGCAAATGATGATTCATGAGACTTTGATCATGACTAAGATTGAGACTACCACTAGTTATACCATCAAATACGTGCAAAATAAATTATTGATATATTAATTTTTGAGATTGCATTATTATTTTCTACTTGTATCCCAAAATAATTTATATTTATAATATCTATTTTATGTTATTTTTATTAGTTATAACTTGTAGCTAGTAATTAATATTTTATTTTTTTATTGTATTTATTTATTTAATTTTGTATTGAAATTTATAATATTTTGAGATGACCCAAACAAATCCAAAATGGCACATCCAAGCATGACCCAGCATGAAATCCCCAAGGCCCAGCACAAAACAGCCCGAATCGAGCAAACTCGAGCTGATCGAGCCTTGTCAGGCCTACTCTTTTTGAGTCGTGTTGTGTCCTATACTGTATCGTGTCATGTCAGGCACGAAAAATAGCCCAGGTGAGCCACCAAAAATGAGTCATGCTGGCTCAGCATGACTCATTTAACACCTTGATTTATGACTTGTTATAATAGATAATAATGAAAAAAAATTAAGATTTGATCTCATTGAGAAACTATCTGATCAGAGCACCTTGCAAGTAATTATAATCATGACCATGAACCATATTTTTGTACTTAATCTCAAAACTAATGTATGTCGCTTATTTTTTAGGAGATAATATTATATAAAAGAAAAATATAAAAGTATATTGAAAGTTTTCTTAACAAAATAATTATCATTTATATGATAATGAAATATTAAAAAACCATATATATATATATATATCATAAATTATTTTACATCATTAAATGCATTTAAATTAACTAATTCATAATTTAAATATAAAACTTATCATTTATAATTGTTTAAATTTATCATATGCTTTTGTTTATTTTTATTTATTTAATTTTTTCCTTTATTTGGATGAGAGAAAATTGCATGTGGGAAGCCGTAAGCCTCCCGAGTAGGTGCATATAGGACATGCAGTAATTTCAATAGTTTGAAACGTGAGCGATTGGTATTGTTGATAATCTGTTAATATTTCCCATGGTGAATATTCTTATTTTGGTTAATGATTTGTGATGGCGCTTCCAATGCAATGGATGTTCATAATTTTATTTTATCTTATATCACTATTTTTTCATATAAACTTATTTAAAAAAAGTTATTTAAGTGTTGCCATAAATTGCATTAGTATTACAATACGTTACATGTCTCGTGAAGTAAATGAAATAATAGACGTGTCTATTATTTTTTTTCAATTTTTTTTTTAATTTGGTTGAAAATTGTTTGAAAAAAAGGTCAATAGTGTGTTATGTAGTAGCTAGTGATTTGTAGGCATGACATGTATGTAATTGGTTGCAGACAAGTGATTTTTAGTATGACCACGTTCATGGTATTCCGTGTCGTGCCCACGTGCCGTGCCCACGTGCCAGCCACGCGTTCCGTGCCTTGTATGACATGCTTACCAAAATCCCTAGGCCCGGCACGGCACGATTGGTGCCAAGGGTGTGCCCGGCACGGCACGATTGGTGCCAGGGGCGCGCCCGGCACGGCACGATTGGTGCCAGGGGCGCGCCCGGCACGGCACGATTGGTGCCAGGGGTGCGCCCGGCATGGCTTGACCCGTTTGACACTTATTTTGTACTGACTTATAAAATAAAATATATTGTTGTTACTATAAACGTTCTTGGTCATAGTTACAAAATAATCAACATTTTATTCTGCATATTTTGTTAATAATTATTTTGATTCATAAAGGTCTAGAGATAAATTATGCAACTCTATGAATTGAATACCTTTATCAAGCTTATGATAAATATTAATTAATGATTGAATTTATATTATGTTTGAAGGATTGATAATTTCTCATTGAAGAAGCTTATAAGTTTTGATATTATCAAATCTTATAGGTAGATTTTTGATTCGATAATTTAAAATGGTTAAGCAAAAAGTATTAATGAAATAATTAGAGATTGATTAAATTAGATTAGTGTGTGTGTGTGTGTGTTATATTTTATAATAACCCTATCTTGAATATAAAATAAATGACTCCATTAATTATAAACATGTAATGTTCCATAAATAGTTGATTCAGTTATATATATATATATATATATATTATTTAAAACCAGAAGTTTGGATGACTAAAAACTATAGCATCATTGTCACCTTTGGATATTCTAGAACAAGGGCTTTTGGGAGAAGAGTTTGTCATTACGTACGACCTTAAGGTATCATTACATGCATAATATAGTCAAAATTATAAAATAACTCATCTCATGAACATAATTAGCTTGTTATATTATTGATTCATGGTTATCTAACAATGATATCAAAGGGAAGATGTTTCGGCAATAATATACTTGAATGTGTTAAGTTTTTTTTTTAATTATATAAAAGGTTAACTAAAATAGAGGCATTCTAATACCTTTTGGCTTACTTGAACACCACAGCAGTTTGTTTATGGATTGGGTAATATATTTGGATGATTTTTTATCTATTGGTTGTTATTTTACATTTAATTTTTTGCATGAGGTATATTTTTTTCTTCTATGATGAATGAGAAGACCATTGTAGGTGATGGTGCCCATGGAGATTTTTGTAGTGAATGATAGTGTTGGAGATGGTGATTATTATTGGTGACATCACCTATGGAGGTTGTCTCATCGAATTACAGTGTCGGAGGTGGTGACTATTATTAGTGACATCACTTATGGAAGTTGTCTCAGCTCATTACAGTGTCAAAGGTTGTGACTATTATCAGCAACATCATGGTGCACGGACAATGCTAAAGGCAATGATTGTAATTGGTGACGTTAACTATGATGGTAGACCCCACCAAAGGTGGTTTATTTTGTGGTGACCTTGAGCTAGAAACAATGCATTTGGGAGAATTCACGATAGTAGTAGGCGATGATGGAGTTCTTGGTGGCAGAAGCAGACATCGATGGAGTACAGGTCCAACATATAAAATTTGAACAAATTCCATGTTATTTTATTTTGGGCACTACCCTAAACCCACTGATAAACTGGACAGATTTTACTTAGTTTAAGGTACTACCCTAACTCTTGAAAAATCTTAGGTTATGAGTATCCTAAAACTAAAATAGTCATGATGTTCAACATTCATATATACAATGATGGTTAGTGATCATGTATTTGTGGCATGAAAATGATGTGTGTGTGTGTGTGTGTGTGTGTGTGTGGCATATTTATATGTGTAATGGAAATAATATATATCTGGCTTGGTGATATATATATGGTTTGGTAATAAATATTTGTGACATGAAAATAATGTATATATGCATATGAAATGACATAGTTATCTGCGGAATGTAGAAATTACTTTCACAACACCACATATTTTAAAAAAACCCCCCACGGCCTTAAAATATATAAACATGTGAAGAAATTCATTTATAATGAATCTCACGGTCTTCGTCATTGGAGAACAACCATTGGGGATCATTCTATAACAGCCAGGGTGTGCCTGCCCCCGCAAGCAACAAGCTTAGCAATCCAACGACGTCCCTCCACCTCATGGCCACTGGAATCTCCCATTGGAGGTATTCTTATTGGCACTTCCATTGGTTGGCCTGTTGTCACCTTCTTCCCATATCCTAGTCGTCCATGATCACCTCTTCCAAACTGCCAATACATACACATATTACAACTCATAAAACTGAACTGAACCAAAGCAATTGGGCATTGTCCCGGACTGGTAGTGTTATCGAAATATAAGCCAGTGTTAATGAAACATGAAAATTTGCATGAACATTCTCCACATGATCGGTATTTCCCTGAGCTTTAATTGTCATAAATGTCAACCAACGTCAGATATTCCACTCACTGTGAACATTCGCCCATCCCCTGTCAATGCAACCGAGTGAGTCCCACCGCAAGAAACCTGGATAACAAATATGACCATTAATAGAATCTGTGCAAAGACGGCAAAACCATTTAAACAGCCGAATGGAAGACAGGCCCAGCATGTAGTGATAACCTACTTAGACATATATTATTTATTTATCTACGGAAGATCAAATTCGAATATATACCAGAACTTGTTTCTTGTAAAGTATATTGCATCAGTATCGAGACATTCTGAAAAGACCGAAAAATGAAATGAAACGTGAAATGAAATGACAAATGAAAATATATTGCATCAGCTATGATAAATAAATAAATAAACAAATAAATAAATACACACACATGCACGCACGTTGATGATTTAGGTTCGAGGATGATGCTAATGATTAGTGCAACTAATTTCCAAAATGGGCATGATATCGAGAATAAAAAGATATATCAAAATAAATACGTGTCAGACCTCTCACCATCAAACATACATTTAATTTAATTTAATTTATCTTCTCATCAAAACTAACTATTATCAATACTTACCTGCATTTCAATTCCCAAGTTATCTCATAGCGAAAAATAATTACTTTTTCTAACAAACTTCGTCGACAACCTGAATGAAGTAGCGCTCAAGAATGATGGCAATAATCTAGTACTAATATATTGATGATCAATAGTAGAGTGCAGGCAACATCAATGGCTCATATCATTGTGTTCATTGCTAATGGTTACCCGAGTTAGGGCAACAGTAGTAAGTCATTTTTATCTTGTGCCTAATCAAGTATTCTCATACAGTTACTATTGTGATCATGACATTTCCTTGTCCAATTGTCATTCCTCGTAGAGTAACAATCAATCTTACACATGCACTTGATACCACTAACAAATTTTGAGAAGAATAGTGAAGCTTCTCTTCAAAATATGAGTCTATCCAAAATATAGGAGATAAAAATTGTGATACTTGATAATCTCAACCTAAAAATACAAAAATACATCAACAGCCTTCCCTAAATGAGACTCATGCCACGTCAAGTTATCCAATCCAGAGTGATTATTTGGATCTTCTGATTGCTCGATGAAAGAAACCAATAATATATTTTACCGAGCACCCAATATTATAAATACTCTCTTACTTTTATTTAAATATGATATTCTAATTTTGTATCCTTTATTGATATATAAAAGATTTTTATTACTCTTTTTCTGAGATATTCATTCTTTTATAATAATAATAATAATAATAATAATAATAAAGTATGCATATCAAGATTATTACAATTAGGTTGATACCTTATGTTGCTTCTCACAAAAAGACTATATACTAGTTGAAAGTGAGTGTGATACATGCATTCTTTCAAGGCGATCTCGAGAAAGAATATTTTATATAGGAGACATCAGATTTGACTATTCAGAAGAGCACATGCATGATGTAGAGATTGCAGAAAGCTCTTTATGGCTTAAGATAATCTTTTAGGACATGATTTAGTATGTTTTCTTCAAAACTCATCACTTTTACCCTTAGAAAATGCGTGTCGGATTATTATTATTTTTATAAATATAATTCAAGAAGATAATATGTGATGTCAATAGTATATGTTGATAATATTTTGATTACTAGAAAAGATATGTCGTATATATCCCAATTAAAGATATCCCTATATATTAAGTTTCAGACAAAAAATTTAAGATATCTTAGATATTTCTTAGTAATTGAGGTTAGATACTTAGAAAATATAATCATTCTTTCTTAAAGAATAAATGCTTAAAATATTTTATCTGAACAAGATATAACGGAATGAGCATTATTTGACTTACCATTTGATCCAAGTGTGGAATTGCCCACCTGTATTGGCTCTTCAATTGATTCATCCATATACGAAAGAATCACAAGGAAGCTAAATCATCTAACAATCAACATATTAGATATTACTTATTATGTTAGTATAGTCAATCATTAGCTAGATTATCCTAAACATACTATATACACGCAGTTCTCGAGATTATTAAGTATAATAAGAAGATCCCAAGATGTGATATTTTGTTTAAAGATAGAGACATAGGTGAGTGGATGTATATTCTGATTATGATCAAGTTCTAACGATTATAAAATGAGAGATTTACGATGAAATTTTATGTTTTTCTTCGAGGTATTCTTGTTTTCTTTAAAAATAAGTGATAAATCATTATTTCTAGATCTAATACAAATGCATAGTATGTGGCTATGTTGCAGAGGTATCAAAAGTATCATACCAAGTGGACACGGCCTAGTTTTATTTGGCCCATGCAGAGCATCATGATGGGCCATGTCGGACTGATGTGCCTCTAAAAGAGGTAAGCCCAACACAACCCATTGGCCTAAAGGCTGCTTGAGTCATGTTGGGTCATGCCTAGCTAGATTGAATCCAGCCAAACCAGGCACCACCAAAGCACTAGGCAAGGGCCGTGCTTGGCCAGAACAACTCAGGCCCATTCTAATCTGGGTTCAATCCAGGCTAGCTTGGTTTGGCCACCTGTGTTAAAACCAAACCACATAAGCTAGCATGCTAGATCATGTCGTGCCACATATTTAGTGACATGCAGGCCAGGAACTCATGTCAACGCCATGTCATGCCTATTCTAAGCATGATTCTGGCCATGTCTAGCCATGCATAGGTTTCTTGACCCATCTTTCATCTCTATGTTGATGTCATTTATTTATGAGCTATAATAGATCAGTCACTTATAAAAATTGGATTTAATAATTTATAAACCAATGATACTTTATTGTGATATCAAGGCATTTCAATATATTATTATTAATTTAATATTTCACGAACAGACAATATATCGATATTGATTATTATTTTATATAAAAATAATTTAGTATGGCTCGATAATTATTGTCCACGTGTCTTACCATTGAGCAGATTACAAACACATTCACAAAGACACTCAGAGAACCACAAAATATTTTTCATCTCTTTCAAGTTGTGTGTTTAGGACATGTATCAACTTGAAGAGTGTTGAGATTTTATGTTATTTTTTAATAGTTTATTTTATTTATTTACTATATATTTTATTTTTAGTTTTTTTTTACGAATTTTAATGATACTATGTTTTTCTTCTCCCTTCTCCCTCTCTCCTAAGATTGGAAGTAATGTGATTCAAGCACTCTAAATATGCATAATATAAATGAATTAGTTAATTTGGGAACTAGTTATCCAAAATTAAAATATACTATCACATTCAAAAGACAGTTTCCTTAGGCAAATTGTGGAGATTGAATTAGAAAAAAAAAAATAAGAAAATTTGGAAGATAGTGAATTGTAGTTGTAGAGAATGAAGCTTCATACTTCCACAAAAACGTTGGATGAGGACAATTGCTGAGAGGAATGAAAATTCGGAAGGGGGTGAGATTTCACACTCCCACCTTGGCATCCAACCTAGATGGATGCCAAATACGAGAGTGAAAATTTCAAAGAAAAAGAAAAACAAAGTGAGGTTTCAAAATCTTACTATTACGTTAAATAATAAAAATTTGTTACATAAAAAATTTCTTACCCATTACATAAAACTTCATCTTAGCATGAGGCATGAGGGAGTAATATTTCAACAGCCTTATCCACAAAAATTGAAGAGATTGCATATGATGAATCATGAACCCGTATTCTACCAGCATTAAAAAAAAAACTTATCATCGTATCAAGACATGCTCTCTAACAAAATTTCTTATATGTAGGTCATCCTTAGTACCCATTGCTCTCGCTTTAAACACTGTGGTCTATGAGAAATTAATATTTCAACAACTTGTCTATGATCAAATAGACTATAATTAATAAGTCTCAAGCATGAGACTTACTGTCGTCATTAGACAAAGGTACTTACCATTGCACCAATGCATAACCTTCAATATATATATGCAACACACTAATTTTTCAAGTAATCAGACATCTTAGTACTATTATTATCAAGATATTTTTAATTTCAAAGCACTTATGAGATCCAATATATTAATATTCATATAATCACACACAATGATAATTTTTTTATACAAGTTCTCAAAATAATCATAAATAACTTTTATTTTAATTGGTACAATATTCCTACAATATATAATTATTATATTGAAACGACTTCAAATAAGTGGTACAATAAAGTCAAAAATGAAAATTAAAAAATAAAAATCAAAAGAAAAACAAAAAAAAATAAAAATAAAAATAAAAATAAAAATGATGCAATAAAAAATGATGAAATAATATTTGAAAGTTTGCAACAATAAGATTACTTGAAGCACTTTTGTATGTAGCTTAGCACATTATTCAAAATCATCTAGCATTTGAATGATTTTGATAGACCCTCTTTGACCTATATTAGTGTTTAAAAATATATGATGTTTTTCAGAAATAAACATCACCCTGCTTGTACTTGTCAAAAAAGTTTATTTAATACTTAATCTTATATTTAGCCCAATTATCACAAATAATTATTCTGTTGGATATTATCTTTTGATGCTCTTCAAAAACCCAAACTTCTTGAAATCAACAAAAAACAATTTGATATTGTTTAATTAAATATTTAGTTATTAAAAGTAATTTATAATTTAATATTAATATTAATATTAAAAGTAATATTTAATTTGATATTGTTTAATTTGATATTGTTTAATTATTCAATTGAATTTGATATTAATAATTTGGTTATTAAAAGTAATAGTTAGTTAAATATTTTATTTAATACTTCAAATATTAAAATCTCGTATTGTATTATTTTATAATTAAAAAAAATATTTTCTTTCTATATGTAGTTAGTATTAGTAAACAAATTTTCAAATTATATTATTTTCTAGAAACTTTCAAGATTTTAATTTAATATTAAACTATTCAATTACATCTTATGATATAAAAAAATCACTGTTATGAAAATTTTAATAATAAATATTATTTTTACCCCGACAAAATAATATAGCATCACGTTTGAGACTACTATATCAAAGTAGATAAAAATGTAGTGGTTTTGAGAGTTATTAGTAATGTTATGTATGACTTCATAATGCAAAGAATAAATCATATATGATTTTAATTATTAAATTACTTGGGTTGAAAAAGCAGCATCAAATATAAATGAAAATATTTAATGTTAAAATTTTGGATAGAGACAACAATAAAATACATATATGAGTTTGATTTATGCAAGGAGATGTAGTAAGAAGTAGAATAACTTCCATAATAACATAAATTTACTTTGATAATAATAATAATAATAATACTAATAATAATAATAATAATAATAATTAAATATGAGAAAAAAGAACGAACCCATTGATTAATGACTGATACCTGAACTACATCTTCTCCAGCCAAAAGCTGAACCTTTTGAGGGACCATTTTGCTGCTCTTGTCATTGTCCCCAAAACCTAACCTTCCATGTTCCCCTCTTCCCCAGCTAAACACCTGCAATTGAAGCATTGTTATACTTGAGTTCAAAAAACACCTGAGACTCAGATTACCAAATGCACAGAAAACTAGAAGTGAATACTCTTATCGTAACAGAACACAACTCAGAAAAATAGGTACATTTATTAACATAAAAATTCAAACAAGCAATATTGTGTTTTGGGATCCCCACTAATGAGGCATAACCATAGTTCTCATTCAATAAATTATATGCTCATAAATCCAATCAAATATAGAGAAGTATTGAAATACCTCACAATCATCGGTTAGTGCGGCTGAGTGCCATCCACCAGCAGCAATATCAACCTATAAAAGCATTAAAATTCACTACCTCGACTGCTAGAGATATTGAGAATGTGAGACTATCAATGACCAATTAAACACTATAATTTAAAAAATGAAATCTAGAATAACCAATGGTGATGAATATGTTTTTCGGCTATGTACTCAGTCATTATTTTTACTGTGTTGTTTAAGAGAGTCCATCAGATTTGAGGCACTCCAAGGACAGGACAGTACAAGATTCGCATGCCCTATCATTTTGAAAATAAACGAAGAACAAATCTCTGTAAGGTATAATCTTCAGCTGTTTTATTATGCTTAACGTTATAACTGTCTTGTACTAGAAAACATCTCACAAACATACAAAGTTAAACAATTGCTGTAAATTATAGGTGACCATTCTCGCTTTGATGAAGATGTTATGATTTATAATTCTGTTGGAATATAAATTAGATGCATTATTTCTTCTACAATATTTTCCTTTGTAAATGTAAATACATTGAAGAAAAAATCAACATAATTGATTTGTCACCAAAAAACAGTACCACAAAACAGCTCACAGGATCATTTTTTTCAGAAATCATATTCCGCATGCCAATACTTAAAACAATCATTTCTAATTTTGGAAATTGCCTAATATCAGGTTTATTTTTTATTATTTTATTTTTATTTTTATATTATTTGGGAACACCCGCCATGTGGATTGGCCCAAACTATGTATATAAGAAATTGTAATTTTCATTTTTTGAAGTTCAATGAAATATTCTGTCTCTTTTTTATTTTTCTTTCTACGTCTCCTTCATTTCTCCCTCTCTCTTGACTTTCATTTTAACCCTAACAATGTTTCAGTCATAACATAGCATCAGAGCCACATGGAGGAGACTTAAGAGGGGCACCCCCTATGGTGGCTGCCACAACAGTTTTGGATGGCAGCGAGAAGTTTTGATGAGTGTACTTAAAATAATTGTAGTCATCAGAGATCCGACAGACATTTTTTCAGTGGTCCAGCAAAACATTGGCACCCCTATAGTGGCTGCCACAACAGTTCATATAACAGTGCCAGTACATAACCAATAAAGGGTCATGGTGATGCATAAGCTCATGCTGGGTTTGTAATTTTGAACTTTAGATTGAATGCATGTGATTTGTGGCAATGTATGCGTGGCACTTGAAAAGTTATGTGTCATTTATAGAAAGAAATAAGATGACTATAATTAATATGAAACCACTAAAACTAACCTAGTTAAAATTGAATACAAATACATATACTCTGTGAACTACATCAGTGAGAATTTAGTTCGAAGGACAAGAATAATAAAATACATATTTGATGAGCTACCTCTGATTGAATCAAATGAATGATTTGTAATTGATACACATGTAATGGTGCATCTAAGGCAAATGATTTACCTAACTATATGTAACACCTTTGATTCTTATGACATATACAAATAGATTTTAGACTTAATTACGTTAAAATACTCATTAATGAGTTTTGAGGTTTAGATATCATATAGCATAATATTGGATCCTCCATGTGTATTCCTATTAATTGTGTTATGCTTACTGAGGAGGAAAAAGATATCATATTTAAGGATCATGTAAGATGATCATATATGATGGTATGAGAAATTTTATTATTTTTATTAATTATTATGCTAAACATAAATGATAATCAATTTTAAAATAAAGATAATACATTTTATTTATTTCTATGAAATTTTATAAAAAAATAAAGAATTATTTTTATAGAAATATTAAAATATTAAAAAGTAATAATGATATAGAATATGTTTCTTATCAGTTTTTTTTTTTTGAGGAGCATGGTTCACTGGGTATAGAGGTGTCAAACGGGCCGGGCCAGGCCGGCCCAGCACGAGGCACGGCATGGTTCGGCCGTGCCTGGGCCGGCCCGGCACGATAAAAAAACGTGCCCGGGCCCGTGCCGGGCCCGGGCGAACAAACCACGTGCCGGGCCGTGCCCGGCACGGCACGCCGGCCCACGTGCCTGCGTCGTGACTCGTGACCCAACCGGGCCCCGCCCCCGGTAAAAAGACCGCGGGTCGGGTCCAAACAGACCCGACCCGCCCCGCCCCGCCCCGCCCCGCCTGCCCTGCCTTGCCGTGCGCTCGTGCCCGAGCGGGCCGGCACGGCACGGTAGCACGGCTGGGCACGTGAAAAACGGGCCGTGCCGTGCTGGGCCGGCCCGTTTGACACCTCTAACTGGGTATCATGTGTTGACACTCATGTTTAGAACATGACAACTAAAAACAAGAATTAACATTTGGTTGAAATGACTAATATTTTTACAACATAAGAGTGTTTTTATACATCATTAACGAGAAATAGTATTAATTGTTAGTTTATTAATTAATAAAAGTTTATCTTCTATTTTTTCATGTCAAATCTCATATCAATTTTTATAATAAAGATAATAACTTTTTATTTTTTACCAAAATTTTTAGGTATATTTATTTGGTTTAGGATCTTATTCCATATAAAAAGAAAACGATTGTTTGTATGATTAAGTGAACCTTTGTTGGATACTTGAGTACCGAGGAGCACACATACTTCTCACCAAGGGCCAGAAAAAATTATTATGAGTGCATATGCGAAATTCAATAAGGATTAGTCCTTTTTCAAAAACACAATCAAAGTAAAATACTTATAAACACCTTTGTGATATGATCATTATTGTGTCCAATTGTTACTCCTAGCAACATTATAATTGCTCCAACTTTTAAATCTGTCAATACACTTGATACCATTTGTATAACTATTTTTCAAAAGATAAATGAATAATCTCTTCCAGATAGTAGGAAAACTTCACACAGTGTTTTGTGCTTGGAAAATAGTCAAGTGTGAGTATCTCACTAGATAGAAGCTGAGTCTTTTAGATAAATATGGAAAATAAGGATTGGGAGACATACAAAACTCAACTTAAAGATATATATTAGATAGATATGTACGAATCCTTCTCCAGATAAGTACTTTGTTGCATTAGTTGATATGATTTGAAATAGTGAGTTGGACCTATCGATTACAATAGGAAATAAACTAAAATTATGTTCTACTCAACACTCATGGTCACATACTTTTTTATTTTTATTTTGGTACTATGTATTTTATTTTTTATTCTCTCATGACAATGATAATATCTCAGATATTCTTTTCAAAATACTTAGTCATTCATGATAATAATACATTATTTTTGATAAACTAAGTTCAATTATATTTAATTATACTTGTGATATTATTATGAATGCTTCAACTAAACCAATAGTAAGACCCAAATGGGTCTACACCATGAATAATGGACCTAAACAAAAAATTAATCAGCTCAATATTAGGTTAGTAATCAAAATATTTACACAAACTTATTATATTAATTATTAGAGATTTTTTCTATTTAGCCAAAATAATCACAAATAGGTTGTTGCACTTTTTTTTAGTATCTCACAAATAGATTTTATGTCAACTAGCTATGAGAATGAATTCTTTCATGTTGAAATCTAGGAGGAATTGTTTATTCAACAACTCATTGGGTTTTACTATTCCTAAGAACATACATGTAGTATGTAGATTGTGGAAGGTCCTTTATCATCAGAATCAATCACCTAAGGCATAGCAAATTTTCTTTTGCACTTACTACCTTTAGCCTTGAAGATAATGTCAAATTATTCATGCTTCTATCGATGTAAAAATGGAGGTCAATATATGATATTAATGATATATGTTAATAACATTTAATGACAAGAAAAAATCAATTAGGTATATCTTAACTAAAATTATTTTTACAAACTGACTTTCAAACAAAAGATTTGATGTGTCTTAGATATTTCTTGAGTATTAAGGTCAGATACTAAGGAGGTATGATATTTCTATCATAGAGGAGATATACTTTGGATATTTATCAAATTTTTATATGACAAGAAGCATACTTATTGACACATCATTTGATCCAATTATAAACTTTGATATGGATATCAATTCCTCAGTTGATTTTATCAGATACAAAAAAGTTATAAAAAAGGTAAAGTATCCTCTACGATGCAATTCAATATCCTCTACGATGAGTCAATCACTTCCTAGATAGTTAATCATTTCCTACGATGAGGATATCTGAATCACTTGATCCAAATATCTTCTACGATGCTAGTATAGTTAATCACTTCCTAGATTTTATCATATATGCTCATATAGATGCAATTCAAAAGATTCTTAGGTACCTAAAGAGAATTTCAGAACATGAGACTTCATTTAGAAATCAAAACAATAATTGAGTATAATTATATTTAGAATCTAGTTGAGTAATAGTAATAAAAAAAATCTAATACAAGATTTTATATTTTTATAAAGATAATTTGCTCTTAGAAAAATAAAAAACAAATATAATTTTCAAATCTAATACAAAGACATGATACATAACTATGATATAAGTTACTAATGAGTTATAGTGGATCAATCACTTTTAGAAGAATTCTACTTAGTAGTTCATAGGCCAATAATATTTTATCATTACAATCAGGAAACTAACCATATTATTGTTAACCCGATGCTCCACAAGCAAACATAACAAATTGAGGCCAATTGTTACTTTATATAAGAGAAAATATAAGATGATTCAATGACCATTGTTTATATATCGACTAGTGAGCAGATTATAAATATCTTCATGAAAATATTTATATAATCACAATTTTTTTTTCTTTTTCAAGTTGAGTGTTTGAGACACGTATTTATGACACATGCACACCAATTTGAAAGAGATATTGAGGTTTGTTTTAATATACATATATAATTCTTATTACTTGTTTATCTTATTTTTACTTGTTTTATATTAATTTCCTAAAGATTACCATGAATACAAATATTATCATGTCAAAGTGATATACAAAATAAATATGTAAAGTAATGGACAAAACTAACTTTATCATGTCTGTTTTGATTATTGGCGAGAAAGAGTTCAAGTATCCAGCCTCGTATATTTGAGCGTGTCCTCTAGCAATAATTCTTTTTTTAGCCAATCTACCATCCCATCAAATTTATTATTCAAAGTGTACACCTATTTGTGGGAGAGAACAATTAGTCCATTATATCACCAATCATCCATCTTGAATATACGAGGGTACCAAGAAAATACAAAAAAAAGAAACAAGTAATAACAAGAAAAATGTAAAAAAACACCTTGGAAAGTGGATATTGAGTGGAGCACATTAGTGTTTCCATAAAATAATCAGACTCAAAATCAACCTTTTGTAGTGGACTTGTTGACACTAAAAAAAGGCTCTGCTAGGTAGTGGAACAAACCTCTTAGGGATATAATGAACAATACATTATGTGATATCTCATCACATGCTCCAAGACCAATAGAAAAGGTAGTGGAACAAACTAGATAATATTCAAACAAAACCCTACAAAATTTTTCAACAAGCCATGACATTGATCCAATCACAAGCAGCTCTCTGAGGCTGTTGCTCAATGATGAATAATTAAAGGACTCATGGTCAAAGAAAATCACATTAACTTGAATAATGATTCTACATGCATGGAGAGTAGTGTCTAGGTGATTTTTTGGTGCTTAAGTGACTAAGAGTGGCACATTTAGTAGCATAGTCTAACATTTACTCCCTTCTAACAGAGTGATATTCAACAAATCACATGCAAACAAAAACCTAGTGTTTCAAATGATGTACTTTCCTCTATGGATGAAGTATGATATGATATTATAGAAAATAGTATTCGATTAATTAAATAATGTATTGTCGTGATAACTTCACCCCAAGGACATCTATGTATGCTTCAATATTAAATAAGTATAATAATCATTAAAGTTAAATATTTATTCTTTCTTTCGACTAGTTTATGTACGTATAGTATCTAGCATATTGATTGATGCTCACAGAAATACATAAAACTCATCTATAGTTTGTTTTGAACTCTAAACTCTGAAGTGGTCGCTTATTAGAATTTTTAATATAACAATCATATTGAATTTTAATTACCTTATAAAATGAGTAATTTTTTAAAAAAATTATATTTTTTTTATTTAAAAAGATGTGTGAAAATAAACTATGAGTGCTCATCAAAAGTCATGATCTAACAGGATTTCCAGATATGTGTATCCCAAGAAAAGTGGATCCCGACTAACAATCTCTCAGCATATCAAGTACAAAGCTGTAGTAAATTTTTAGTTGTATCAATAAAAAATCCAAAAATAACAAGCCCTAAATTCTCTCTCCTGGTTGCTCCTCCTTCTCTCTAGTTTCTGCCCTAAGCCACCCTAATCCTCCCGTAAATCCTTCATTTGAGCTTGAAATGGAGTTAAGCTCTCCCAACTAGGGTTATTCTGCCCCCATTCTGCCCCCATTCTGCCCTATATAAGTATGTCGGGACCGCCCGACACACTTACAATCGAAAAAGAAGCTGAACGCGCCTCTGCCCTCTCTTCCGATGCTGGCCCAAAAGCTCCTGCGATTGCTCCTCCAAGGAAACCCCGGAGGCGCCTTATTCTCTTCTCCGAGAATGACTCTTCTGCAACAGAATTTGTGGTGGAAGATGGCGATCGACGCCAGATCGTTTACGGTAAGTTTCCTTCCGATAACATGGATGATTCTCCTCTTCTACTCAACACTCTTAAAAGCGAGACGAATTTGCTTAAAAATTCATTGTTTACTAAGTCTGCATCCCTAAATTTGATGAATGAGAACACGGAAAGTTTCGATTCTGAGTTACCGAACCTAACCCCGATAGAAAACGATGTTTCTCTGCCCACTAAAAACCCTCCGGATGTTAACAGCAACACCGAAGAACCAAGGGTCTCCCTACCTTCAAATACTGCCCCGAATCCCATTCATACACTAAGTGTAACTAAACTTCCAGCTTCTCTTGACAACCGACTCACTAATAATTTGCCTTATCAAGCTCAAAGTAAGGCTGCTAGAACCTATGGCAAGAGTAAGGCTCCCTGGAGCAGCCTGTTTTCTGAAAACAGGGGCCTTGCAAACTCATCTAAACTGGAATATATTCCTCCGGTAGAACCATGTAAAGCTGTTTATGTTGAAAACGACCTACTTCAAGGGCATTGGGATAATTGCCTTATTGGCTATTTTGTAACAAAAAGCCCAGGCTTTACCATGCTGAAAAAATACATGGAAGATCACTGGAAAATATCGCCACAACTGATTCAACACCCGAGTGGTTGGCTAGTGTTTCGCTTTAGTAATTCAGTGGATAGGGATCGTATTTTAAGCTCTGGCCCTTACCTTGTTTATGGCCGCCCCCTATATATTAAACTGCTTCCAGTTAATTTTCACTATGGCCTTAAAGAAATGGCAAAAATACCCATATGGGTCAAGTTGCCGGATTTTCCATTGCATTTATGGAATTACATAGGCATAAGTAAGGCTGCAAGTTGCATTGGTCGCCCCTTGCATATGGATAAGCTTACGACTAATATGTCCAAAATTACATTTGCAAGAGTCCTCGTTGAAGTAGACTTAGGAAGCAAGCTTGTGGATGAATTTGAGCTATATTTCCCGGATGGCTCTAATGTGAAACAATCTGTTATTTTCGAAAATCTGCCTTTATATTGCTGCCATTGCTGTATTTTTGGCCACACTCTTAATATCTGTCGAAAAGCTAAGAAGCATGAAGAAGGAAAATCATCAATCAACCCAAAAGGTCTATGCAGCCCTGTTATGGAGGAGCCAAAAGATCCCCAACCGGTGGCTAAAGCCAAGGATTCAATCCAAACTGCCTCCTCTCCAACAAAGGAATGTGCTGTTGGTAATGCAATAGAGTCCTCCCCTTTCGAGGAGGGCCAACTCACTGCAGAGGCCATAGACCTACGAGATGAACCAAAAGCTGGACTGGTGAATGTAGACCAAGATGCAGAGGGCTTTACTACTGTGAAAGCCCGAGCTAAAAAGAAAGATCCAGGGAACAGGGAAGGCCCCTCCTTGAATCTTAGAAATAAATCCAAATCCAAGGAGCTGAAGGTCAAAGGTGCTGCTCCGTATGGCCCAGATTAGAAATAGCCTTATGGCTCCTCAACTCAGAGTCTTATTATCTGTTTTTTTTGTTTTTTTTGCTTGGCGGACATCTTGTTGGAGTTTTGGCGGATGGGTACTGTTATTAAGGGTTAATTTGGGGGAGGTGGGGGCACCTCCAGGCGTGGTATGGAGTGAGTCAAAGGGACTGCATGCAACAATCAAAACCAAATCAGCCCTTAGCTGTTTGGAATTTTTAAACTACGTATATACAGAGGAAGTTCTCACCCTCTGTCGATATAGAACCTTTCCATGCTTGGGAATTAAATGGCTATCTCTTAAAATTGCTTGCCGTGGAGTTAAGATTTACTGTTATATTGATATTTCCTCTTGGGTTGGCCTTCTGATACTCTGCCTTTATGTTAAGTTGGGAAAATTGGCTGTAAGGGTAGCTCATTTGTGTAAGGGTAGGAATGCTGTAACAATCGTAACAATTGTAATGGGAGTGCAAAGAGAAGAATGTTTACTGGAGTATTGGCAAGGTATACAGCCCCTGGTTATTATTAACGTGGGCCTATATGCCTTGGATGAATTTGATCTACAGTTGGGCAGTAAGGGTGGCATAAGGGCTCGGGTCTACTTTCTACTGCAATATGCAATTTATGACTGGATTTTCAAATATCACCTATGAAGATAGCGTACTGGAATCTCAGGGGGTTTAATTGCCCTCTAAAACACAAAGAGGTGTTAAGACTATTTCAAGCTTATTCTATAGACATATTCGCTATCTCGGAAGCTAAACTCACCGGCGAGAAATTATCTTGGCTCATGAAAATGAAGTTCAAGAAATTTAATGTAGTGGATAATTTTCCATATCACAAAAACGGGAGAATCATGGTATTATGGGATCCCCAATCATCCAACCTTAGAGTTCTCTCTTGTACTGCCCAACTCATTACTCTTCATGTAGTGGACAAAGAGAGAGCCTTATCATTTAGGCTCTCATTCGTTTATGGTTTTCATTCAATCTCTACTAGAAGAAGTCTATGGAAGGACTTAACGAATGAAGGGGTTTCCACTTCACCTTGGGTTCTCATCGGGGACCTCAATTCCCCCTTATCCGGACTAGATAGAGTTGGAGGCAGAATTGTCTCCAACTATGAATGTCAAGACGCGTTGAATTGTCTGACCTCAATAGGCATGGAAGATTTGCCCTCTTCTGGTAATTACTTCACTTGGACAAACGGAAGAGTTTCTAGTAAACTCGACAGGGCAATGGCGAATAATTCCTGGGCCAATCTCCTTATGGACAGTCATGTCAAATTCCTAGTCCCTGGAGCATATTCAGACCATTGTCTAATCCTCATGTCCACAGAGCTCATGGACACAGGGAGGCTTACTCCTTTCAAGTTTTGCAACATGTGGCTAACTCATGATGAGTTCAATCCACTCCTTCAAAGTTCTTGGAAAAATAGAGTAGCAGGATCTGTCATGTTTCAGGTGGTGACTAAATTAAAAGCATTAAAAGAGCCTCTTAGGAAATTAAATGAAAAACATTTTAGTCACATCAGTGTTAGAGTCTGCCGAGCAAGAGATTCTTTAAAAGTTATACAAGAGGAAATGCTCTCCAACCCCCGGCCTGAACTAAAAGATGTAGAAATACAACAAAAAATTAGCCTAAGGAAGTTAGAGGAATGTGAGATTTCATTCCTTAGACAAAAGGCTAAAATCAGATATCTTAAAGAGAGTGATAGGTGTACTAAGTTTTTCTATGCGCTAACTAACTCCAAATTGCAGAGAAGTAAAATTGTAACAGTTGCTAAGGAAAACGGAGATTACACCACATCTAAGAGTGACATCGTGGAAACATTTGTTTCTTACTTTAAAGATTTACTTGGCAAAACAGTAAACAGAAACTCCATTAATGACTCTATTATGAACAACGGGCCTAAACTAAGCGATGAAGATCATGGCCTACTCTCTCTTTCCTTCTCCAATGAGGAAATTAGAAATGCAGTCTTCACCATGGGCAACTCTAAATCGCCCGGGCCAGATGGGTTCACGGCAGAATTTTTTAAATCCTCGTGGCAGTATATTGGTAGAGATATTTCTAAGGCAATTAAGAATTTCTTTGCTTCAGCGAAAATGTTAAAGCAAATCAACCACGCCTACATTGCCTTAATTCCGAAATCCTCTCATGCTTCAACCGTTAAGGATTATCGTCCTATTTCCTGCTGTAATGTTATCTACAAGACTATCTCCAAACTAATCGCGTCTCGCCTAAAATTGGTGATGGATAGTATTGTAAGCCCTGAACAATGTGCTTTTATTAAAGGGCGCCTAATCTCAGATAATTTCCTCCTCGCTCAAGGATTGATAAGAAGATATGCCCGGAAAAGAATTTCTCCGCGCTGTTTCTTTAAAATAGACATCCAAAAAGCGTTTGATACGGTAGATTGGAATTTCCTTGTAGAAATTCTGGTTGGTCTCAACTTACCTCCCCATTTTATCCAGATTATATATGAGTGCATTAGCACCACCACATATTCCATAGCAATAAATGGACAGCTACATGGATACTTCAAGGGTCAAAGGGGTCTAAGGCAAGGAGATCCGATTTCTCCATACTTATTCACACTATGCATGGAATATTTATCTAGACAATTCGCTTCCATGGAGTTCTCATATCATCCTGGTTGTGATGCGTTAAAGATAACTCACCTAATGTACGCCGACGACTTGATTATCTTCTCCAAGGGAGATAAAAACTCTATGTCCGCTGTACTGGAAACATTACAAGAATTCTCGAAGATATCAGGATTAAGAGTCAACTCCTCCAAATCGAACATCTTCTTTGGAGGAGTAAAAGAAAACCTCAAGAGAGAGATTTTGGAAGCATCAGGTTTTTTAGAAGGTTCCTTACCATTTGTGTTTTTGGGAGTCCCTCTCTCATCGAGCCGCCTTATTTCGTCTCAATTTTCTATCCTCCTCGCAAAAATTAATTCGGCAATCCACCAATGGGCTGGAAAATTACTTTCCATTGCAGGGAGACTAGAACTCCTCCGTACGGTTGTCCAAGGAATTGAAGGCTATTGGTTTTCGGTATTCCTACTACCTTCTTCCATCATTAAATCTATTGAAGGCGCATGTAGAAGATTTCTCTGGGGTGCTCGAACACAAGGAAGATATAGACCTAAGGTCTCCTGGACCAAAGTATGCCTTCCTACTAGCCTTGGAGGTTTAGGTCTTCTTAATTTATTTATTTGGAATAAAGTTTTTTTCATAAAAACGCTATGGAGAATTAACACAAAGGAAGATGCCTTATGGATCAAATGGATCCACCATGTTTACTTAAATTCCTCCGATATCTGGAATTTCCAATGCTCGAAATATGACCCTCCATTCATGAAAAATCTGATATCAGTAAGAGATGCCTTACTGCTCAAAGCTGGTTCAAAGGATGTTGCGGAATTCCTATTAAACAAATGGGGCGAAGAGGGCAGAATCGTATTTAATGCATATCATTTCCTTGCCGGTTCTGAATCCAGGAAAAAAGTGGATTGGGCTAACTCTATTTGGATGAAAACACATGTGTCAAAGCATGCGGTTAACTTGTGGATAATTAAACAGGGAAAGATGTGGACAAAAGATATAGCATTCAACCCCCCTAATAGTAGCTGCGAATTCTACAACTCTGCAGAATCTCAAAATCACCTCTTCTTTAATTGTCGTTTTTCAAGACACATTTTGAAAGAAGCCCAATCTTGGGCTAAGATTAAAGGAGAAATTCATTCAATTCCTACGGGGTTGGAAGCTTTAAAGAACTATCACAAGGCAGGCACGGTGGAAAATGATCTAAGGAAAGCTACCTTCGCGGCTGTTATTTATCACATTTGGATGGAAAGAAATAGGCGGCTCCATGAAGCGAAAGCAACGTGTGCAGATTTCTTAATCAGGAAAATTAAAACAGAAATGTATATTGTTTTCTATAAGGAGCACAAGTTGCTACCTAGGCCATAGATTGTAAAGAATTTTGATAGTGCATTTTATTTATCAAAAAAAAAAAGTACAAAGCTGTAGTATTATTTTCTAATCAACATGGCTGACAATTAATTGATCAAGCCTTCTTTAAACTTAATTCCTATGTTGCACGGATACGCCTAGGAACTGTCGTGTCGCCGTGTCCGACCCGTGTCGCCGTGTCCATGTGTCGGACACGGGTCGGATACGCGTCAGAGACATATCCGACGCGTTGTTCGGAAACAGTCGTTGTTAACAATAGACACGTTGTTTACCTACAGACGCGTCATTTATCAATTGACGCGTTTTTACGATTCTAACACGTCGGAAATACACTATATATTAACTATTACTCCTATATCTCCAACAAATTGAGGAGCACACCACCGACAGTGAGTTGCCGATAAGCTGATTGCGAGAAATAGTTATCAATTGTCATTGCGTCAAACGGGGAGGGGAGGAGCACACCGCCAAGGCGCCGACAATACCTAAGGTAACCTAATTCTATAAAGGGAAATGAGAGTTTTGGAATCTGTATCGGGAGAGGGGAGAGTTCGAAAATTGAAACTGTAAAGGGAGGGTGGTGAGGAGGGGGTGTTAGAGGGTTTAAATTTTTTTTACATTATTTTAAAATATAGAATTTTAAATTATTTTAAAATACAGAATTTTAAATTATTTTAAAATACCTAATATTTATAATTAATAATTTTTATTTTTATTTTTATTTTTTTTTATCATGACGTATCCTAGTCGTATCCGTATCCTAGTTTTTTAGAATTTACCGTGTTCCCGTATCCTGCCGTGTCGTATCTCCGTATCCGTATCCGTGTCCGTGCAACATAGCTTAATTCTATGAGTT
Organism: Sapria himalayana; assembly: GCA_029783825.1. NCBI lineage: Eukaryota > Viridiplantae > Streptophyta > Magnoliopsida > Malpighiales > Rafflesiaceae > Sapria > Sapria himalayana. The sequence continues at coordinate 361,961 of JAREIK010018459.1, read as the reverse complement.
TCAATATGTTCAAAGCAGAATGACTAAGTTGAGATTACACCATAGATGAGTAGTAGTGGCTAAGTACCTAAGGGGTTTCTCAAGACTATAAAGAAATAAGTACAACTTACCATGCTAGAGCCTAACAAAAGTTAGCAGAGGTTCATTGATCCTGCGTAGAAATAACAAAAATAGAAAAAAAAAATTATAGCACAATCTAATTATTTTATAAAACAACTTACTAACAAAAATCTACGAGAAAAGTTGGGGCCATAAAGAATGTGTGCCAACATAGATGAGTAAGTATAGGTATTTACATATCTACTTGCTTGAACAATAGTTTTGTTAAAATTGAAGCCATATAAACATAAATTTTAATAATCTCAAAAATGAATAACACCAGGTAAAGCCCTTATATAATAGGTCATAACATCAAGTTTAAAGGAACACCAATAGTCTCATCCTAGATATTCTCTCAGATGAAAAAATATTTTACGTATATGTACTTCATCTGCTCATGAAATACCAAATTTAATATTATATATCTCATTATCTGAATATCACAGAAAAAAGTTATAGAAAAAAAAAAGAATATCTAATTTTCTCGAATAAGTGTTAAATCCAAAATATCTCAAAAATTATTATTATCATCGTCTTAAACTATGTCAGTATATTGGAACTCAAAATAATTGTATGTTTCTTATTTTTTTTAGAAAATATATATTATATCCAATAAAAATATAAAACTCTATTTCATATATTTTCTCAGAGCAAACTGGCATATTACTCAAATCTAAATATCTGACTAACATTAAGCGCCTACAATCACTCAAAGAAATCTCACACCTTGAAGACTTTTTACATACCTTAGTATGCTAAAAACTCTATCTGAATGAACCTACCAGGAATAATCTAGAAAATAATTAACTATGCTAATTGCATTAGCTATATATGATCGGATAATTATCATATAGTTAATCATTCATACGATTCTTCTATAAGTAGTACAGTCAATTAGAGTTATCATATCAAAAAAAAAAAAATTTAATATTTAGATCAATACGAGTATCTGCTAGAGCACAACTAAAAGCTTTACCCCTATAGGGATATCAAACACATCCTCTTTAACAAGATAATACAACTCTTAAAATAAGTTATCTTTATATCAATGAAATATTTGAGCATCTCGATATTTTTTGTTTAGAATAATGACTAAAGATATTCATTGAGTTGAATCATTTTTAATTCATTATAACTTATAATTAGAATAGTATTTTAGTAAAAAATAAAGAAATTTATCCAATCATCAAGGCTCTTCTAAAAAATTTAATAACACACGTGTTTACCAAACTAAGTGACTTCCTATAAAAAATCTTATAAGTCATGTTCTAGATTACTACTTCAGATTATATGATATCTTTAATAATCTATAAACTAAAAGTATTTATCGAGTTAAATGATCATTAATTCGTCATCTTTCGTAATCATAATATTATTTAAGTAATCTATGGAGAAAGAATCAACAAATAAATCTTTTTTATTGAATTAATCAAATATATCATAAGTTCTACCTATTTATAAAAATTAGAAAGATAAATAAAAAAAATAATACACATGAAAAATACAAAAAAAATCAGAGAATATTCAAAAATATTTTATAATTTTCAATACTCTTCCTGGCTCGGCACGGCACGGTAGTTACCCGTGCCTGTACCTGTGACATGCCTGTTCATGGAATGGCTCGTGTCGTGTCGAGGCCAACCAGGCCACGTGCCAGGCCATGCATGGCTCGGAACCAAGGCCCGTGGGTACCCCAACCCACCCAGCCCAATACCCCAACCCAAACCGACAACCCAAGGCCCAATGGATCCAAAGTTCCATCGGGCCTGAAACCCAACTCGTAGTCTTTTAGACCTAAGTTCGAGACTCGATTCCTTTCCATTCCAGAAGTCGAAGCTTCTGGAATGAGACTTTTCGGGTCAATTCGACGGTAAAACCGACCCAAACAATAAAAAAATTTAAATTTAATCCAAGCCGTTGGATTTTGCCTCCAATGAAAATGAAGCAGAATCCGACGGCCCAAAAGATTCTACACATTTTTAAAATTTAAAAAAAAATTAAAATTCAATAAAAAAATACTTATTAAAAAATTATTTTATGAATCTATAAATCCCCCCCCCCAACTCTAAGATTTATGTTTTTTAAAAATATAAATATTTTCTTGGCTTAGCTCTTGCTCTTCTCTCTCTCTCTCTCTCGCTCTATCTCCAATTTTCTCTCTCAGGATTTTTGATTTCGACCTTTGGGACTAAGCTTTGGATTTGTGGTGCGCGTGCGGTGCGGATATAAAAAAACTTAAGTTTACACATTTTGATTTACAGGTATTTCGTTCTTATATATATATATATATATTTTAAAAATTTTAAGTTTTAAATTTTAAAATTTCTTCTCTAGTCTAATCGCGCGCTCTCTCTACTCTCTAGTAAAAAAAATTATAAGATAATAAATAATAATTTAAATAATGAAAATAAAATAAATTTAAATTTAGAAATTGAAAATCCTGCGAATAGATCCTATGCTACCGAAACTTTTGTTTTTCTAGTTGTCTCGACTCAAATATCTAAAAAATAAATAACTAGAAAGACTTCAGTAGTTTAGGTTCACTTTAATATAATAAAATAAAAAATTATTAGAGGTACCAAAGAACAATCAGCATAGTACAAATACGGTAAGAAAATGTTAAGCCGTAAGAGTTCGTGTGAGATTTGGTACCGTAGGAGGCATGCCGAACTATGTACCAAAAAATATGTTGTATTAGATCCTTGTCAAACCCTACTCAGCGATGAACTTTTTGAAGCTGGATTCAATTTAGTCACAAAGTTTACCCTTTTCATATGTTACAACGAGTTACGGAGAGAATACATGGCCAAATTAATCACTATAATGGGTCTTCCGATTATATTTTTGAATGATCTAAGGATATGCATATATATTTTCAATCTGCATATCATAGGATTCCTAGGTCCACATCTAGGAATTAGATACTAATATATTATAAGTTAAAAAAATCAATATTGATTAATAAATTTAGAGAATATAATGGAATGATATTCATGACGTCCAATACCTAGACTAATCACAATGATGCATTTTATGCATGGTTCACCGCCTACTATATAGATTTAAAATAGACTCTAAATAAAAAAATTTTAGGATTCTCTGAAATTTTCTATCCTCATGATGATTCGACCATGTTTTAGGGTATGATGAAAATCTTTAGAGAATATAAAATTAAAAATAAAATTTTTAGTATCATATTTGATAATGTATTTAATAATAGAGTAGCGCTTAACATGTTTGTTAGAATATTAAAAATGAACCATTAAGAGAGATTTTTTACGTTAGATACATATGTCACATGATTATCCTGATTATACAAGCGAGGATGATGGTGTATGTAAAGGTGTCAAACGGGACACGCCGGGCCGGCGCGGCCCATTATTTTTAGGCTCGACCGTGCTTTCGTGCCGGGCCAGGCACGACACGGTTACTGTACCATGTCGTGCCTGGCCCGGCATGGTTTTGTGGAGTTCAGCCCGACACGATCTGCCGGGTTCGGCTCAACCGGGCCGAACCCTAAATTTTAAAAAAATCAGGGTGTCAGGGCCCCCGAAACCCTATTTTAAAAAAAATTGGTTTCGGCATGGTACAGTGCCAACGGGCCACGGTACCATTCCGGACCAGGCACAACACGAAGCCCAGTTGGCCTCGGCATGACACGATTGTGCCGTGGTCAGGCACGACACGAGCCTGGGCACGAGAAATTCCAATGCCGAGCCTGCCCAGGCATGACCGAATCGTACTGTGTCTCGTGCCAGGCCGGCCCGGCCCCATTTACACCTCTAGGTGCATGCCCCCACTTTAAAAAACATACGTAACTCACTAAAATATATTTGCATGCCCCATAGACAATAGGAATTCGATAGTCTCTATTTATCTGCAAATCTTAAGAAGAAATTTCAATTGGATGTAAGACACCGTTGGAATTATACTTACCTGATATTGGAGTCATGCGTTGGGTATGAACACGTGATATCTGACTACGGTAAAATAAGAGTAACGAACTTATTATTAATGACACTGACTGGACGACAAAAATTTCATTTATGAAATTCTTAAAAATTTTTTATGATATGACGAACATGTGTTCGTTAGTTTATACTCTCATGACTTGCATTATACTTGGGTGCATATGGAACATTAGTAACATGTTTATGAAGTATCGAGATGACCTAATACTTGACGATATGATTATAGAGATAAAAATTAAATATTTAAAGCATTAATCCATCATTCTATCTCTTTATTATCTGGCTGCCTGCATATACCCTAGGGTTAAGATGGAATGATTAGAAAATATTTTGACTTATATTTCCTAGTGCATGAACTTGGAAGACCCACCTAAAGAGTTCATTCACAAAAAATTGATTGAGCTGTTTACATACTATGATACTAGATATGGTGATAGTAATAGTGAGGCACCGAGTACGGACACGAATATCATATTCGGAGATGATGACTTTTCTATTCAGTTAGCGAGGAAGAAATAACGAAGTGGATCGTCGAATAGGAACAAGCTGTCTTGGTACTTAAGATACCGATTACTGCTAAATCCTTTTATATTCTGATACTAAAAATATTAATATATTACAATGATTAAAATAATACGAGTCTACTTTTTCTATGCTATCTAAGATGACACGAAAACTACTGACTCCTACGGTGTCGAACGTAGCATCAGAGTCTGCTTTTTTGTTGTAGTGAATAAAATTTTGATTATTATCTATGCGTATCATATTTTAATTATAAGAGATAATAAATTTAGAATCATTCAACTCAAATGTGCCTTCATACAAATTTTCATATGAAAGACCTTAAGAAGCTTAGATATTTTTTTGGCTCAAGGTGGCTTATTTTATGATAAAGATGTCAAATAGGTCATGTCAAGCCGGCATGGCTAAAATTTTGGTCAGCTTAGCATGTCACAATGACACACCTTGATGGACCGAGGATATAGGATCGTGCTAGGTTTGTCAGGGCTAGCATAGCACAATCACTACCACATGCCACTAGCCAGACAGCTCAGACTAGTGCTAATGGCAATGTGGCAGCAAGAATGACGTAGTGTTGAGAGGACATGAGGTAATGATGGGGTCAGCCAAGTGACCAATACCCATCACCAACGGGTAGGCACTATGACCAATGACAATAAAATTGAAATATTTAAAAATTTTATTTTTAAAATTAAAAAATACACTAAAAATTAATTAAAATGAATTAAATCTATCAGATTATTACTCAATAAAAATGTACATATATTTTGTTTTTTAACATCACAAATCATATCGTATGATAAATAACAAAAAATTAAAAAAAAATTAAAAGCATAAAAATGTATACATCTACATCAGCAAAATAAACAAACATGAACACTTTTCATTTTAGTACTCTAGGTGATTGAGTCTAATATTTGCGAATCATGATCAATTTGTATCAGTAATATGCATCGGACCATGCCATTTGAATTGATATTCTTGAAGTCGTTGCATGAGTTTTCATCCACCACCAACTCTTTCACTCTATCATGAATATTCTTGAAGTATGAAAATATTTCTACAATATCTAGATTTCTTATCTAAAATAATATTTACAACTACAAAAAATATAAACGCTAATATTATAATAGATATCAAAAGAGTCAATAAATCATTAGTCATGTAGTAGTATTGAACAATAATCAGCATCTGAATACCAAGATAACTCAATCATATTCAATGAACAACCTTATCATTTATTTCTTGTTAACTGAATAAAAATACATAATATATAAACATATTAAATTATTTTTCATAAATCTAACCATCATATTCTTAAATTTGATTCATGCATGTGAATATGTATATTAAAATATTTTCTATATTTTTTACCTTAATACTAGGATTCATACAGGCAGCTAAATAATAAAAAATGAAAATTGATGATTAGTATTTTAAATACTTAATTTTTATCTCAACAAATATGACACAAAAATCAAAATATCTTCTATACATAATAAACATACTAATATTACATAGACACTTGAGTACAATAAAAAAGATGAGAATGTACACAAATAATCACATATTTATCGTATTATAAAAAATCTTCAAATTTTCAAATATAAAATTTGTCTCAAAGACTGAGTCGTCAATTATAAGTTACCTACACTTATTAATGACATAAATGGAAATTGTGTGTTGATAATCAACACATGATTTCATCATCAGGTTTGTATAATTTAAATAGTATCTCACATCTATTTGAAATTTTCTTTTTTATGCTCGTTAACAAACTTAAAATATAGAACTCATGTTACCTACTAGGTGTCATTAGTTGTTAATAACAACATCGTTATTTGAGGCATTATCAAATATAATACTAAAAATTTTATTTTAAATATCATATTCCCCAATGATCATCATTAAATACTCATGTATGACAGAGTCATCATTAGAAAGATCTTAGAAAATCTTAAAAAATTTTTATTTAGTGTACTTAGAATCTACATAATGAGCAGTGATACATACAAATGATATGTAACCATGACTAATCTAGATGCCAAACATCACTCCATGATATTGACTATTCTAATATATTTTAATAATTTAATCAGCAAACTCATGATAATAATCAATTTTATTATATCTTCACTCTCAAACTCATTATGAAAAATAAAGAGGAATCAATCAACTTGAAGTTAAACCAACTTCAAATACTCGACCGCTAAGTTTGATTTACTTGAAATCTAATGCATTATTTTTTTTTTGTGCATTAATTAGCATGCCTCATAAGATAATCAATATCACTAGTACTCCTAGATATATATAGTTTTTTACCAAATATACATTATGTCAAATCTATTACGCACTCTTAAAATTTTAATTTTTAATTAGATTAAAATATGTCCAGACTATAAAAATTAACTTATTTTTAATTTTTTTAGACAAATAAATCAAGACAATAGGATAGAATATAATTTTAGCCCGGACCTTTTGATCTGAATATTATTATTATCTAAGTTTACATCTAATTCATTTTCATTAAATTTACTATTTATTATTTTTAATATATTAAGACTTGACTAAAAGTAGGAGAATCAACCAAGTAATTTTTATTTTTTCACTATATTTTTTAATTTGTTTATTGGTATAAATAAAATAAAATAATTATAATTAAATTATAGTGTGCACCTTATTTTAAATGTGCACCTGACACTTTGGATATTGTACCTCGTATTCTGATGCACTAAAATTACTACTCATCATGACAATAACTGTATCAATAGCACTCCACTCGACAAAATTAAAATTATAAAAAATAAAAAAATACAATTATAAAAAAATAATTAAAGGTGTATTTAAGAACATAGAGAGGAAATGAGAAAATAATATTTTATAAATTAATTATATAAAACAAATAAAAAAATTAGAAATTTATAAAAAAATTGATTAATAAATTTTTTAAATTTTTTTAATACTTTATTGGGCAAAATTTTGACAATGGTTGAATTTCTACCTAAAACTTACTAGAAGCAGTCCAATTGCTCATGAAAATATTATTTTTTATTTATTTATTCTTACATGATTGTAACAAGCATTGTCATGTAACTGTTGATGTCAGACATCAAGTGGGCAGAATGGTTAAAAATGGCACAGGCCATTTATTTGTGCACATGCCTGATTTTTAAAAAATCAATCACGTAGTGTCATGTATCATGTCGTTGAGCAAGGCGGCCTTGCCGTCAAGCCCAACATATAGGTCGTGCTTAGCCCGACACGGGACATGATGGCTGGCAACCCAACATAGTTGAATTGAGTCATACCACGTATCATGCTCAGGTTGCCTAGCTCATTTGACACCTATATTCTATGAGGTATCATATTGTCACAAAAAATATATGTACTTAATACTTTTGCATAGGTTAGTCATTTAAGTTGTATTCCAACAAATACTCCTATTAATCTAAGTATTGATTATACTACTTATAAAAGAAGCATAAAAATATTAATTATCTAACCATTACTATACCAAATATAATGAAGTTGGTAGTATAGTTAATCATTTCCAAAATTCTCCTTTATGAATTCATCATAATACAACACTTTGCATACTGTGATATATTAAAAAAATTTCCAAGATGTATAATCTCTTTTAGGGATCATTTACACTTGCGATTAGCAAAGTGTTCATATTCGAGTTGGACACCAAAATGCACCAAGAGGAGATCTACAATAGAATTTTATATTTTTCTTGAAAACAAGCTTAGAGGTGTCGAATGGGACGTGACGGGCAGGCCCGGCAAGGTTTTAGGCAGCCCGACTGTGCTTCCGTGCCGGGCCAGGCATGGTTTCTTTAGGTCAATCCCGGCACAGCCGGTTATTTTACCGTGCTGGGTCAAGCCCGTATGGGCCAAATCAGGCACATATGGGCCAATTTAAAAAAAATTAAAAAAAAATTATTTTTATATTTATTTAATTATAAAATATAAAAAGATTTGATATTATTTAAAAATATTTAAATTGTAACTTGAAAATTGTTGAATAGTTATAAAGTTTACTTTTTTTTTGATTTTTTTTAATTATATTTTAATTAGATTAAGAGATTTAGATTATAATTTATTAAAATTAAATTTTAGAATTTTTAATGAAATTTTTAAATACAAAAAAATTAAACACAATTTCTTTAACAAAAAATTACAAAGTCACAAAGCCAAATGCAAACCAAGATTCCAATCGGCCAATACCAAACCAAAACAAATACAATATAAATAAAAAAAACGTACAAAACAAAATATTGAAATCAAAAATCATAATTAATAACACAAAACTCATAAGCATAAGCATAAATATAACATAAGTGTCGTGGTCGGGTGTCGGAGTATTGCAATCCCGCAACCATCAACAGTGAGACATCAAGTGGCAATGACATGTGGCATGGCAACAAGAAACCTCATCTATCGTCCATCGGCATATCATGATCATCCTCAACCTTAATATCAAAATCGCTATCATATGAATCATCATCATCAGTAATCAATTCATCTGCTTTCGTTGCGGCTGCAGTCCCTATCTCAGCACGATCCTGGATGCTAAACCTCGAATCCTCCCAGTCATTCATGCATGTTAAGGCCTCAACAATATCTAGACGTAATCTCGATCTCCTATCCGATAGCACATTCACTACCACAAAAAAAAACAAACTCCGATACTGTGCTCGACACCGAAAAAGTCAGTAGATCTCGTGCTATCCTAGATAACATGGAAAAGGTGGACTCATATGATTTACACCACTGTAATATATCAAAAATCTTAGTATCAGAATGTGATATGATTGAGCAGTAATTGATATCTAAGTATCGAGAAAGCTCGCTCCTATTCAACGGTCCACCTCATTGTTTCTCCCTTGCTAACTGAATGGAAAAATCATCTTCTCCGAAGATAGTATCCATGTCCGTACTCTTAGTCTCACTACTACTACCACCATACCTAATATCGTAGTATGTGAAAATGTCAGTCAACTCGTGAATGAAGCCTTTAGGTTGGACTTCCAGGTTCATGCACGAGGAAATATAAGTCAAAATATTATCTACCCCTTCCACCTTAACCCTAGGGTTCATGCATGCAACGAGATAATAAAAAAATGGAATAGTAGATCAGTACTTTAAATACTTTGTTTCCATCTCTGCAATCATATGATTAAGTATCGGGTCAACCCGATACTTCCTAAAAATACGACTAATATTGTATATGCACCTGAGTGCAATACAAGTCATGGAAATATAAACTGAAAAATACATGTTTATCGTATCATAAAAAATTTTCAGGAATTTCATAAATGAAATTCCAGTAGCCCAATCACTGTCGTCAATAAAAAAATTATCACTCTAACTATTGACGTAGTCGGATATCATGTGTTAGTATCCAACACATGACTCAAATATCAGGTATGTATAATTCCAACGGTGTCTCATATCCGATTAAAATTTCTTCTTCTTAACATTTGCAGACAAACATAGGCTACCAAACTCATGTTATCTACGAGGCATGCGAATATATTTTAGTGAGTTACGTATATTATCCAAAGCGGGAGAACACACCTTCATACTCACTTGTACAATCAGGTTAATCACGTGACACATGCATCTGACGTGGAAATCTCTCATAATGGTGTGTATCTAATATTCCTAACAAACATGTTAATTACCACTATATTATTAGATGCGTTATCGAATGTGATACTAAATATTTTATTTTGAATTTTATATTCTCTAAATATTTTCATCATACACTCAAAAATAGCTGAGTCATCATGAGGATGAAAAATCTCATAGAATCCTAAAAATTTTTTATTCATTATCCATTTAGAATCTACATAGTGAGCAGTGAGAATGTATAAGATGAACCATCGTGACTTGTCCAAATATCGAACGTCACTGACATCACTCCACTATATGTCATAAATTTATTAATTATTATATGTTTTTCTAACTTATATAATTTTAATATGTCGTTTCTAGATGTGAACCTAAGAATCCTACGATAAGTATGCTGAAAATATGTCTGCGTGATGCTCACTATCATTGGATCATCTAAAAATCTGATCGGAAACTCATCAATGTGATAAGTTTGGTCGTGTCTTCCCTACCCAACTCGTTGAGTATATGAATGGGATAAACTTTGAGGCTGAACTCGATCTTACCTCAAAAAATACACTATTAAATTGGGTTTACCTAGGATCTAATGCACCATATTTTTTAGAACATATTTCAACATACATCTTAAGGTGTCTGGTCCCAAATGTACCCTTACAAGTTAAAATTCTCTTACAATATTTGCACTGTGTCGTTTCTTCTTCCCCACTCATAACATTTTCTTTTGTTTTATTATATTAAATAAGTCCTAACTATAGAAGTCCTAGTTTTAAAATTTTTAGATATTTAGGTTGAGACGACTAGGAAAAACCAAAGTTTCAGCAGCCTCGGACCTTTGTATAAAATTTTTATTTTCTAAATTTAAATATGTTTCATTAGTATTAGTCTTTTTTTTTAGTTTTTTTAGACAAGCAGTAGAACCTAAATGATAGAAATAGATTAACGAGTATAGACTATAGAAAGAGAAAAAAAAATACTAATTATTTTTAAATATTAATTATTATGTTAAGTAAAGAGTTTTAGTTAAATAATAAACAGAAATTAAAAATACCCATAAAATAGTGTAAAGGTAGAGGACGTGCACTACAGTCCACACCAAGATTTAAATTTCCAAAGCCGAGCCCGAGTTGCAAGTCCCGAAAAGCCAAGCCGAATGTAGAACTCCCAAGAGAGAGAAGATTTGAGAGAGTGAGAATTTATGTTAGATTATAAGAATTTATGTTAGATTATAGAGATGAGGCTTTTATAGATTATAAGAATCATTTTTAAAAATAAAAGTATTTTTTTTATTTTTTTTATTTTTTATTGATAATTAGGTGGCAGAATCATGAAGCCGTCCGATTCTGTCCCATAGCCGTTGGAGGCGAAATCCAACGGCTAAAATTCAAATTATTTTAATTTTTTTCTAAATATCGAACCGTTGGAGATTGGGGGCGGTGTCGGGTCGTGCGAGGTACCGTGCCAACGGGCCACTAAAACCGAGCCTGGCCAGGCACGACAAGAGGCCCTGTTGGCCTCGGTACGGCACTGGCACAAGCACGAGAAATTCCCATACCATGCCCAGCCATGCACGACTGAATCGTGTCGTGCCTCGTGCCGAGCCGGACCAGCCTGATTGACATCTCTAAACAAACTTGACTCTTAAAAAGTAAGACTATTATTTTAAGACTCAATGCTATTGGCATCGGGACTCTTCCTTGTGTTTGTTGTGCTTGGGTTCTAGTACTTAGTAAAATTACTATATTACCCTCTATTATATTCATAAAATAAACACGTCTGATGCGCTATAAATAAAAAAGTAGCTTTTATTTTTATCATTTATCGAACCATGATATCTAAACTCTAATTTCTTTCTTTTTTTTAGATAAATAAAATAATATTTTTGATATCTGTTTTTTATTGTATTTGCTCTCTCTTCCTCCTATGCTCTTCTTCTTCACGCATTTTGCTCTTCTTCTATTTACTGAATATTCTGAGAAATCCTTGTAAAAATCAAGAATTAGTAATAAAAATAACAATATTTGGTATAAGAGCAGTATGTTTATCTGAGATCGAAGTATTTTGAATCGATTATTCAAAATCTCTTCCAGATTAAACTGATTCTAAAAATTTTTGTTTGGACCTAAATAGTTTTTCACAGATCCATTAGATCTAGTGTAAATCTGCTTAGATCCAGAAGTTTTGTGTTAAATAAACAATGATTTTTACAAGACCCCCAATTATTTTCTGCTCAAATTTCTTAAGAAATTTTTGAACAAAATGACACCCAAATATCTGAGTTCATCAAACTCGGGATATATTCCTATACTCCTGTTTGGTGGAAAAGCTTCAAATATTATTTTGTGAAAAATAAAAATATTATTTTATATGAGAGATTGGAGATTCTAGTTACACAGAACCATGAAATCTCTCTTCTCTGGAAGAAAAAGAGGCATTAAACGAATGAGAATTAAGAAAATCAAATACCAAGATACTACTGTTCATCCAACAAGGAGTCAGAAATATTATTTTTCATCGATTATTAGATTGTACTCAAACCAACGAGTCTTGGGATGATCTAAAGGAAGAGTTTTAGGGAGATAAAATATCTCGATGAGCTCTTCTTCATTCATTAAGAAAGGACTTTGAGAATCGGAGGATAAATAACTCAGATTCTCTTACTGAGTTCTCCTCTCAATTTCTAGATATAATAAATCAATTAAAAATACATGAAAAAATTATTACAAGAAACTCGATTAGTTGAGGAATTACTTATATGCATGCCTGATAGATTTAATTCCATTGTGGCAGAAATAAAGGAAACAAAAAATTTATAAAATTTGACAAATCAACAAGTTCTTGGCTCTTTAAAATCCTATGAGAACGGATTACTCAAAAGAGCAAAATCATCTGCTGAATTAGTCATGCAATCAAGGTGAGACTCAAACTGTGAAAAAAGATATTCAAGCTACATAAGCAAAAAATAAAAAGGGATATCCATGTATGTTTTTAAAAATAAGAATATAAATAAAAATAAAAACGATATCACTCCCGTAATCTCAAATATCCCTCTGAAGGGTTCATATATCTCTTTTAATATATGCAAGAAAATCAACCACACCGAGAAAAAGTATTGATTTAGAAAACATACTTAATGCCTAAACTGTAAAAAAATTGGGTACTTTTCTAAGGAATGTAGGTTGAAGCACATCTAGTGTGCTAATTGTACAGAGAAAATAGCCTCTGCAAAATACTTATTCTATATCTGAAACCAAATAAACTCCTTCTCCAAATATATGATTTTTGGATAGTGATTTTTCAAACCACATGTCTGGAAATCACAATATATTTGTGAATTTACAACCATTAGTAAATTCACAAGTTAAATTAGAAAATGATGACCTTGTCCAAACAAAAGGAAATGACAGAGTCATTATTTCCATACCCACGAAAGATAAAATCATAAGTGATATCCTACTAGTTCCGGCATTGGACCAAAATCTCCCTAATGTGGGTCAATTAATGGAGAAAAGATTTAATTTGTCATTCAAACACAATATATGTCACATATTTGATCAAGAGTCAGATGACATTCAGTGGGCAATAAGAATATCCAGTGGAAGGAATTTCCCACTGATCCTCGATCAGACAGAAGATAAGACATTAACCATGAATGATGAACTAGATGTATCCTTATGACACAGAAGGTTTAGGCACCTTAACTACACAAGTTTAAAAATACTTTTTCAAAACCAACTTGTGAGAGAGGTGCCTTCTAACTTAAGTATTCTCAATTCAGTTTGTGAGGAATGTGTCTTGGATAAGCAGTCCAGACAGAGCTTTCCCAAAAGCACTGCCTAGAGAGCTTCCCAGCCTCTAGGATTAGTTCATGCAGTTATTTGTAGACATATGTCAGAAAAATTATTGGCAAACAACAACTATTTTTTATTTTTTGTTGATGATTTCGCTAGGCATATGTGGGTGTATTTTATAAAACACAAGGCTGGAACTCTAAATTATTTCAAGTAATTTTTGTCCCTAAGAGAAAAGTAATCTGGCCTAAGTGTAAAAATACTTAGAACAAATAGAAGTGGTGGGTTTCTCTCACAGAAATTTAACAATTTCTATGAACATAAAAAAATTCAAAGACATCTAATCATCTCTTACTCACCACAACAGAATGACATTGTCGAGATAAGAAAAATGAGTGTGGTGAAAATGGTCATAATTATTTTAAATAAAAAATAAATACCTAAACACTATTGGACATAAACTATTAATACAGCAATTTATCTGTTCGATAGATGTCATACTAGGATATTGAATAATCTCACTCCATTACAGGCTTGAAGTGAAAAAAAACTCAATGTAAAATACCAGAAAGTATTTGGGAGTATTTGTTACTCTCACATACCGAAACCTACTAGAATAAAATTAGACTCTAAAAGTCTAAAATATATTTTAGTTGGATATAGTCTGCAATCAAAGGGTTATAGACTATATTCACCAGAAACAAAAATATTTCTGATGAGTAGAGATGTAATTATTGATGAAAATGCTAAATAGGAAGAAAATTAATCAAATTCTAATGTGCAAACTACTAACATAAAAGAGTGGAATTTAGAATCTTCAATAATTGATAGCACAGAAAACAAGTCATTGTAAGTTTCTAGTTCTATTTTTGAGTCAAAGTCAAACATAGAAGAACATAATAACATAATTTCACCTATTAAATATAAGTCATTAACTGAAATATACCAACGATACAACTACTCCTCAGTTGAGCCATTTAATTATGAAGAAGCAATAAAATATTAAGTATGGATTAATGCAATGAAGATAGAAATGTCTGTCATAAAAAAAATACACTTGAACACTAATAGACTTACCCCAAAATAAATACAGTATTAGAATTAAGTGGTTATTTAAGATTATGAATCAACCGAATACTAATCAACATTTATATTAGGTCAGATTGGACACTAATGCCAAGGATTATTCGCAAAAAGTTGGCACAGACTATTTCAAAATATTTGCTCCTGTAGCAAGGTTAGAAACTATGAAATTCTTAATAGCCTTAGCTGGACAGAAAGGTTGGACTGTGTTCTAACTAGGCATTAAACCAACTTTCTTGAATAGTAATCTCAAGGAAGAGAATTATGTAAAATAACCCATTGGGTTTATAAAAAAAAAAGACTGGACACTATGTTTATCGATTAAACTAAACTTTTTATGGGTTGAAACAAGCTCCATGTGCTTGTTATCAATAAATAAACTCTAACTTATTGAATCAATGATTCAAACAAAATATGAATGAGCTAACACTCTATATTAAAAAGACTGAAAATTCTAGAATATTGATTGTGTCAATCAATGTAGACGACAAAATCTTTATGAATAATAAATCCAAATTTAAGAAGCTTTTAGACATGACATGCAAAACAAATATGAAATATCAGACCTAAGCTCTTTGAATCACTTCTTGAGACTTGAAATCCTTCAAGACTCAAGTGTGTTTCAGTATGTCAAACAAGATATATTCAATCTATACTAAAGAACTATGGCATGAGTGCCTGTAAATTAGTTTCTACACCACTGGTTGTAAATCAAAAATTAATTTCTGCCCAAGGCAGAATAATTGATGGTAAATCATATAGAAATCTAATTGGTAGTCTTCTGTGTGCATCCGCCACATGATCCGATATAGTGAATGCAATGCACCTTTTGTCTAGATTTATTCATGTGCCTAATCATATATATCTTAGTGCTGCTAAACGAGTCTTAAAGTATCTTAAAGAGACTTTAGACTTAGGTATAAGATATTCTAGAACTATACACATGAAAATACCTAATTATTGTGATAGTGACTGGGGGTGTCCAGAAGACTATCGAAATACTTCTGGATATATCTTTACTCTAGGAACTGTGGTTGTCTCTTGGTCATCCAAGAAATAATCCTCAGTTGCACTATCTACTACTGAAGCTGAATATGTTTCTGCTTCAATAACAACACATATTTTATGGATGAGAAAACTATTGATTGATCGGGATGAACCTTTAAAATATCCGACTGATATATAATGTGAAAATTAGTCCACTATATCCATAGCTAGTGATGTTGTAATGATTAGCAAAACAAAATACATAAGACTTAAATATCACTTTATCAAAGATGCGATTGAAACCAATGAAAAAAAACTATTTTTTTGCCGAACTAAAAAACAACTGGCTGATATCTTCACTAAGTAACTGCCTAAAGAAAGACTAGTCTATCTAACAAAAAAGCTAGGGCTTAAACCAATTACATCAAATGGGGAAGAATATTGATATCGAGTCTCTGCCTTATGTTTGTTGTGCTTAGGGTCCAGTACTTATTTAAATTACTATCTTACCCTCTACTATATTCATTAAATAAACATATCTGATATGCTGTAAATATAAAAATATCTTTTATTTTCATTGTTTATTGAGTCATTATATATAACTCTGATTTCTTTCTTTTTTTTAGATAAACATAATATTATTTTTGATATCTATCTTTTATTGTGCTTGCTCTCTCTTCCTCCAAAGTTCTTCTTCTTCACACATTCTGCTCTTCTTCTACTTGCTAGAATTCTGAAAAATCCTTGTTGAATCGAGGATTAGTAATAAGAATACAACAAATACAAAGGTAATGTTCAGAACAATGACAATAATTATTTATAAAATACTTTGAATGTAACATCTAACGAGAAGATTAAGTATACTCTCATCTCTCACTATCCAAAACTATGATAGTCAAACACAAGGCATATAACCTCCAATTCATAGTATAAACTTGCTAATATTTTTATCTCATCTTTAATATTAAAATGATACCTAGATGAATAGTTGCAACTACATGGCTATATAGTACACCACCCTTATAGAAGTCAAGTAAGTCACTTAAATATTAAGTCAAACATCATCTTATGATGTGTGAGAAACTAGAGTATTATTTAACATATCATATCAAAAAGGAAATAAATTAGAGTATCAATGATTAAACAATCCAAATATATATCCACTATAATTTGAGACTCAAATTATAAAAATACTTATTTTGTTATTTTGAATAAAATTTTACTTTAACAATTATGAAAAATTATATGCTTCTCTTTTTTATGTTCTAGAACAAGAAGAGAACATATAATCTTGTTGATTATGCATGTATTATGAGACTGAAGATTGAATAATTAATTAGGAGTCGAGAAAGCTAGATCTAGAAGAAATTAAAAATCTTTTGTATGTTGAAGGGTCAATTCCAATGGATGAATACGAGTGTAAGGTTCAAGTTCAAATTCTCATGTTGATTAGTATAATTTTAATATAGACTTATAAAATTTTAATAATTATTATTTCTTCTTAAAAAAAATGTATTAATATTAATTCAATATTTTTGCAGATGCTAAATATGATTGTATTATTGCTGTAGAAGAAGTTGATCTAGTAAAATTTAATTTTTCATATACTTAAAATGAATCAGATCTCAATTTTTGAAATAAATGAAAAAATTTGTATTTTAGTTATTATTATTAATATTTGAATTATTATTGATAATGTAGATAATACTGACCTTATGGATATTGCATTTGTTGGTTAGCAATTTTTTGATAATTATGTTATTGACTTATTATTAGTTTATTACTTACATGAGAAAATTGTATAAGTAATATTTCTATTAATATTGTATTTATTTATATAATAATAGGCTACATTTTTATCATTTAACAGATATTTTCATAAAGATCTTGAAGAGATTTCAACTTTTTTTTCAAACTTGATTTTTTGGATATTTATACATCAATTTGAAAAGTGGCGTTATGGTATATGTTATTTATTTTTGATTTATGCCTATTTCCTTTATTTTTTATGTTATGGATTGGAGCACCCAACATGTGAGATGCCTCAATCCAATGTTATATTATGTATTCCTTGTACATTCATATTTTCAAATACTCAATTTTCTTTTCTTTTTTTATAATGTTTTACTAGTGGTCATGAACACCTTCAACTAGTCAAATATTAAAAATTTAATTAGATAGCATCTTTCGCCTAGAGAACATCCATTATATGTTATTATACTTTTATGGAAGAAACCATATTTTTTTTTAAATATAAGAGGCATACAGTAACCTCTAGATCCAATGCAGAGACATAATACAAGTTAATCGTCACATCTATCTGTAAAATTCTATAGATCATGCATTTACTTGACGAGATTATATTTTTGATTATTTCTCTTACTATTCTCTACTGAATAATTAGACAATGAGACATAAAATCTCAAATCCAATTTTATATGAGTAAACGAAATATATCTTAATAGAATATTTCTTTCTAATAAAAAAAATTCATGATGAGATTATAACAACTACATATATTCTTAACACATCAATGCGCAGACATTCATCATTATCTTGAAAATATCTCAACTTATTTTTTTTTTCATTCAAGCTTGATATCACACACCAACTTGAGGGGGAAGTATTGATGTTTCCCTGTCCTTGAAATTTCTTTATGATGAGAGCAGCTAATATATTAGTTGTCCTAATCAATTTTGTTTCTCATTTATAAATTGGGATTTGATGTTGAGTTGCTTGTGTGTTTCATTTTATCTTTTATTTCCACTATAGTATGTTTTTCTCATTGATTTTCCACCTAAACACAGTGCTATGGCAGAAAAAGTTGATATTTCACCTTAGCAAACACACAAGTTATCACTTTGAAGCCCAACTAAATAGAAAGGCCATCCCTATATATGTAACTAATATAAGGGTTATATTATCATAGAATAAATAAGAAATTTACTGAAAAATCAACTAAAAGAGTACTATAAACCCACTGGTAGATCATAAATAATATAAACACAAAAAATCAAATTAAATAAAAACACATGCAAAGATTAAAATAAAAAAAAATATTCAAATACATTATAATTTATTATAAAAAAAATTATAAATTATATATTTAACTTGTCCTATAATGAGTATAGTAGTCTTTATAATTAATAAATATTTTTTATTAGAACACGCATTTATTTTTCTATAAAATAATGAGCACTCAACAAAAGATTTCACGAAAAAAAAAATATTCCAAAGCCTTTTGGAATATAATAACTTTAATAATTCACACCCTCACAAACTCAGCTTGAAAAAACAAAATTTGAGATCAAAAGAGAGATTCGAAACCATAACCAAGCCATAAGGAACATCATTCATAGGTGAGCGATAATGCACATTTAAAATTGAAAACATATCTTACTATTTTAATCGGACTCAATCAGATCTCAACTATAATTAAACAATCAAGAGCTACATTGAAGAATCAACTTACCTATACAAATAAAATAATATAGTAAGTGCATAAAGTGTCAATTGGGCCATCATGTCATGCCAGGCAATGCCTGGACTGGGAATCAGGTTGTGCCTGCCCAGAACGCATCAAAAAGAAGCAGCTCGGCATGGCACGGCACATTAGCCCACTAAACCTAAAATTCATGCCAGGTCAAGTCAGACACAAACAAGCAACTACCACGAGCTGGCAGGACAATGATCCGTGCCTGGGCATGGCACTGGTCCAAGCCAGGCATGGGCCATGCCCATGCCTGGGTCCATGACATGGCAAGGGTCGGTGCCCGGGACCACGCCAGGAGCCCAGGACATATATCTCCCCAAGCATGTACAGGCAGCCCATCACCGCCTGACTCCATGAGTTGGGCAGCACAACCTGTTTGACATCTCTATAAGTTTATAATGAATTTATATTTTGATTTTTTTTTCCTCACTATATTTTAGAAAGGCAGCCTTCAAATCTTGACGCAAAATAACATTTATGTTATCTTTGGAAATTTTGAATAATTCTGTACCCCATCTCTAACCTTCATCATGGACTCATGAGATTTCCCTTCCATTTTTGTTCCACCATTTTCAAATACATTTGTCTCAAAGCCAATTGCCTTCTCATGAATTCATCCTCCCTTCTCATTTGATCT
The DNA here is from genome assembly GCA_029783825.1 of Sapria himalayana. Lineage (NCBI taxonomy): Eukaryota > Viridiplantae > Streptophyta > Magnoliopsida > Malpighiales > Rafflesiaceae > Sapria > Sapria himalayana. Next base: position 341,742 of record JAREIK010018459.1, on the reverse strand, counting down.
ATGTGTGTAGATAATTCCATTGAGGCATTTTAGTCTCTGTAATTTTAACATAGAATTAAAGCTCAAATTTGACCAATAAAGCTCAAAAACATAGCTTCAGCATCTCTGAATATGTCAGACTTTGTGATGGTTGACCCAAGATGACAATGAGCACCAACAAGCTTCAGCTCATTTGGATAGGCCAGAACTGCAAGGAAAGAAAATAATGATCACAGAGTTTGAGATTTAGAACCAGTGGACACAAACACCTATCATCTTCAACATAGCCTATGGTCATGGAATTCAACACGACCAGTTCCTTCCGTAACATTCCTTGGAGCACCAGTTCAGCATCCTTTAGTTTGTCCATGTACAAACAGAAACTTGAATCCAATCCACTTTTCAGAATTAGACTTTGGGTTTCTCTCCCAAATCATCTATTGAGTTACAGTATAACAATAGAGATAGAGGTCATACTCTGTACACAAAACTCTCGCTTAATAGAGTCTAGGAAAAATAAAAATATTAACAGAATTATCTTCAAAAATCATAGAGTAATAATGTCTAATAAATTTAGAATCCTAGACCTTTTATCTTTGACGAAGACACTTGTGAACGTACTAAAGCATAGCCTCCTATATATAGATGAAACACGAGAATATCTCGAGTGATCAACTATCCTAATATTATTTTCGCTCAAATACAAATATTTTTAACTTTAAGATTCTTATGAGATTTTATATGTTGGTGTTTGTGTAATTGAACATATTATTCTCGCTCACTTAACATACAACACGACTGGAGAATTATTCATAGATCAGACATCCGTGATCTTAAACAGATTGCAGTAAAATTTGAAGAATATGATGAATGAGTTACATAATTCAACAAATAATATCATATATGAAGAAGAATATAAAGGGATATTTAACAATCATGAAAGATTGAAGCAACAAGGAGATGATCGAGAGCCTGATATCAACCAAATGAAGCAAGGATTTCTTACAGAAAGCTATTCAGGATCAAGAAAACTGTATCTGAGATCCATATTAAGCATCATGCTATTAAAGAAATCGAGAAGAATATGACAGAACTTCATTAGGTGTTTTTGGATGTGGTAGTTCTTGTTGAATCATAGGATATCAGTTGGATGATATAGATTCCAAGTGGACTTGCATTGCAAATACATAGAGACGCATCATGATGCCAAGAAGTATCAAAATAGGAACTCCAACAAGTGGACTTGCATTGCAATTTTTGGTGATGCTTAGCTCATGGTGGTTATTTAGCTTCCATTGCTTCCGATCATTCTTCCACCATTTTCATAAATTGGGTGATCAATTAATGCTCACATACCATAATAAAATTACAGAAATTAAAGATTCTTAATGTAACAATATATCCTCACAAAGATCAAAATAAATAGAAAAACAAAAATTAAACTAAGAAATACATTGTTGTAGTTTCAATTTTATTGTCTCTTATTTATATTGTATATATTACGATATTGATGGGAGCACTCAGCATGTAGACTGCTCCAATATGACTTGTCCGTTATATAAAGATGTTTGTATGAAATTATAAGTGAGTATTATTGTATTAGTTGTTTTGCGTATGGGTTTGCACACACACGGATATGAAACAATATATTATGACCAAAGAAATGAAAATTTTTAATACCTTGTCCCATAATGGGTGCTACAAATAAGTCAACTTGTAGAGTGCTACAAGTGAAAAAGTTCCCCAACATCAAGCAAACAGATATGAAATTCTGTTCAAGTTCAAGATAAACAATAAAAAATTGAATGAGTTATGCAGTGTAGCACAAACCAGAATCAGACCAGACAGCCCTTGGACAGCAATGGGTTGCGACCTCGGTTGGGTATCTCCTGTACCGAGCTGTCCATATTCATTATTACCCCAAGCCCATAAAGTTCCATCTACTTGAAGAGCCAGATTATGAAATGCACCAGCAGCAATGAGCCTCACTCTGTCAAGGCCATGAACTCGCATAGGTATTGATATCTGTTTTCTGCGAATAATAGCATAAAATGTAAAGGAAATCTAATAACAGGAAAAAAATGATGTTGACATGAATATGGACATAGAAATTAAAAAAAAAAACAAATGGGTGACCAGTTAAAGTTACTCTACATGTCTCCTGGAGGCCAAGGTTGACCCCAAGTCCATACATGGCCTTCACGGGTAAGCACCACTGAGTGAGTGCCTCCTGCAGCCACCTAATTCAACATATCAGAAACAAAAATTAGAAAAGAAAAACACAGGATGCGCATTGATGTTGCTATGATGTTTTGTATGAGTTCATTGTTGATACTATTGATTTTGTTTTTAGTACATGACAATGGAGGAGCTTCCATAGATTGGAAAATGCATCTTAGGCATACAGAGGCATGGGCGAAAGCAAAATCTATGTCTGGCACCTCGCATGTATTCCAAAAAATACAACCAAAATATTATGAACCATTTAAAAATATACTTTTTTTAATAAATTCTATAATTTTCTGGAATATCTTATTAAAATCAATAAATACCAACTTATCGAATACATTTAATAAAAAATTTATAATCGTTCACTCTAATATTGTGTGTGTTACAAAGAAAAAAAATACAGAGAACAGTTTTATGCAGAAAAAGATATGCCCATTTTTTTTAATTCGTTTTAAATTAAGTTGCAATATTTTATTAGTTTATGCCCATTAAGGAGAGCGCTCAACATGTAGTCTGCCCCTATTTGTTTTTATTTGTATTTGTAAACCTAGGGTTCCTTTATATTATCATTAAGAGTTTCTATTATTATTAGATTCATTTTTATAAATTTATTTTTACATTGCATCAGAGCTAGGCTTTGTAAACCCTAAAAAAAGTGTGTAGTGTATTCCATGTGGGTGTGTGTGTGGCATCAATGAAACCATAACATCAATGCCTACTGTGTGAAACCCTACAAAAACTAGGGGAGTAGAAGTACAGCGTGTGATGTCACCCACTGCATCAACGTGGTGAGTAAAGTATAGCGTGTTGTCAGCGCCCGGTGTTGTGTGTGCAGTGTGTGTACTATGTGTGAGGGATCCAGGAGGTGGCAAAGTATGCAGGGAACAGTGCAATAAATGCAGTGTGTGAAATGTGTATGCAGGGTAAGCAGTGAACTGCGTGGGAAGTGCAGCATGTGAAATGTGTGTTCAATCTATGCGATGACACGGTATACAGTGTGGAAAGTGTGATGCAGTGTAGTAAAATATAATAGTGCACTGTGTATTACATATTTTTTTTTTCACTGACGGAGGACATCAAATTATGAATATATGTAGAAGCCCAAACAACAAAATTACAGGTAATAGACAGCTAGGGTTCAAATATGGTTTTTCAGTTAAGGAAAGATTTATCTTTCCTTATTATGAGATAAAGAATACTTTGTTATTAATTGATTCTCAATTATTGATTATTATGTTGCAATCCAACAAGACAGATTTATCTTATGTGTTTATATCTTGCACGCCATACAAAATATTATGTGAGTTTACAATCTCACTAAATTCATCACTAATTATGTAAAAATATGCAAAGATGAAAATTTATGAATATATCATCAGTATATCTAGGATAAATTCATTATATGTAGTTACCAACACAACACAAAATACATAAATATTTGTTAATCGATAAATTCATAATTATTACGAAAAAAAAATCTATAATATATCACAAATATATTGAGAATCATGAATATATCCGCGTATTCATAAAAATTGATTATTGGAAAAGAATATCCAAATATATACGTTATATATCCAGATATAGCAAAATATATTTACGACGTATCTAGATATATTCGAATATTTGTTATCTTATAATAATTTATATTTAAATCAAAATTAATTCAATATTAATTAAATATTATAACAACATTAAATTTACTTTTATTTTTATATTCAATAAATTTAAATAAATTAAAATAACAAATAATTATATATTTGAAATAATAATAGTGAACATTATATTTTAATGCATCTAAAAAAACAAAAAATATATATATACTAAAGTTATAGCATAGGAATAACATTACATAAACGCAACAATAAAAATAAATAATAATTCTCTTTTTCTAATTTTTTTGACTTTGATCTATCAAAATATAATTCTTCGAAATTAATATTTAACATATAATAAAATATAATTAATTTTAATATTAATTTTATTTTGAGTAAGCTTGAATAGTATAGTGGTATATATTTAAATATTTTTTTATAATATACATAATAAGTAAACAACATTAATTTGTAATATTATTTATATAGTAAAATATAATTAAATATTATATTAACTTTATATTTAATAAATTTAAATAATATAATCAATAGATTTGAATAGTTATATTTAAATAAAAATTTTAATATATGTATAATAAGTAAATAATATTACAAAATTAATATTTTTATTAATTAATAAAATTTAATTTAATTGCATATCATTGATTATATAATACATATATTATTTTTTTATAACTTTAAAATATTTATTATAATTTATTTTTTATTTTTATTATATATTATTTACTGATATTTTATGTCAAAATATTCAAAGATTTATCTTGATATATTTGTAATTCGAGTTACTGACATATATGTGACGTTCAATATTTTTGTCCTTTGAGCATATCACCACTTGTCTTACTTGCTTCAAATAGCTAACTATATGATTTTTTAAAGTATTCCCAATGAAAACGAATATAATTGAGAGCAAAACATATGAAACAACTTGACATAATATTTTTATACTCCTTATTCAACCATTTTACAAATTTTCACTGCCAAGCTCTAAGTGAACATATCTTCACCTTCATACTAGATTTCTATAATCAAATAGTTCAATATATGTGAAATAGACAAATACTCACTACATAAAAATATGATAGAGTATCAATCATAATATAGATAGACAAGAAATCCTCAGTACATTGCACATGATATAAGAAGAATTGTCAAACCAAAAAGAGTTGTTAAAGATTATTCCCGAAAAAAAAAACGAGAGCATTACAGGTTGTACAGAGATACATACCAACTAACAGAGTCACCCAAAGATCCACAAAAAGTTCTTCCATCATTGCTCGTAGTAAAAATGAATACGCTGAATTTCTCTTCAAATTTTGGATTTATCTTAGGTTCAATAGTCACATCACATGAAATTATTTGTTGTTTAGTATCTCTTTTCATATTTCTTGAATGTTATTATAGTTACTAACAAATAATTTTTAGTTATAATAATATTTAATCTAACATTTTAGTTTTTTTTATATGTTCTTTTTTTTTCGAGTATCTTAGAAGTCACATTTTTATAAGTTGACTTTCTAGACAAGAACTCTAACATCAATTTTTTTTCTATTGATATTATTTAATAAAATTGAAAAATTTTGAGAAATGCACCTTCGAAATTAAATTTGATAGATTGTATGTCTTGAAATGGAAAAGAACAAACCAAATAAAATATATACAATCATCAATAAATATATCAAAGTATGTAAATTTATTTTGAATTTCATCTCTACTAAATTTCATATGTCTGTGTATATCTAATTAAAAAGTTCTTACTTACACAAGTTTGACGGGATAGATAAGAAATTTTGATATAATGTCCCAATTGACATGTCTAACACTCTAGTATAAAATCATCTATAACACTTAGATATTATTATAGTTTCAATATTATCTTTCTACTTCAAACTTTTAGGGTTTATCTTAGGTCCAATAGTCACATCACATGAAATTATTTATTGTTTTTTATCTCTTTCCTTATCTCTTGAATGTTATTATAATCACTAATAGATAATTTTTGATTATGATAATATTAATCTAACATTTAGGTTTTTTTCACGTGTTCTTTTTGTTTTCAATTATCTTAGAAGTCTCATTTTTATAAGTTGACTTTCTAGACAAGAACTCTAACATCAATTTCTTTTTCTATTGATATTATTTTATAAAATTGAAAGATTTTGAGAAATACACATTCGAGATTAAATATGATAGATTATGTCTTAGAATGAAAAAGAACAAACCAGATAAAATATATACAATCATCGATAAATATAACAAAGTATATAAATTTATTTTATGTTTCATCTCTACTAAATTTCATATGTCTGGGTATATCTAATTAAAAAAGCTCTTACTCACACATGTTTGATGGGCAAGATAAAAAGTTTTGATATACTTTTTCAATTGATATGTCTAACACTCTAGTATAAACATATCTATAATACTAGAATCTAACATTCTCAAATAAGTCAATAATGAGGGACCAAACGATAATGAACAAATAATAGATCAACAACGTTCAAGCATCTAATAATGTAGTTTACCAAAAAAATATGAACATACAACTCATTATGCTCAATCTCAAAAGAAATTGTACTAAAAATTTTTTTGATTATACAAAATATCGATGAAAGAAAAAAAAAGTATTAAAATTAAATTATTTTTAAAGACAACTCACAAAGAAAGCTATTGGGACCCCAAAAATTAGAAAGAATGCATGAAAAAAATAGTATCAAGTCTAATATTTTTGTAACCAAAAGATTTTGATGGTTCATAATTTGCTATTTTAATATTTAAGAATAAAAAAATATATAGTAAACAAAGAACAATTACCTATGATAAGTTTATAACATTGATACTAAAATAATTCATTGAATAATAATACAACTCACAATATATATATATATATATATATATATATATATATATATATAAAGATATGTCCTTATAAAATAAACATAATAAATTAAGACAGCTCACATATCAAGTGTTCTCATTTATAATAAAATAAATAACAAAAAAAATAAGATTTAAACTAAAAATAGGCTCAAACTACGATAACCACCCCCCCCCCCCCTCCTGAAATTGATATATAAAAATTCATAATATCAAACTCAAAAAAAAAAACAAATAAATAAAGCTCCTTTTTAGACATTTGTGAAGATTTTATACTAATTGATTTGTTGTTTGAATATAAGTTTCATTTTGATTTTCTTACTGAAAAATAAGCATTCTACACATTTATGTGTTTTATCTTTTTGTAAAACATTAATTTTAAAATTATATTTTTTATTGTCTGACTGTCATAGTAAAAAATAATAATAATAATAATAATAAATATAATCTCCTCGAGTATGTATTTAATATGCAATATCTCATAAATACTCATCAGCATTTCACAAATATATAACTCTAAATTAAATCTATATAAAATCATGACTTATATTTCCAAGAGACAAAATTATCTCTAATAAAAATATAAAAAATAAATATTAAACTTCTTCTCAATGCAAGCTAGCATATGACCCTGAATCTAAATACCTGACTAACCTAAGTCCTAGAGATTTATTCATATACCTCAATATATGAAGAGTTATGTTTAGATTAACCTACCAAATAGAATCTAGAAAATAACTACTCGTATTGATCACATAAATTATTTTGATTTGATGATAATCAAAAAATTAATTTTTTAAATTATTCACATAAAAATTGTAAAGTCAATTAAAAAAATTTTATAAGACAAAATATTAATACATAGGCCAATCAGAATATCTACTATAATATAACACAAAAAGTCAACCTCAACAAGAATAATAATTGTATACCTTCCCATTGACAAGATAATCTCTCCTAGGGTATGTCACTTTTATCCTAATAAAACATTTGAGTCTCTTAATATTATTTGTCTAAAATTGTGACTATAGATACTTCTTGAGTTGGTTGATTCTCAACTAATCATCTATCATAATCAAAATATTATTCATGTACACAATAAACAATATTTGAACGATATCTAAAAAATATTAAACATCTCTAAAAAAAATTATTACAAATATGTATAAATTATAAACAAAAAAATAATTATCAATGAAAATCTTACAAACCAAGCAATCAATGACTATTTCAGGTTATATAAAGTCTTCAACAAATGGTAAACTACATATTAGAATGTTACTCGAAACCTAAGCAACCAATACATATGCACTTTCTTCTCAAGTTCAGTATGAAAAAAATATTCTTCATATCTAATTGATATATCTTTCATTTATAAAATACTAATAGTGAAATAAGAATGCATATAAATGTCATATTTGTCATTGGATAGAAAGCATTCTAATAATTCACATCAAATATTCGAGTGAACTCTCTCCCAATAAACTTCACCTTAATATAATATACCATCCCATATAAACTTGTCTTTGTAGTGAACACTCATATTCAACCAATAATATATTACTAAAAGTCATCGTATTAGTACCTAAGTCCCATTAGAGTATAGGACAAAATTTTTTCAAACATAATATAAAAATATCTAGGGTGAGATGATGATTTAGAAAAAAACTTATGTATCCTAGTATTATCAACAAATATAATAAATAAATTAAGAAAAAAAAGACATAAGTATGATAACACATATGAAATTAGATATTGAAAGCAACTCATATATTTCTTTTAGAAAATCATCGGAAGATCAAGATTATAAAATTGACAACAAAATTGTCTAACTCTTTAAGAGACTATCATATGCTCTGAATAAGCTACATATATCACATTCTCCTCGAATAAACTCTAAGTCTTGAGTGATCAGTTTATTCTATCTCCATCTCATCATGAATCACAATTAGAATAGACTCATAAACTATTATATCATCTATACTCGAGATAGATTTCCCTTCCTAGAAAATATCACTCTCTTCAGAGTCATCATGATCTATATTTGTTGGAACATATGAATACTATCATAGTGTGGATTAACAAATTCAAATAAAGCTGATGGATAATTCTCTCACCTAACTGATGGTCCAAGTAGACAAACATAGAAATAAGAAAAAGTAATTAGTCCAGATATATATTCTGGATTCTTATTTTTCCTAGACTCACTAAAAATAATTCACACTCAAAATAATAATGTCATAACTCACTAAAAACTAAGTTATACTCAAAAAATTAATATTAATATTCACTAAAATTCTATCAGACTCTGATAAAAAATATTTATATCTTTTTGGATACTGATATAATTAGAAAAAGTATATCTCAAAGCTCTGAGTGTCATCTTATTCAATTTTGAAAAAATAACATGAACATAATAAATACTCTCAAAAAACTTTAGAAAACATACTTAACAATTTGTCGCTATGATACATGACTAAAAACGACACTATGAGAAATAACAAAAAATATATATATGATGAGATCAATTGCAATTAAAACAGTATCTCATTAAAACCACTTCAAAATATTTTTAACAAGGAGAAATATTCAAGTTATCTCAACCATATATCAATTCTTCTTTTTTATAATCTTATTTTGTGGATGTATACCTTTATAGTGAATTTAGTGCACACTCTCATAATTTATATAGTAAGTGTTAAAATGTATATTATCTAAAACTAAATAATAAAGACTTAGAAATAATAATAAAATTTAGAATATTTGTATCGCTCATGTCTCATATATTAGAATTATCAATAAAATTAGAAAAGAAAAAGAAAATATCTAAGTATATCATATTAAAATAAAGTCTTATTCACATTAATCTGACAATAATGAAAAAAATATCTAGTAAATTTTTCTAATTAATATGCATCACATATTAATAAAGAAATACCTAATACTATAGCAACGTATTATCAACTTAGCAAGCAAATAGTGACCATATTACAAATATACAAGTAATGAGTCAGTAGTACTCAAGCATTTAATATGATAATCTACCATAGAAAACATAATATGTATTTCACCCTACTCAATCACTAAAAAAATCTTCTTCATTATCTTCTAATCATGCAAATAAAAATTTGTAGAAAAAAATAATTCAAAATCAAATTATCTAGAATGACAGCTCACTGAAATGAGGCTAACAAGATAATTAAAATAAATAAAATACATAAAAGAAATAAAAAATCAAATTGGATCTATCATAACCAAAGACTTTATAGATACTTGGTATTGGCTACTATTAGAAAATAAGTTTAACTCAAACTCATCCAAAAATTATCTCAAAATAAATAAAAACTTACTCCATATATAAATGCCCACATTTACATAGAATTTTTAATATGGGACAATTTTTAATACATCCTCTTCATGCCCATGATTGGACATCTAGAGCATTACATTTTTACAAGATTGAATAACTACGAGTGACCCATAAAGTCTCCGATATCATATTAAAAAAAAACTTGAGCCAAACTCAGCTCTAAATTTTAGTTCTTACTCTTAGAGAGAAGAAACCCACATCATATAAACACCATACTATATTCAAAATTTCAAATATGGTATAATTTTTTAACAACTACCATAATATTTAAAGAACATGAGAAAAATATAGGGGAAAAAAATAACTTGAAATATGATTATTAGATCCTACATCGACAACCAAGAAATTTGAAGTGGTAGTGTGAGTCACTAATTATAGTGGCTTAAAACCATGAAGAATTTGTTGTACCCCAATGAGGAACAATCTTGAATATTTTGTTTCAGTATGGGTTACAATGGAAAAACTATATGGGAGACACGTAGATAGAAGATCTGATGATCAACTTATCCCTACCAAATGTATGTACTCCATATTGCTCTCGAACTCTTATCTAGAAACAACTTCCATCAAGTATCCATGGCGTGACTCACCCTCCTACAATGTGTGTATTGAATTGAAACTCATATTTATGCTTCTACTACGCCTAGTATCCCCTCGACTACAAGTATATGCGGAACAAAGTATCTCTTTAATTGCTCAACGATCTATCATGCATAAATAGAATTATTTGATGATGTAATTCTAACCTGGTGAAAAATTTCATATTACTCAAGATTTGATTATGAAATATTAAAAACTTATTAAACGAGGATAAGAATATCATACCAAGAAACTACTATATATATATATATATATATATATATTCATTCTAGAACATTAACTTTTGTAGAAAACCAATCAAGAGTTGCATAATTAGTCAAGTGAAATATATAAAGTATATAGTAACTTGAAGCTCTCTAGTCCCCTCCAATTCTAGTCCTATAAGTTATTAAAATGTATTATAAATTTCAATTTTCTGAAATAATTATAATAAATATTACTATCTCTCATAAGATTTTACAAGTTATGCAAATAAAAAAAGCTGAGGTTAATTCCAACTCGATTAACTATCACAAAGCAATCAAAAAATGAGAATCACTCTCTAGTCATTTCTCAACTATCTCATTGTTTATTGATTCATTTATCAGGTGGTTCATCATCCTTTGACTAAAAAATCACATCATATCTTTCATTGTTCATCGTGTTCAATTCTAATTTACAAACTTTCATAAAGTAATCACCAAAATTTTAACTTGCTTCATAGAAAAAAATGATCACCCATAGAGTAGGCCAATCGAAAAAAAATATTGCACACCCTATGGTAAACCTTTGTACTAATTGTGCACAGAATTGTCACAAGCGCACCCACATTGCACACACCAGCCACACATGCATGCTACTGTTCACACAGGATCCACACATTCGGGGGCTACTGTTCACACAGGATCCACACATTCGTGCTACTGTTCACACATAATCCACACATTCGTGCTGCTGTTCACACCTAATCCACGCACAGACCAAGATACTACACAGTAACCCTATTTGCACCTGTTACACAAAGCGTACACACTACTATCACACACGGTGTGCTTTCTATGCACCATAAACACCGTTGCAGTGGGTATCATTTGTATGTTCCATGCAATCATGCATGTACATGCACTATTGCACACAGTGCACATGTGTATCATGTCGTTACAGTGCATGTGCTCTCTCTCACTCTCTAAAAACAAAAGTTTATGCTCATTAGAGTTTTGGTTCTAATATCATGATACTATTAATGTTAAAATAAACAATCAAATATCAATAGAATTCACAAAAAATATGTTGAAGAGTGTTCCCTTAAATAATTGATAAAATGAATTGGGACAAATCACATATCGGATGCTCTCTTTCATAATAAAATAAACAAAAAATAAAAAATAAAAAACAAACTGTAAACAAAAAATAAGCTGAAATCATAATAAGTAATATGACTATTGCATTCTAGTCGATAACTCATGATTCTCAAGTAGAAAGACTAGTCATAAAGAATATATTACTTGAAGAATGAAAAATATTTATTATCACTTTATATCGATAACTTATATATATTCCTCTAATAAAAGTTACCAAGGGATAACTCAATAAGAACTTCCAAATAACTTTGATAGTTGGCACGTCTCCCTCACTAACTTGCAATTTTCTCAGCCTTCTTAGTCTCAATCTCATAAATTATAAAATAGTACCTATGTGGTTTGAAATTAGTATAGTGATACTACTAATTCTTATAATTTCTAACAAATCATATAAAAAAATAAAAAGTAATTCTATCTTGATTGATTGATACATGATAATGAATAGTTGATTATCAATTTGTCAATATAAATACAACATGCCAAATTAAAAAAATATTAAATTAAATATAATTAATAAAATAGTATTTTTTTTATTTAAAATTGTACAATAATATTGAATACACTAATTTTTTTTAAAAAAAAAATTAAATATGAAAATTATACTTATAATATTTGCAGTTAGTCTTATATAATGATCATTATCAATCTAATATTGATCTTCATTATTTAAAATTTTGATTTCTTCGAGAAATTCATCTACTTGAACTTGAAGAATCTTTTGTGTATTCTTAATCTTTCAAACATGTTAATACTTCTAGAATATTAGAAGTCAAATTTATCATTTTGTCTACAATTATATTCACTACAATAAAAAAAACTAATGTTATACTATTTTTTTATAATAAAGTACTCTCTAATATTATATTAGAAACTAAAATAGTTATTAAATTATATAATATTTTATATAGTATGTGATAAGTAAATTCATAAAATTTTTATCAACTTAATATATTACAATTTTTTTAATTAGATAGTACAAGTTTAAATAGTTGTCAGTATCTAAATATTTAGATTGCTCATACCGATTGTACAGATCACCTTATCGCTTACACTTAAAATATGGGGATACTTATGATTCCTATTGGATGGGGATACTTGGGATTGATACCCTTCATTTATAATTACGAGTGTATAAATGTTAATACTTCTAGAATATTAGGAGTTTGTCTATTCGTTTATAAATGTCAATTTAGACTATTCACACCTAGCAATCCCAAGTATCCCTATTCATAAATTTAAGTAATTCATAATATTATAATTGTTAATACTTCTAGAATATTAGGAGTCAAATTTATCCATAAATTTAATAATATTATGGATAAATTAGATTTTCTTAAGATTTAATATATTATATTTTTTAGTATATTATTTAGTGTAACTTTAGGTGTCCAGTCTCGCTTGATCTAGAAGCATGTGGATGGTGGGATGCCCTGCAAGCATGGTATGGCCCAAGTCTTTGGTCTAGGCATGATTTTGGCTATGTCAAGCCATGCCATGACTCAATTTTTCCTAGATCCAAGCACAAATCAAGTCGGGCCTCCCAACCCATTTGTCACCTCTATCAAGCAATTCATCTTCCATTGACCCAAATAGTATGACTAAACTCTTATAGTTCATTATATGTAATTTCAATACCAGAGTTACCATAAAGCAATAACAATGATTTTGATTTTCTTCATCAATTAAAAAGAGAAACATTTCAATGCACTATTCGATATATATATATTATTTATTTATTTATTTATTTATATTTTTATATATTTATATTTATTTATTTATTTATGTATTTACTAATATTTTCTTTAATATGATTACCACAATGCACACAATGCCACAAAGAACACGCCCATTGTACATTGCGCACACTGCCACAATGCATGCACATATTATTCCCTCCCACGCGCACACACGCACCATTGTGTATTCACAAATTGTGTGCTACATTGCCAGACTATACACTTCAATGCACCAGTAGATTGGGACATTGCATACACTTTATGTGTATGAGCTTATTGCGTACACCAAGGAAGCACGGACACGGCTCCCTACAGCCGTGTCAACGTGTCCGACACCTAGACACGACACAGATACGTATCCAACACGCCACGTGGCGTATCGGATGGTTGTGTCGGCAGTCGTATCCATGTCTATAGTGTCCGACGTCCGACGACGTCGGTTGACCAACGTCGCCGTATGGGCGACGTTGGCCACTGGCAGAAGGCGGGCACGATTTGAGGGTGAGGCAGGGAGCGGGCGCAGTTTGAGGTAGAGGCAGGAGCGGGCGCAATTTGAGGGGAAAGGAAGGGGATGCGCAATTTGAGGGGAGAGGCAGGGGCGGCGCGATTTGAGGGGAGTGGCAGGGGCGGGCGTGTTTAAGGGAGAGACAGGGGCGGGCGTATTTGTGTGGGGATGTGGCATAAAATAAAATATTTTTATAATATAAAATAAAATATTTTTATTTTATAAAATAAACAATATATATTTATTTTATATAATAAAATATGTTAATTTAATTTAATAAATTTTATAAAATACCTAATATTTATAATTAATAATTTTTATTTTTATTTTTATTTTTATTTTTATTTTTTTTATCATGCCGTATCTTAGCCGTATCCGTATCCTAATTTTTTAGAATTTACCGTGTCCCCGTATCCTGCCGTGTCGTATCCCCATGTCCGTGTCCGTGTCCGTGTCCGTGCTTCTTAGGCGCACACAACACATGCATACATATATGTTGTTAAATATGCACAACATATTTCTTTCTTTCTCTCTCTCTCTATCTAAAATTTGGGCGCTCATATGCTTTGATACCACATACAAAAGTAAAATGTATCACAATAAAATTCTATCAAGCCTAAATGATATTTGTAATAGCTGATCCCTTATAGATAATTACCATTTGGATTATGGTAGTCTACATATTTAAATACTCTTATCTATAAAATAAAAAAAAAAAGAAAATACTATAAAATAAAATATAACAAACATAAATCATAGCACAACTAACTGGAAATAAATTATAAAAAAATACTATGTACAAAAAGGGTTTATATCAAAAACATAGATTCAATATTATTGTTATCATGATCATTGACTTGTACAATTGTATTATTGTTAACAACAATATCAAAAAATCTAAACTCGACAAAAAAAATAAAGTTTGATTACCTGCAGCATGAGTAATACCTCTTGAGTATATGATCCAAAAGTCTATTATAAGTCAGAGAGAAGAAATAACAATAAAAGTATCTCCAGTACACGTAACTCCACTAAATAAATGTAATAAGACTTGTATGTACAGACAAAAGATACAACTTGAGTAAATCTAACAATCTATGAATCGTAAAATATCTTATATGACTTAAGATACAAAGTTTAGCATCTCTCTTGTGTATGTCTCGATCTCTCACAAAAAGAGCAACTATTGAATTCTTCCCTCTAGAAACACCCATCTCGGCTCTCTCACTACCACCATACAAAGAAGAAACTATGATAGTCAGACTAATAATCTCAACTATATTAAATCTAGGTATAATTGTACTTTCTTACTATGCATTTGTATTCACAAAATAATGCATCACTCTCCCAATGAATAAAAGTAAATGATATTTGAAATATATTTACTCAATCTTCTAAGCACTATCAAATCCATTAGTATAGTATCAATATATTAATCATCTCACACAATTGTATTTAGGCTGTATGATAGATAGTCTCATCATGATCAATTAGTTTGTATGTCAATACATGAGTAAAATTGTATTATAAGTAAAATATCACATAAAAATATATCAAGATTATTAAATCTAAAACTTTCTTGGACATGATGTAAGAACCAAATATAATTGATATGTTTAGATTAATTAATTATCATAGATAAAAAAATAATTATGCATTGATCACAAACTATTCATCTGAATCAATCTCAGGTGGATCATCTATCAAATATTTTATATATCCTCGAACAGAATCAAATCTCATTAGATGATTCATATGGAATAAGCATTTATCTTCTGTCTTAACTACGTTATTCCTTATGGTTCTATACTAATTATCACCATTTTTTCTATTTTATTTTTAAATACCATATTGTGCCGCACAGTATTACATTGCACCAAGTAGCCATACTGCTATTGCACTATAAGTGTCAACGGGCCGGGAAGCCCAGGCTAGACCAGAGGCATGGCCCAACCCAAGGCACGGCCCGGCACGGCATGATTCAGACCCATTTCCATGCCCGTGCCAGCTCACAGCATGCTACAATTGCCCGAGGGCATGAGAATTCGGCACGACCCAAACCGTGCCCACCGCCCACCCCGATGCCCCGAGCTCGAGCGGAAACCCGAGATCGACCACGACAGCCCAAATTTCCATCAATCTCGAACCCGACTTGACCTGTCTGTCCCATCTCCCCAGCCCAAGCCCTAAAGGTTCCAAAAGCAAAAGCTTCTAAAACCTGCGACCATTTGGATCAATTCGACAATCGAACCGACCCAATGGTCCAAAAAATAAAAATTAAATTTTGGCCATTAAATTTCAACCCCAACGACTATGAGGTAAAATACAACGACCCAAAAGATTTTGTCCCGTTTAATTATTGAAAAAATTAAAAAAAAAATAAAAAAAAAACTTTTTCTAATCTATAAACCCCCCCCCCCTCACATTCAAAAAAAAAATACTTGTATTTTCTCTCCGTATCCTCACGATTCTCATCCTTCTCATCCTTCTCACTCTCACTCTCTCACACTCTCTCTCTCACTCTCTCTCTCTCTCTCACACACTCTCTCTCTCTCTCTCTCTCTCTCTCTCGGTCTTTCATTTTGTTTCGGGTTTTGGGACTCGGGTGTGGACTATAAGTGCAACCTATCAATTGCGGTGCGGTGCAGATATCAAAAGACAAACGTAATTTTACACATTATGAGTATTTTTATTTATTGTTTAGCTACGTTTTTTTAGTTAACTTTAAATTTTAAGAGCTAAGTTTTAGTTTAATTAATTTTAATTAATATATTATTTTAAAAACTTTAATTACAATAAAATTAAAAAACAAATAAAAAATAAAAATGATAAATAATAATTTTAATTATGAAATTGAAATTAATTTAAATATAAACATAAAAAATTATAATATAGATAATAAAAACCATATGGAAAGATCCGAGACCGTCAAAAACATTGGTTTCTTCGGTTTCCTCAACCCAAACATGTAAAAAAAACTAAAAGAACATCAATAATTTAGACTCATTTTTAATATAATACAATGAAAAAAATATTAGGAGTTCCAAAGAAAAATCAGCACAATACAAATATTATAAAAAAAATTTAAGCCGTATAAATTCATGTGGGACTCGACACCTTAAGAGACATGTCGAACAATGTACCAAAAAATATGATAGATTAGATCCTAGGAAAATCTAACTCAGCGGTGAATTCTTTGAGGCTAGATCCAGTTCAGCCTCAATATTGACCCTCTTCATATATCATAATGAGTTAGGAAGGGAAATGATGATCAAACTGATCAGCACGATAAGTCTTCCGATAATATTTTCAAAAGATCGAAGGGTAGCCAATATCGTGCAGAGTTATTTTCAAGTTACATATCGTAGGATTCTTAGATTCATATCTAAGAAAGACATACTAAAATACTATAACTTAAAAAAACAATAATTAATAAATCTAAGAATTATAGTAGAGTGATGTCCGTGACGTCGGATATCTGGAATAGTCACGACAATGTATCTAAACCTACTTTACTATCAATGATCTATAATATTGATACCTGATATTGATATCATCTTTAATCATACGCTGCCGATATTTATCATTATTAGTTATTATTTTTGGATAAACATTATTTATTTTTTTAGTCATTTTACTTTGAGACTTGATTCATACACTTAAATTTTTGTGATTTGTATTGGATTGTATTCTTGTTTTAGTTTTATTAATTTAAACACTGTTACCGCTAGTAATTCAGACACTTGTTAGTTTTTAGATATTAGTTGTGCACTTGTTTATGTTTTATTAATTTAATAAATTAAAAATTAATTATTTATTTATTTTAATTTAAGTATTAAAATTAAATAATTATTATTATAATTTTTTTAATATTTTTAATTTGGGATTAACCATTTTCCAAACAGCCCGAACCCCACCTAAATAGTGAAACCCCGACCCAAATCCGGCCCAACCGAGCCAAAACCAGCCACTCTATGCACGACCCAACATGAAAAACTTAACAGCCATGCCGAAATGTCATACCATGTCGGGTATGCTGAAGCCATGTCAAGCCCAGCACGGCATGGAACCCCGATTGGGCCACCTAAAAATGGGCCGATTTGGCCCGACCCAAACTGTTTGACACATCTATGTTGCACACATCATCACTGCATGGTAAGTGCACCATGCACAACAACATTACACCAAGTAGCCACACCACATGTTGTAAACACACTGCCATTGCATGGTAACTATGCAATGTGGTTCTACGCTGCACCAAGTAGCCACCCCATAGCTGATAGGCATGCCTCCTTTGTGTTCGCTTTCACGCCATCTCTGCTCAAAGATGCACATACCCTCACACGTGCATCAACTTTTGTGTGCATTGACACGCCATTACATATATGTCAACACAATGGGCATTGACAACACATAACACTCACAATCTCATCACATCAACACCAATTGTGGGTTAGCATCATTGTTATAGTGACGATGATGCAACACCATTGAACATAGAGTCTCTAAGAGTTTTTTTTTTCGACCTCGCACTGATACCAAGTTAAAAAGAAGAAAAATAGTTCATTCTCAAAAAAAACATACAAGGAGAAGACAAATATATATATGGTTATGATTGAAGTCACCTACATGTCAGGTACTCACATCCAAGTGAAGAAAAAATAAATAAATATATAAAATAAATAAAAAAATTGATAAATCTCAACATAGAGAAGTCACTAGTTCTCGGCATCTCTTTTAATAATTATGAGCATCTCCAACTGATTAATATTCATATAACATTTGGTATTAACTTGCTCAGATAAGAAATCTACTAAAAAATAATATAATTTTTTTAGAGATAATCTATATTCTTGAAAAAAAAAAGATACACAATGATCTCAAGATCCAATACCAAAAAAAAAATTAGGATCATGATAACAATAACTTATAAGATATTTTAAATCAAACAACTTATTGAGACATAGTATTCAATCAAGTATTCCATGAGTAAATGAATCACATAGAAATAAAGTAATTTTTTCTTAATATAAAAATTCAAAATAAGCTCATTATTACAGTATATAACCCCACTACAACCCAATCAATCAATATATTGATGAAAATCTTAAATCGAGGTCAACCAACTACTTTTTACATCAAGCTTGATATGCTAGACATTTATGCACTAGCTAGACAAGAGATGTTATGATGCTTTTAGTTTATTTTATCTTTTTTATTAATTTATATTTTTTGATGGGAACACTTAACATATATGTTGTATAAAATTCTTTATTTTTATATTTATAAACTTTGGTTTCCCTTGTATTAGCATTAAGAATTTCTATTGTTATTAGATTCATTTTGTTTTATTTTTATAATTATATGTGCTAAATAAAAGAGAAAAGAGAGTTTTTCATGTAAAAAAATATGCATGCTTTTAAAATTTCTTTTTATAATCGTAGACTGATATTTTCTTTATTTTTTTTTCAATATAAATTATGAAAGTACAAGTTAATGAAAAATGAATTCAGTGAATAAAAATTCTAGATACAAATATATTTATCAACATAATCTAGCTAGTACCTTTGTTATAACCATATGATGAATAATTATCTACTATAAACTTCAAAGATCATCTACATGCATGCATTACGAGCACAAAAAAGCAATACCTTACATCTCATCATCATCCATGTTATCTCTCAATATTATATTCTCTCATTATCTAAATTATTATATAGCTTATTTTTGACAAATTTTATTTTCCTCTTATAATATATAATTAGCATGAATTACTCTCAAGATAATTTATATAAAATAAAACTTTCCTATTTAACAAGTATTTAATTTTGTTCATTTAAGCATGTAATAAATTACTAGAAGTTATATACAAAAAAAAATAATTTGATTATAAAATAAACTAAAGTATTATTAATGTCATCAACGAATTTTAATAATATTCTTTTGTGATACAACATACGTTATTTTACAATGTCAACCTCAACCAAAATTTAATGCTAATTTATTATTTCATTGGGTAAAAAAAAAATATTAGAGCTATAACCAAAACAAGTATCAATGATCTTTGCGTCATTGTACAAAATCACTAACTTTTCTTCGTCAACATTTCCATGAAGGTTTGTGAAATAAGTATTGTATGATAAAAGATCCTTTTACACAATGAAGAGCTTCGAAAAAAAAATATGAACAGAAATAAATTATATTTCTCTTAAAAACACGATTAAGATTGGATATACTTGAAGTTATAAAATTTTAAAATAATTAAAAATATAATTCTATTTTATTCAAACTCAACTCTCAATTAAGCCAATGTAGATAAAAGATTACGAAATAAAAATGTAAGAAAAAAATTTACTATATGTAGAAGTTATACCCCATGCACAAAGATCTCGCTTAGTGTGTTATCTGTGAGAATTAATATATCAGCGTCTTACCTCGTATAATTGAAGAGGATGCACATGATTAGTCTCGAATTCAAGACTTTCACCATTGGACAAATGTGTTTGTCATATTACTAATGCATACTTTTTAATACATACAAAAAATATGAGATACGAGAACTTCCTGAATAATCAATCATCTCAATATTATTATCGCTCAAATACTTTTAACTTCAGAATTTTTATGAGATTTAATATATTAGTATTTATATAAATACACCTGAAAAAAAATCTTTCCAGCACCATATGAGATAAAAAAACCCCTCATGATATACGCTAATTAATATAGTAAAAAATAATACTCATGTATAAGCAATATCGAGAGTGTAAATTCACAAAATACTATAATTAATATCATAAAATACAATAATTAATATCGTTATAGTTATTATTATAACTATTGCATGTGATGCAAGTTTTTATTTCTCACATAATGTCAGGGTATGTTTTAAAACCCTAGAAGTGAGTATACCAATCTCACTTATCTTAGGAATCATAAAATAATTTGTCACTGATATAATAAAATATTATAAATATGATAAATATTCAATAACTATACTTAAAAATCATAGTGATGTTGATTCAATAATCTCAAATATATGAACTACTCAAAATAATATTTATTTCACATATGTAAATACTCATTATATTGATTCAGATATTTTAAAACCCTCTAGCAAATATTTTTTTGAGTGAAATTTATAGTAAGAATTTTAGCATTACTTTTGATAATTCTACAAATAATAGTGTGATCATAAATTTATTTATAAATATAATTAGAGAAAATTCACTAACTAAAATTTTTCATGATAAATATTTTATCATATTATTAATTTAATAATATAAATAAATTAATATTGATATCATTTTTATTAGAAATTATTTGAACATGCATAAAATATATTAATTCATCAATAGTTTACAAGAAATTATATTTTATGTCAATCAATATGTTTTAAAAAAAAAATTCTAATATAAAGTCCAATATCATTAGAATGATTTATCTATTGTACATCTTATATTGGGTAGAAAATATTCTATCAAATTTTATAAATAATAATATTGATAAAATTATAATAACTTTATATGATACTATTAATATGTATTCTTCAATATACTCTCACAACATATATCACACTTAAGTGTATTTACAACATGAGTTATATATTTCAATAATATAAAATATTCAACTATTATGTTACTTAGCTATTTTTATGAATCTAATAATTAAACTTGTAAATATTATTAAAATATATAACTCATGTTAATTAGCTAAGATAAAATGTCTAATATTACTTAGTTATTTTAAATATAACTTGTAAATATAAATCTAATATTACTTAGCTATTTTAAATTTCATAATTAATTGAAAGTATTTATCATTTGAACCAGATAATAAAGTATACGAAAAATTAAATAAATTATATAAATATTCTAAGAAAAAATATGAAAGTGTCTCTTTGAGTAATATAGTTTTATAAGTATTTAAAAATAATCTATTTTTCATATAATTAGCTAAGATAAAAGATAAGTTAATTCGTTCAATAAGTGTGACCTTTTAAAACATTTAAACATCAAATATTTATTCTATGATAAATTATAAAATTTTAACATTATAAGATAGTGTAAATCGTATGAGCTCATATTTTCTGTATTAATTAAATTTACATGTAATTTATTAATCCTACTAGTGTTTATTATAATATCAAAGCTTATTTTTTATATTATTATAAATATGATTTCAGAGAGAGTAACAAATTTTGCAATAGATATACTAAGTTTTTGTATGTATGTAGTATTACCCAAATGAATACATGATACTTTTTAGTTTTAGAATACAAATTTCTCAAAATTTTCAAAATATAAAATTATCATACAAATGGTAATAATATTTAAACAAATAATATAATTCAAGCTATGAATGATGAATGAATTATGAAAATAAAAAAAAATATGTAAACAAATCATATATTTTTTTATGTGATGTTAATATTTAGTATTCACTATATTTTTTCATTATAGAACAGAAATAAAATGACATTTATTGTAATATCACTAGTGTCTAGCAATATCAGAATTATTTACACATTTATTGTTCAAAATGACAAAATTTATAGAACATGAATAAAAATCATGATGAACACGACTATATAGTGATCAATGAGTGCCTAGTGGAGTTGTGGGCACACGGGCCTCAGCCCAGACCCAAATTGCAAGTCATAAAGTTGCAAGGCCCCTTCCACCTAGCCCTAACTACATACCCCCGGTTCACCAACATGTTGCGGATGACCCATGCTTGTCCCAGGGCCACGACCATGTCGAGTTGTGTCGATGGCCAAGTCATGTCGACCTGACCGAACACATCCAAGATGTCGTGCCTCAACATGAGTCATGCTCTCGATGTGACGGAGCATGGTTTGTGTTTTAGTCATGCTCGGATCATGCCCAACCACCCATGACTCATGATCCATGATCACATTGAACATGCCCGAGGGGCTAGGCAAGTAGCAAGTCAGGCATGGGCACCCGTGGTCTATGAACTGACCCAAGCCCATGACCTAACAACTACAATGAGGCAACAAGGTACCAGGAGCCCAAGGTGTCCTGGCCATGGCCACACAGAGCCAGGCAAAGGTCATGCCTGGGCATCCGTGACCCGTGACCACAAATCACGTGCCCAAGGATCCAAGCCAAAGGCAGGCCATGCTCTAACACCTGTGACCCTTGAACCGGCCCCTAACCATCCCGGCTACCACCAGGCACCAAGAAGCCTGATCAATGGCCACATGCCTAGGGTTTCCTAGTCAGGACCTGTTCCAGCATGGCTTGTGGTGAGCAAGCTTTGTCCGGAATATGTCGCATAGAGATGCCTCATTTTTGAGATGTGCCAATGCAACATGGCTTGTTGGACACCTATACACTAAGTTAAAATTCTAATTTTTAATTATTGAATATGTAACTTGAAACATTCACATACGCAAATAGAAATTTTATAATTGAGCAATAATTACACAAAGATCAAAAATTGTACATAATAAATAATTTTTATGATTAAACAATGGAAAATTTATGTGAATATGCTATATTTTTAAATTAATTAAAAAAACACATTTTTTTATACTATGAAAAAAATATATATCAAAATTAAAATATATCAAATCAAAAAATAGTTATATTTTGCTACACTATATATAAAAAATCTAAAATTATTTTTACCTAGTCCACAACCGCATTAATATTAAAAAATAAAAAAATAAAAACAATATATTTGAAATCAATATACATGTTAGAGGCAAATTGTTTTCAAAAATAGTATACCCTATAAAAGGATATAATACATGGAGCATATGAGTTATAATATATATATATATATATATATATATATTAATTAATTTATTTATTTATCAATATATAAATATTATTGGTATAATTTATAGTTTTTCCCTCCATATTTTTAAATTTTTTTATTATTATTATGTTATTATTGATAAGAACACTTAACATATAGGTTGTCCTAATATATTGATCCATTACATAAATGCATTGTATGTTTGATTATTGAGTCTTATTGAGCTAGGTATATAAGGGCTATAAAAAATAAATTATTGTGTCGGTGGAAGGAGATGAAGCGAACATGACTTGTATCAGCACAATAAGAAATGAACACCAAGGCATGTAAGGGCTACAAACCCTATAGAGAAGAAAAACACATGAATTGTATCAGCACGGTACACGTGCATGTTACTATACATGTAGGCACTGGTGGAAGAAGATGAAGCACACATTATTGTGTCGGTGGTAACCACCATCGCACACCCATTATGTGCAATGAGCATCGATGCAGTGAAGAGTCGCAGCAAAATCATTCTATTTATCGAGCTTGCCTTTCCAAGTAGCGGCACCTAGTTCCAGCGACGATAGCAACAAAAACTAATGTTTGGTGCTAGGGAGTCTTATATCATGTCCAGCAAGGTTTTGAACGATCCAAAACCCTAATTTCAGAAACCCTAATTTCTTCACGGTTGCTGTTCTTCAAATGATATATTTATGGTAAAAATAAAAATTCTAATTATTAAGTCTAAAAATTAGAATTATTCAAAATCATCTAGTGATCCACACAGAATCTTCTCTTAGTGAGCCCTATTGAATAGGGATACTTGGGATTCCTTTCTAGCAAGACAGCAGCAAGTTATTCCAAATATGAATATTGTGTTAATCAATAACAATTATTTGAATATGATATTATCTAAAATAGCTTCTTATTTTTTTCATATATTTTACTTATCCACGATTATCCTATTAGTCTTCTTTTAGTAAATTATTTGTATATGCAACTAATTTCTAATTTTATTTTTTCGTCTATTATTTATTTATAGGAATGAAAAACTTTGACAGTGTAAATTATTGTCTCTCCTATGAAAAAATTTTATAATAAGCATTTGAGTATGTTGTACAATGACTTCTTATTTTTTTCATGCATTTTACTTATTCACGATTATCCTATTAATCTTATTTTAGTAAATTAATTTTCTATGTAATTGAATTCTAATTTTATTTTTTTTTCTAATATTTATTTATAGGATTAGAAAACTTTGATAGTATAAACAATATATCTTCTCTCCTGTAATAAAGTTTCATAATAATATTTGATTATGTTGTACAATTTGCTTGTTAATTTTCAAAGTCATTCATCTTTGTCTAAGTTGAAAATATTGTATCTTAATCATATATTTTTTTTTTATCCTAGAGTGTGAAATGTATTAGTTATGAAATCATACCAAAGCTTCAAATCATACCCATAAATCTGATGAGTAGAGACTTATTAAATCTCATACACTCAAACATATAAGAACCTAATACATATATAATCAAAGAAAACTTTAAGTATTTTATTACTCTTATTAATATCTGCTCGTGATATACACCAGTATTTTTTTCATGTTAAATCAGTAGTATTTTTTTCTTATTTTTCAGATATTTCATAAAATAATAAAAAAAATAATTTGATAAAAATATTAAAAAATAAAAAATTATAATTCATTAGAATACATGTCATATATATTCAATACTTACTATATGAATCATAGAATTATATATCATATTTTTTTTGTCAGCTCAATACAACAAAATAAGATAGCTAGGGGGGGATAGACATTTAATTAAGATAATTAGGAAATACCTACTTGGGAGAATCATTAATAAGTATTTGATAGGAGATATTTTAACCACAAACTATATTATGTCAGGTATCCTCTTTTATTATTTTTCAGTGTAAACCCTTTCAAATTTAGCATCAAGAAAAAAAATCATTTAGCATATATCTTAGATGTTTTAGAAATACTTATTTTGTTTATAATCTATTTCCAAGAAAAGATAAGTTAGCACCCATGACCTTGAGATATATCTTCTATGGACGGTTCAATACCAAAAGAAAGTGTACATATTTTTCACTTAAGACTAATATAATTTTAATAGGCAGACACTATATTTTTTGAGCATGAATTGTTTATTAGTGAGCATATGATGAGTATAAATCACAAAATTATATATCATATTATCAGTGTCAACTCAATCCTACAAAATAAGATAGGTAAAAGGCAAAATAGACATCTAATTAAGATAATTATGAGACACATTAAAAAAAATATTTTGAAGTATTTGTTTGGAGATGTTTTAATCACAAATTATATTATCAACCTTATACCCTCTTCTGTCATTTTTCAGTATGTGCCCTTTCAAATTTAGCATCCTAAAGAAAGATCATTTAGCATAGATCTTAGATTTTTTGGAAGTATATATTTTGTTCATGATCTCTTCCCAAGACGAGAAAAGTTAGCACTAGTGGCCTTGAGATATATCTTCCTTGAATGGTTCAATACTAAAAGAGAGTACATGTAATTTTCACCTAAAACAAAAATAATTTTAGTAGTCAATGACACTACATTTTTTAAACATGAGTCATTTTTTAGTGAGCTTATGAAGAGTACGAGTCCAGAAAATACATCTTGACCCATTATTTTTTCCTATTCCTTAATAATCATACTTAGACCTTCAACTACGAAAGAGTCATATATCCACTACTTGTTGGTACACATCATATGCACCAACAAGTAGAAATCTTAACGACTCTGAAGAGGGTGAGGTTCCTTGGGATGGTATATCTTTATCAAGTCCAAATAACATTGTAGTTCACGAGTCTACTCTAATTCAGACCCATAATGAATCAAAGATTAAGAGACATGAACACCCAAGACATATGACCTATAATAAAAGAATAAGATATACACAATATACTCAAATTAGAGAAGAATCTACTAATAAGTCATATAATTCTACTGACGACTCTTTTGCCTTTAATCTTTCGATCGCTCTCTAAAAAAATATATAAAAATTATACTCAATACCGAATCTTAACCTTTTGATCGTTCTCTGAAAAAGATATAAAAGTTATAAACACTTTATCTCTCGTATATTATTGTATGCATGTCTTTTCTATTCTTTTATTTCTTTTATTACTTCTTTTAATATTATTAGGATACTCAAATATCCTTCTAAGACATTCACACTCAGAATGATATCAAATCATATTGAAAAAGATTGATGTCATCTACTTTAATGGAACTTAGAAACTAGTATTATGATACATGAGAATATTTATTGTTGGTTGCACATACATGTTCATTATATAGATAAGTTTAAATAAGAATATAAATAATCTTAAGGCAAAACTTATAATAAAAGTATGTATCCACACATTTAATGTAGGCTATTAGGATATTTTCTTTTTTTTTATCAAGATAATATCCATATGAATTATTATTTTACTGATATCACACAAATAAAAAATATATCAACTAGACATAAAAAATAATTTTCTTCTTAGCAACCTGCGTTTTCAGTAATATAATCAAACAAAATGTATAAATTGTAAAAAACAAAATATGGACTGAAATAATCACCGAGGGCATGATATACGAGATTATCATAGAAAATCACCTTATTTAGTTTACAAAGATGTATTATAGATTTTTCTTTGTTTTTCTAGAAGAGCTCTGATGATAGAGTGATTTTGCTAATTGTATAGATAGATACTATTATTATTATATGAATATATATATTAGAGATCACCCAACTCAAGAAATATATTCAATCACAATTTCAAATGAATGATCTTAAGAGACTCAAATACTTTCTTGATATAAAAATTAATTATACTATGAGAGATATTATATTTTTACATAAGAGATAAAATTTTATATTCTTATATGGGTTGAACTTTTATGCTGTACTCAAGTCTCTAGCATATACTAGTATTAATCTAAATACTTATTTTACTTATGATACAACTCATATAATTTACTTTATTATTTATAACATAATTATTGAAAAAAAAAATTAATTATCTAACTATTACTCAACCAAATAAAACATATACAATCAATATTATTATTTAATTCAAAGATTTTTCCTAGTAGATTTACTTATACATAACTCTTCGTACAATAAGATATATAAAGATAGAGGTGTCAAATGGACCAATATGGCCCAGGCATGACCCACGACATGGTTCAGCCATGACAAGCCAAGCATGACAAGGTTTGGAACCATGCCTAGTCATGGAACATGCATCTTCATGGCAAAGCGTGTCTCGTGTTAGACCGGCATGAGTCGTGCCTCGTCTCAGGCTAGGCACAGCCAATGTGCCTAGCCCAGTGACATGGTCCACTGGCCAAGGACCTAGGATCGACTATGGAAAGAGTTACAAATCACGGGTTAAGTCATGCCAAGTGACAGCATGATGGGCGAGTTTTTATTTAATCTGATCACGCAAGCCAAATCTTACTTATGTGGCTAATTATAATTAGCCGACAACATAAGTTGGTAACCCATTATATTTTCACGCAATGAGCTTCTGACAAGGACAGTGACAAGTCAGGCTTGATTGTCCATGTCAACCTGTCCACAATAATAAATAAAAAAAATTAACATTTGGAGTTATTATAATAGATGTGTCGAATAGGTCAGACAGCCCAGGCCCAGCCCAGGCCCAGCCCAAAGCACGACCCCACTTAGTCGTGCCTGGCCCAGCATGGTACGATGCAGACCTGTGCTCGTGCCAGGCCGGCTCACGACATTGCTCATGCCGAGCCGGAGCAAGGATCTTCGGCCCAAGTGTCGTGCCAGGCACGACTTGGGTGCATGGCACGTGGGCACGGCACAAGCGACGCGCCCGACGACCGATGAAACAACTCCCGACGAGGAATGACACGGCATCCCCTAACAAGCAATGGCTCGACAGGTCCGACGGGGATGGCGGCGTAGTGACGCAGGTCTCAATCCCTAATTTTTAAATTTTAACTTAACCTAATTATATCCCAACCCAGCCCAACCCCGAGCTAATTTCGAGATGCGGACCATGCCAGCTCTGCATGTAAATTTTACGTACCACGCCAGGTATCATGTCGGTATATTTTTCAAGGCACGGTCATGCCACGGTATCATGTCGTGTACGACATGGTAAATTTTACGTACCACGCCAGGCACAACACGATGTCATGATCCACTTGCCCAGCACGGCATAATAAGCACAGCCAAGTGCACAGTCATGCCCGACTATGCTGAATTACAAATGGTAGCACGGCCCCGAGTGTAGACCGCATGGCCGACGAGTGGCTGACTTACGAGCCAGCCAATTACAATTGACCATGTGACCAATTATATTTAAAAAAATTGACTGCCCCGTGATGGGGTGGACGATCACCCAAGCCAGTTAATCATGTCATCGAGTCAGGCACATAGGTCATGTCTGGCTTAGCATGAGGCACAACTCATGTCAGCTCAGCACATCATTAATAGTGCCATGGACGATCCAGCCCGACCCAAGGCACAATTCTGGACCGTATCATGTCAAATCATGCACTGCTAAACCAGGCAGGGCCAAGGGCCGTGTCCAAGCTACATAGCCCGTTTGACACCTCTATAACCATCAAATTGATTTTAATAGCTATCGTGACTAGAATCTAATGGTTGTCATAATTCTAGCTTATTTATAACTCTAAAAAAAATTAAAAAAATAAAAAAATATTTTTTTTAATAAACTCAAATCTTTTTCTCAATAAATAGAGAAGAAGAAATTTAGATGTGCATTTTTAATTTCTTCTCCTCTCAAGATCTCTCCGACTCTTTCAGTTATAGTTCCCTTTATTTCTATCTTTTGATTTTCTGTGTTGTATAGTCTCTTTTTAGAGTTTAATAAATCATTTTATTAAATAAGTATTAGATATACATATATAGTATACAACATTAGTTCTTTTCATTTCCATTTACAATCAATGCTTGGGCATACAAGAATGGGATAGATGATTTATGGAGAGGTGTGGGTGCGCTTGTCAACTTGTGTAATACTAAAAGTTAATTGCATGGACTCTGAAGGTTTAGAATTTACAACAAAGTAGCATGCGGTACTGAACTGGTTTTAAAAATTTTTTTATAGTGCTACTTTATATTTTTTTACTACATTAATTTCATATATTATTTAAATAATATAAAAAAATTAAAAAAAGAGAAAATTATGTTTTAAGTAGTTAATTTAAAAATAAATAAAAATAAGTTACTAAGAATTGATATTATACCAGTCAATACACTTAAAAAAAATTTATTATGATTGAAAAACTAATTACTGTAGGTACTACCTATACCTATTATAGTAGTACCTACAGTACATTAAGGCAGTACCTACAGTAATTAGTTCCTTAATCATAATAATTTTTTTTTCAAATTAATATAAACATAGACGTATATAATAATGATAATTCTACCGAAAAATCAGAGACAAAAACTATGTTTTCTCTAATAATCATGACTCAAACCCATATGCCACCTATAACAAAAAAAACTAATCGAACATCAAAAGTATGACAATTTAAAATAATAAAAATTAAAAATTTTATGAATATTGATGAAGAATTAATATGTAGGAGTGCATGTAAGACTAGGCATCTAAAAAAGTATGCTGATCAGCACACTAAAAACATAGTGTATTAGATCCAAGACAAATCTAATTTAGCGATGAGAACTTTCAAGTTGGATTTAGTTCGGCAATGCGGACCCCTTCATATGCCACAATATTGAAAGAAAAGATAGTCAAACTGATTATTATCATGGACCTCTCAATTAGATTTTCGGAAGATCTTAAGACGATCAGTATTATACTAACTTACTTTCAACCTTCTTATCGTAAGATTCCTATGTCCACATATATGAATAACATGATAAAATTTTATAAATTAGAAACATAATGAATAATAAACAAATTTAAAAAATTTAGTGAATTAGTATCTATAATATCCAATATATGAACTAGTCATAATGATACATCATTTATATGTCTCACAGCCTACTACATAGACTCTAAATAAAAATTTAATTAAAAGATATTAGAATTTTCTAAAATTCTCTATTTTCATGATGACCCTACCATTAATGAGGGTATGATATGAATCTTTAGGAAATATGATATTTAAAATAAAATATTTAATATAACTTTCAATAATATTTCTAATAAATGAATAACTATTAATATGTTTGTCAAAGCTATTAGAGGCGAACAATTATATAAGATACTTCATATTAAGTATATGTGTCACATGATTAGCCTGCTAGTACAAGAAAAAAGAAAATTGTTTATCAACACTAGAAAGAATAAGAAATTTACTAAAATACTGTATGACATCTAAATGATAATAAAAGATTAACTGCTTATGTTTATTTACGAGCTAAAAAAATTTTAAATGACTATGAGATATCATGGGAATTAACCCTACCTGATATTATAGTCAAGCATTGACTACCAATACGTGATATCTAACTACAATAATAAAAATGCCGAGTTTATTGACAATTCTAATTAGGATACAAAAATTTTATTTATGAAATTCTTGAAGATTTTTTATGATACAACGAATATGTGTGTATTTGTATACACTCTCACCACTTGTAATACACTTAGGTTCGTATATAATATCAATAATATATTTAGTAAGTATAAAGATTACTCAGCATTTAGTATCATGAGTATTGAGATAAAAACTAAATTTTTTTTTGAAATACTGGTATTTCATTCTAATATATTCTTTGGTTGTTAATATGATCCTAGGATTAATATGAAATGAGTAGAAAAATAGTTTGACAATTATATCCATATGCATGAATTAAGTACATCATCCTAAAGGATTCATTCATAAAAAATTAACTAATTTATTTTCATATTATGATACTAGGTATGATAGTTGTAGTTATGCTGCAAGTATAAAAATGAACAGCACATTTAGAGATGATAACTTCTCCATTTAGTAAGTCATGGGCAAAAGAAGGGTGATCCATCAAATAGGAATGAGTTACCTCAATACTTATATATTTATTACTGATTCATCCTATCACATGATAATAATAAGAACGTGAATATTTTACTATGATAAAAATTATATGAATCCACTTATCACGTATTATCTAAGTTGGCATGTGATCTATTAACCTTTCTTACGATGTCTAGCATAATATTAGAATCTATTTTTTCTATTACAGTCAATATCATTTCAAATAAGATATCATAATAATGACTAGATATCATAATAATGACTAGATATCATAGATGCATTTTCATATAAAAAGGACTAGAAGGATTCGAGATTTGACATTCAAGAGAATGAGCAAAAGATAATGACGGATGATGATTCATGAAATATGAAAATCAATATATTAAGGATACTAGCAACATCTTCATAAGTATTCATAATAATAATGATAATGATCTGCGCCTCCATCATCCGTATCATACTGAAGACACCAATTAATGTTGTCTATTCTTAATTCACATCATTCTTATATTGTGCTATATTGCTATTGCTTGTTTATTTTTGTAATTTTATTTTTATTTTATTTTATGCACTTTTGTGATTTTTGATTTCCCGATTGATGACTAATGTAAGATATATTATATTAGATATTAGATTGAATTGTCCTTTGTAGTTTTTTTCAATTTAATTTTTGATGATTTTTTTATTTTATTTAAGCATATATCATTTTAATTAAATAAAATTAAATTTACAAAAATTATTATCTTTTACTCTTAGGCAGCTTTAAGTCTTAGGATTTAGGATAAAGATTAAAAAACCACTTTGTGCTACCCAAACAAGCATGGCCCGCTCCAACCCCAGCATAGTCCAGCACAACCTTGTACTGTGCGAGCAAACTATGCCTTCCGGACCGACCTGCTAGTTCCTGTGTCGTGTCCAACACAGTACAGTAACACAATCATGTCACACTCAAACAGCTTGAGCCAGCATGGCATAGCTCATTTGACACCTCTATATGAATAAGACACCAAGACTTGAGATCTTTTTAAATAATCATGAATACTTACAGTTAGTCAAGTATTAAGATTCAAATTGAATATCAACTTACACTGAAAAGAAGTCTACATACATTTTTATATTTTTCTTGAATGCATTTTTATCCTATGAAAAAATAAGAAATAGATAGTTATTTTGAAATTTAGTATATAGAAAGAATTCGGGAAAATAATAATTATTACTTACAAGATACTTTGAATTTGATACCTACTCGAGAATATCAAACATCCACTATCTTTTTGCACAACTCTTTTGTATGACAGTCAAGCAATAAGGCATATTGTCTCAAATTTGTTATTTCATAAGCAGATAAAGTACATATAAATTAATTGCTTCTTCCTCAAAAAAAAAAGATCCATGAATGAACCATTATTTTAACATATATTCAGATAGCAAAATAATTAACTAACATCTTCACAAAACCCTTGAAGAGACTTCAATTTACTTTTATTTTCTCAAAGCTTGATGTCCCTGATTCATAAGCACTAGGTTGAAAAGAAATTGTGTAGTTTACAAGTATATCTTTTATGTTTTCAATTTGTATTATTATTATTATATTATTCTTGATAGATACATCCAACATGTAGATTATCCCAATCTATTGGTACATTATTAGGACATATTGTGTTTTTTGAGTATTTAGTGTTATTAAGTTATGTGATTGTTTGATTTATAATTCTACAATTATAAACATTTATATATATATATATATTTATTTATATAAAATGTAATACTTATATAAATGTATTAAAAAATACAAGATACGTTTGGTAGTCAATGAGCACTCTCAGATTGAGGGGATAGACTATGATAAAATTTTATCTCTAATAGCCAAGTAGAAGCGAGGCGGATCACTATATATACACAAATAAGTTAGACACTATTTTTATGATTCTTACTTTATATATGGATGATACATTTTAGATTAGAAACAACAAAAAGTTAATATGTACTATAAAGGAATGGCTTACAAGGAAGTTGGAAATGACTAACCAAAAAAAAATTAGAAATATTTTGAGCATGCAAATTACAAGAGACGAAAAGAATAAAATATTATATATTAGACAGTAAAAATACATTGAATGAGTACTTTGAAAGTTAATGTCTAACTCCACACTGATTAGTACACTTATGCTTGCTAGGATAACTTTGTTTGTAGAACACTTCCAATCTACATGGGATGAACGGAAACAAATTGATCTTTTCAATATGTTAGTACAGTCAATAATCTAGTACATATTATGGTGAGTACAAAATTCAATATTTCTCGAGTAACTTTGTGAAACTTGTTTCATGTTTTATAATTTAGTAAAAACATCAACAGACATGTCTTTAAAATTAGTAGTATTATGGATATTAATTGGGGCAAAATTATGAATACTAATACTTGTAAGTCCATAAGCAATTTTGTATTTAACTTGTATGGTGGATTGGTAAGCTAACTGAGTAAGTAATATTCTAGTGTACCTCTATCATCAATTGAGACAGAGTACATGACTCTTACTAGACAAGTATAGTAGTCATTTGAATTAGACAATTATGGAAAAAATTTGATTTTGAGCAAAAGAACTTGATGCTCAAATAAGACAATCAAAGTATGATTCATTAAGCAAAAAATCCAATATTTCATGTATGAACAAAGTACATTGATATCTAGTACTATTTTTAACAAAGAACAAGTCAGGAAAAATTATATTCAATTAGAGAAAATTAATATAAATATGAACTATGCATAGTAATTTAAGAAGATGGTGAGAATTTGAAAGTTCTGGTGGTGTACATGTGAGATAAGATTAATAAAGTACTCACCAAATGGAAGAATCTTACGAATGATTCATACATCATCTAAGATCTTGAAAGATAGTTATTGTGACAAAAATTGACGGCGTGAAGAATAGGCATCACTACATGTTGATGTCACGATACGGCACTTCATTGTTGTGACTACATCATCAATCTACTAAACTTGAAAAAATTACAGCATTATCTATTGGATCACGACACAAGTTGTCACAATGTGAAATGTGTAGTCATGACTAAAGTGGTCTCGTGGCATGGGATATGTTACCGTGACTCCACTTAATACTCAAACACAGAATAAATGTCTTCGGTGATGTTGTGACAAAAATATACTATCTTGAGTAGTTTGCTACCACAACATAGAATATATTGCCATAATTTCATTTATTGTATTCATATTCAATATTTAAATGATTAATAAATAAAATATTATGAGAATGCATGATAACTTGATGAAAAGAAAAAAGTTGCAATTTCTTGTGTACTATCTTCCTTGTTCTTCTTCACTCTCCCTCACTCACTCGCTTCAATGTGAAACCCAATGTATATGTGGTGTGCTTGACTGCTTGTTTTCTCATGCAGCTCAATAAATTAAATATGTGTGAATCCCTTTTTATATTGTAAGAACGTAAGATAAAAGAATAAAACGAAATAATCACAACATTGATCACGGCGTGGATTTACTCTAACCATTAGCATTTCATGTAACCCAGTGGTGAGCCGAGGTAGATCTAACAAACAGACAATAAGATCCTTGGGCAATAAGTTTATCTTGACACTTGGAATCAGATGTGATGTTTCGTATTAGAATAAGTCTGACTCTGACAATTCTATTCCTATATCAAGTACACCATTTTTGAAAACAATATTGAATATCCCTCTAACACATATATTATTTTTATTTTATTTTTTGTTCTTCTTTTAATACTAGCATGGACTAGGTAAGAGCATATTCGCATTTTCCTTTTTGATTGCACTAAAATATAAATATTTTTCACTTGGATATATTTTTTTTCTAAATATAAAAAGTTTGGGCACTTTTTTATTTATTTTCAAAAAAAAAACATGGTTACTTTTTATTCCTTAAATAATTCATGTAATTAACATATTAACACATTATAATAACAACTAGTACACTTTATCAATCTATTATAGATAATGATAGGTTCAAAAATAGGAATCAAGCTTCTAACCCCATGAGCTTGGATGAATTGGTAGGAAATGAATTTTAGGACATAATGTTTTATGTTTGAATCTCTCATCCAACCAACTTGTACTAAAGATGTACATCATGTCAAATTGGACCGGCATAACCCAAATTTTTTAGGTCCAGCCAGATCATCGTGTCGCTTCCAACATGGCACAGTTCCTATCTGGTTCATGTCGTGTCAGCATGACTTCAAGGAAGGTAGGCTATCCTCTGAAGTATTCGGTCATGCCGAATCTTGCCAGATCAGGTATAACCAGCACGATCAAGAACAGGCATGCTTTTGTGCATGTGCCCAGCCCATGATTAATTTAGGCTAGCATGGGTTAGCTGCAACATATTGTAGGCTGCAAAAGACAGGGTAGCAAGCACATGCATTCACACGCCCTATTAATAAATTTCATTATTAATAAGGAACATGAATGCATATGCCATTTATTTAGCATGCCAGCACGGCATGCACGAGTAAGGCATGCAACATGTCTATTCGTGCTAAAAGCACATGGGCCATGTCCGGCATTTTGGCATGGCATGAGGCACATGCCACACATGCCCAACACAGCATGAGCCAGGTCCAGGCATGGCTCTTGACCATGTCGTGCCGAGACTTGGGCTTGGAAACCTAGTCCAATTGACACCTCTAACTCATACTTACTTGAAGGCGGAAACAAAAAAAAAAGAATTGTCTTCCCATGGAATTAATCGATGTGTGCGCATGACCCACACTAATGAGGATACTCATCGTCATCAAAAAAATATATGTGTGAGAATCATACTTCTACATTAAGGAGATAGAAAGTATTAACACATATTTTATGGGAATCATTCTATTATCGTTAATGGTGGTTCATGTGATTAACAATAACATATTAACACATTCTAACAATAACTAAACAAATAGTATCTTAAAATTGTGAGAAAATTAAAACATTTTACAATCACCACTAAAAAGAAAAGAAATACAATAACTTCAAACTCAATTTATATTTTGATACTACAACATGAATCTCAACATTCATAATATTAAAGTGAAGCATGATATAAATAGAATAAAATTATTAAATTTACTTGAAATATGTGCTGCAATTAGAGAAGAAAAGATAGCCAGTTGTTTCTAATAGGTCAGACCATTTAGATGATGAAGTTAAAAATTCAGACTCACAAATTTTCCCACATGTTTGTCGTGAAACATCAATGTAGACTAAGAATTATTCAAAAAAGTTCATTGTAATAATTTCATCCATGATACGAAAATTAATTAAATTGATAAGTTTCATGACTCTTTTTTGACTCTTATGATAGTAAACACAATCACAGTGAAGATCATGATGATGCTGGGAACATTGGAACGCAACAACAAAGTGGAGATCCATTGAATGCATTCACTAAGAAAAAACATTTCACCCATTATACTAAGGATGAAGATCACAAATCTAGGTAAATTGGTTGGAAAATTATAGTCATTAAACAATCATACTAGAGAATAAAACAAAGAATAATGATGCTAAATGTAGTGGATTCTTTTTTGACTAGTATTGAGTCAAAAAACTATGGGTCAAACCCAAGAAATTTATGCAAGGCATATTCGACCCATAATGCCATATAGGTGTCCAATTAGTTGTGCCTGTCCACTACAACGCCTTTCAAATTTAGGTCATGTAAGCCTAGCACACATTTAAAAAAAATACAACTCGACACAACATGTTTGCCTGCTAGCTAAAGTCATGTCTTCCAGATCATGCTGAGATGGGTCAGCATAGCAGAACAGGAAAACAAATCATGCATGGGCATGCAATCACGAGTCACCGATCACCAGTGCTCGAGCATGCCACCTGCCTGGACATATGGTAGGTGGTCACGGATGCCCAAGCACAACCCATGAACAATCCATGTCTGGACATGTGCCACATGGTCGGGTAATGAATGCCCGAGAACAACCCAAGCATGACTGATGGTTAGACATATGTCATGTCATCACGCGTCATGGGTCACAAGTGGCTGAGCATGACCCTAACATAACCCAGCCATAACAAATGCCGGGGTACATGCCACATGATCATGGGTCACGAGTGCTTGCACATGACCCAACCATGACATGTGCCTGAGAATGTGGTCATTGGTAACAACTCACAAGCAAAACGTCGAGCCTGTCACAGGCAACCTTCCATAGCTCACAACTTCATGACGTGTTGGCTCATGCCTCTACAAGAGTAGAGTCGTTTTGTGTCTGACTTACATTTTAGTAGGCTAAGTCATGAGCCATGCCAAGCAGCCAAGCCCTATGGACACCTCTACTTCATGTAATATCACAAGCATTTTTATTAGTTTTAGAATGATTATTTCACAATTGATATTTGTGTAAAATATTCACTAGTATTTATGATAAAAAATTTGTACCTATTGCACGGGACTCACAACATGTAAGGTATGAAGGTTATACCCAGTGCAAAAGACTCTCACTTAGTGCAAAGTCTGAGAAAAATTAATATTTCAATAATCGTACTTCAAAAAATCAAAGAGGCTATGATTGAATAGTCTTGAACCAGATACTTACCACCTTTAGATAAAGATATTTACTATCACATCAAGACATGATCTCTAACATATATATGGAACACGAGGACTTCTCAAATAATTAATCATCTTAATATTATTCTCGCATAAATAATTTCAACTTAAAAATTCTTATAAGATATGATGTGTCAAAACTTATATAATCACACACAAATACCAAGCAGGATATGAGAGAGGTAAATATCTCGATAAGTATTAGATAATAATAATGTTATCAATGTATAATCACACACAAACACTATGCCATATTATTCCTGAAGTAACATGCACATCAAACATAACAACTCAATCGAATTAAATAAAAAAAAATCAACACCCTCCTCAACCTCACACTTCTAACTTTTTGCAACTGAATTTGGGAAAACTCTAGAATAATTACTCAACCCTAATCTCGCATTAACCAAACATTATTAGCTTTAGAGTTCGTTTGAACACAGAGTCAACATAATCAAAAAACCTTCTTGTAGAAATAGTCAAAATATGTATATAAATATAAAAAATTATCCACAATACTCTCATAAACCACATAATTTTAGCTTTTTGCATCTGAATTTAGAAAAGTTATAGAATAATTATTCATCTCTATGCTCACTTTAGCCCCACATTTTTAACTTAAGAATTCATTAGAACTATAAAGTTAATATAATCAAAAAAACATCTTGTAAAAATAATCACAATATGTATATAAATACTCATAACCATCCAACAATGCAAAGTATAATATCACACACTCTAATACAAAAAATAAGAAAAACTTAATTTTATATATATATATATTCCTATTAAAGGCATTCCACAATATGGGTGTTGTCATCACTAAACAAATAAAAAAAATAATGAACACCTATAATATCTCCATTAAAATTGGTATATAAATGTATACAAAGTTTGAAATCAAAAAAATAAATTGAGACTTATTCAAGATCTTTATAAATAAATGTATAGGTTAAAATAATTCAGCTATGTATTTTTTTTATGCTCGTAGAATAATGAATTAGAAATTATACATCTTATAGTCTGACTATTATAACAAAAAATAGTAGAAAAAATAAGTACATAATCTCTTCAAGAAAATGTATAATCCAAAATAACTTACAAATAATTATCATCATTGCTCCGAACTCTATTTATGCATGAGATCTCAAAATTATCATATATTTCTTATTTTTCAATTAGACAAAATTATGTCCAAAAATATATATAATATCCTATAGTATATTTCAACTATGTGCATGTTGGTGCCCATCTAAAATAATAAAAACTACTAGGAACATTTGTGAAGGCTAAAAGAAATATCAAAACATGAAGATTTGATCACATACCTAAGTATGCAAAGAGTTATATCTAGATAAATTTATTGATATGAATCTAAGAAATAACTAATTATTTTAATTTCAAATACATATTTATAGAAAATATAGAAAAAGAATAATTTTTCTTCAACTTATCATACATGGGTAGCAATGTTACCTATTTATAAAAAAGAAAAAAAAATCTTAAATGTTTACAGCTATCCGCAGCTGTCTACAACTATTTACAGCTGTTTACAGCTATTTATCACAATTATTCATAGATGTTCACACATAATATCCCACACTCCACCTCAAATTAGGTTGTAAATGCTAAGCCACCCTAGCTTGGAAACTAACTGATCAAACCACTCCTTACCAAGACTTTGGTGATGATATTTATTGTCAGTTGTGTTATAGGAATGTAAGATACATCCACAACTTTTTTTTATCTTCTCCTTGATAAAATGTCGGTCTATCTCCACATGTTTGGTTCTATCATAGTAAACTAGATTGTTTATTATGTTAATCGCAGACTAATTATCACATGAGACGTGCATAAATTTGTCAACAAGGACATTTAGTTCGTGACAGATTCTGCTCAGCCACATACCTTTACAAATTCTCAAAGCAAGAGCACTAAACTCGGCTTCAATTGAGCTTTTTGCTACTACATGTGTTTTACTACTCCGAGTAACCAAATTTCACCACAAGAATGAACAATACCTTGGGATTGATCATCATTCAACAGGTGAGCCTGCTCAATCAGCATCGGTGAAAATCTTTAGGTATCTATCACTAATTTTTTTAAAGAACAACCATTGGCCAAGTATCAGTTTGAGGTACCTCAAAATCTGGTATATTACTTGCATATTTTTTTAACTGGATTATTCATGAACTAGCTAACTGCACTAACAACAAAACTGATGCTGAGTCTGGCGTGCGAGAAGTAAATTAGTTTGCAGACTAACCTTTGATATCTAGCTTTATCTATTGAAGCTACACTAGATTATAACTAAATTTGATTATGGTATCCACGGAAATTTTAGCTAGCTTGTATCCAGCCATAGCAATTTCCTTTAGAAGATCTAGCACATATTTACTCTGCGAGAGTGATATTCTAATTTTTGACCGAGCAATCTCCATGCCTAAGAAGTATTTGAGGTTTCTCAGGTCTTTGAAAACAAATTCCTTTGCCAAAATAAATATCAATCTCTAAAGTTCCTCCTGGTGAACTCCTGTGAGGATGACATAATCAACATAGATTATGAGGATTGCCCTCCGACTTCCCTCTAGATGTTATATAAACATCATATAATCTATTTGACATTGACTGTAGCCATACCTTTTAACTATCATTGTGAACTTGTTAAACCACACTAAGGGTGACTGTTTGAGACCATACAAGGATTACTTCAATTTCTGAACTGAGTCTGGTATTTCTGGTATGTTTAGGCATAGTGGAATTTCCAAGAACAATTCCTCATTGATCTCTCTATTTAGAAAAATATTCTTTACATCTAACTGATATAAATACCAATTCAGATTAACAGCTAGAGAGAGAATGACTCTTACTATATTGAGCTTTGCAACCAAGAAAAATATATCCTGATAGTCAATGCATTTGGACTGAGTGAATCCTCTTGCCACTAGATGAGTCGTGTACCTATTAATGTTGCCATCAGAGTTATACTTCACAATGAATATCTATTTGTAGCTTACTACCTTATTCCCACTTGGAAGTTTAGTGACCATCCTAGTTTTATTTTTCTCCAGTGTCTTTGCTTCTTTTTCGACCGCATTTTTTCATTCTGGAACTTTGAGAGCTTCTTGAATAGATCTAGAGATCTAAATTTCATCCAGGAAGCTGACTAAGACACGATGATTAGAGGACAGATTATCATATGCAATGAACTTTTGGATTGGATGCTGAGTACATGTTCTCTTTCTCTTTCTTAAAATAATAGGCATGTCATCAAGTTCCTCAAGAACAATATTATCCTCATAATCAACTGAAACATGTGGAGGATAAGAATTAACTTGTATTTGTGCAGATCCGTTTGTCGGATTGAGAGCTTAATTCTACACAGGTGATTGCTGGAACTCATCAGACTGTGACTTGCTTCTCCTTGTATAGATACAAAACTCACTATGTTTTGGTTGTGGCAGTATATGTTCCTCAAGAAGATCATTAGACTAAATATGATTTGGACAAGCTGACTCACTGCATGGAAGAGTGAGAGGTGTAACCTCTCAAGCCTGACATTCCTGAGGTATAATTCTCTCCCCATGAATATCAAGTTT
Source organism: Sapria himalayana (assembly GCA_029783825.1). Lineage (NCBI taxonomy): Eukaryota > Viridiplantae > Streptophyta > Magnoliopsida > Malpighiales > Rafflesiaceae > Sapria > Sapria himalayana. The sequence goes on along the minus strand of JAREIK010018459.1, from coordinate 299,463 downwards.
GGAATAAAATATTTGATTTTTAAAAAATATGACATCCATGGATATATAGAATCAACAGGTGGACGGACAATAACATTTATACCTCTTTTGAGAAGATGAGTATCCCAAAAAAAGTATTTAGGTGCTCTATGATTTAATTTTTCCCAATGCTACGAGTGAGTGTGAATAAATATAGAACACTCAAATATTTTAAATGAAAGGATAAACATGACTCGAGTGTGTAGAAATAAAGTACTTGGTAAAAAGTTTTGAACTGAAGGATCCAAGAAGACATCCGATTGATGAGATAAGTGGTTGCAATGACAGGTTCTCCCCAAGGGTGATCAGGGACATGAGTTGTGAACAAGGAATGAGCTACATAAAGGATGTGCATGTTCTTGTGCTCAGCTATTTTATTATGCTGGAGTTTATCAATACAATAGTTGTGACGAATGATTTCATATTTTGATAGATAACATCTCAAAGAATGTTCAAAGAATTTATTGTCATTATCAGCCTGCAAGACTTAAATTTTAGTTTGAAATTGAGTCTGGATCATGATGTGAAATTTTTGAAATAAGTTTCCCAGTTCAACTTTTTCATTCATGAGATATAACCATGTGAGACGGATGTGATCATCCACAAACAAGACAAGCTATTGAGCACCATTAATATATTTTACCCATGAGAGTCCCCTATGTCATTATGAATAAGATAGAAGGGTTGAGATAGTGCATATGGGTACATTAGATAAGAGGTGCGAGAATTTTTGACAATTGATACACTTCACATTAAAAAAAACTAGGCTTTTATTGATATATAGTGAAGAAAATTTTCAAAGGTGATAAAATTTAGATGACATAATTGATAAGTGCGATAACATAACTTTACTTTCTTTATTTAATTCTAATGGATCACCTTGAATAGATAAACTAGCAACCCTTGGAGTTTGTCTAGACCTGGATTTGCATGTCTGAATCTTATAGTCCATCAATCATTTTTACATTACCAATCTTCATCCACGACATCAAAATCTAAAATTTACAAATATCAGAGATAAAGTGAGAAATGAATTCCTTATCTTTAACCAAATTTAGTAATTGACAACAGGTTACAAGATAATCTAAGAACATAGAGGACATCATGTAAAGTAATAGAATTGATCATCAATATTAACCCAATGCCCTCAACCTAAGAGATAGATCTGTATGTCATCTTTATTGTCATCTGTCTATCGGAAGGATAGTAAGATATGAATAGATGTTTTGCCCCTGTCAAATAATCAGAAACACCATAATCTATGATCCACACCTCATTGTGTGTAGTATTTAAATATATGTGATTATCTTTTGCAGTAATGGAACCCATTGAGAAACTTTTCAAACTTTTGAGCTATTAAAGTATTGATGTCTTAGTGTCTACTATCTGCTCTATACTAAATGCAGTGACTCTAGTTGGTTTGCTTTCTTTTCCCACTACAGTATTTTCACAACTTTCCTTAGGCTTCCAATCAGTAAGTTTCCCATGAATCTTCCAGCATGTGTAACGAGTGTGTCCAATCTTCTTGCAGTGATCACACCAACGTCCACCACCCTTCTTTTTGTCATAGCCTGGATTATTTTTTGCCACCATCAGTAGAGAGTGATCATTTTCGGCCAAAGCTAGAGAGTGATAATTTGCGACCAAAGCTAGAGAGTGGTCCAAATCCTGTATGCTTCCCATCATTACCTGCTTTCGGAGTTCCTCCCTACGTACCCTTGAGAATGCATCACGAAGACCTATTAGGGGCTTGATGGCCAATACTCTAAATAGGAGGCATCCTCGAGTTCTAGGAATTTAAGTTTTCTATTCAAGTAGCCATCTTTACCTTTTCTACCGATGAACATAATAATCAAACTTTATTATTATAGATAATTATTCTCATTTAGCTTATGGCTAGTAATAGAGAATGGGATATTGTTTGTGATGATTAGACTGTCATCTAATCGTATTCTCTGAATAGTGATGTCAGAGACGGACAAAGTAGTTTGACCCTTATTATCTCCTACCATAACCATACTCTAAATTAGTGTTGATACTAGTCATTACGTGTATTGATAGATCGGGGAAGGGCAACTCAACAGACGAAAGTATGTCAAGATCGAAGACCACAAAAAAACTTAATGAACAGCGTGTTTGCTAGAAAAAATTAATTTTTTCTTGATTTTAAGCAAAGATTGTTCATCCCTCTATTATCATGTAGAAAATATAAAAAATAAATAATTCTCTTCAATTTATCATACGTGAGTAGTAATGATACCTATTTATCACAATCATCCATAGATGTTTATCACAACTATTCACAGATGTTTATAACTATTCACACATAATATTTCATAATATTTGATCTAGTGATAATCAAATAATTAATTATTCATACAATTCTATTGTATGTAATTGTGTCGATTAGAAAACTCATGTCTCATAAAAGAATAGTAGATGGCTCAATAAGAATATTGTCTAGAGCACAACTCAAAAGACTAATATCTATGTGAATATCAACTGAATATCTACTCTGTGAAAACATAATATCTCTTATGTCATATGTTACCTATATTCTAAAAAAATATAAGCCTCAAAATATTGACTACCGTATTGATTAAAAGTACTCCTTGAATTGGTTAATTCATAATTTATCATCACTCATAATAAATATATCATCCATTTGTATTATCAACAAAATAATTATCAACTGAACACCTCCAATAAAATAAGTAATTTATAACACATCTATCTATACAAACCAAAGAAAATGACTATAATTGAAAATCTTATAAATAGAGTTATAAGTAATTATTTCAAGTCGTACGGTGTCTTCCACAATTTATAAATTAAATTAGATTATCCTATCACTGCTCAAAAATTGAGTGACCACTTCATATACACTGTATATGCGAGAAGTTAGTTATGATATAATTGTTCAAACCAATATCATATTAGCTATTAGAGAGATAACATCATAAAAATTTACTCTATATATCTATATGAATCCTCTATCAACCAATTTCTTTTTCATTTGATTTACTTTCCAATCTAGACATATCTTCATATTGAACATCTACTTGCATTCATAATATATCTTCTCGAAGGTCAAAATACTAATATCCAAATTTTATTAGAGTGAATGATATTTATCTCTTCTTTCATTATCAAAAATAAAAATAAAAATAAATGAAGAATAAATAATTTCGATAATAATTATGAAAAAGAATAATGAATATAATTCATTTATTTCTTTCGGATAGCAATCGAAAGATAAAAATTAAAAAATAATTGTATAGAATCGTCTAACTTCATCAGAGACTCTCCTCCACAATGAACAATCTGTGCATGGCTCCTTTGCCTAAAATATACTCAAATTTTTGGGTGGTCAAGTGTCTAATCTCAACTAATCATAAGTTAGGACCAAAACAGAATTGAGAGCTAGCAATTTGACATCGCACAGGAGAGTTCCTCTTTAAGAAAAATATTACTCTCAAAAATTAATTTATTTTATATTTATTTGTACATATGAAACTTCATAAAAAATTCATGATAATATGAACCATCAATTTCAAACTACATGTGTCAAACGGGCTGTGTCGAGCTGGCATTGCCTATTTATTTCAGGCCCGAATGAACCCGCGTGCCCTGCTTGGCACTACACGGTTCACTAGAGGATATGGCTGGCACAGCCTACTGACCAAAATCATCCTAGTTTCGGGCTGGTTCGTGCCGAGATTTGGAGATGCGGGAACTCCCCAAACCCGAGAGGATGCTCCCATTGTCGTTCTGCCTGTCAGGCATCGCCCATAACCGGTCGCTCGTCGCCGCGTGTCATGCCCACGTGCCAGGAACCAGGGTAGTACCTGGCATGGCACACGGCCAATTATCCTCGGCATTGCACGACAAGAGTCATGCGGAATGTGAGCCCGTGCACGATCCTGAACTGTGTCGTGCTAGGGTAGGCACGACTGAATCGAGTCGAGCTCTGTGCTAGACCCGGGTCGTCCGGCCGAGTTGACACCTATATTTCCAATGTAGTTGAGAGGTGACTCTCTCTCCTAGTTGGAGGCCTAAATAAATTCAAATATATCCCTTAAATATTTTCTGTCTAAACTCATTAAAGAATAAGATATGCTTAAAAAAGTGATATCAACACTTACCGATATTCTTTCAATTTTATATGAATAATATTTGCATCTCTTTTAAGTATTAGAGTAACTGAGAAAGATATATTTTATTTCTCTAAGTATTATCTATTCGTGTCTTGGTAGAATATATGGCATAATGAGATAAAACTACAAAATGAGTAAATACTCTCAAAATAAGTACTCTCAAAACATTTGGAATATAAATAAAATAATCTTTTTATGATATATATATATATATATATATATATAAAATTTATTTTAATAAACTGTTTGTATAACTAAAATATGTTTCAGTTTTAATATTTTCATACAAGTGCAGGAAAAAAATTATTAAGAAGCTGGGAATACAGCAATAGCATAATAATGGAGGTCCCGCTGACTGAATAATCCAACTTATTCCGATTAATTAAACCGAAAAACAATATTAATATAAATTATTTTTATTTCTATTTTTCCAGATGCTGTAATATTGGAGTGAAATTGTTCATCCTCATGTTTTTTTTCTCTTCTCCGCATAATTTTCATCGTGACTGCTTCTACGTAAAATCTGTAAGAACATTCTATGGTTATAATCTGCAAACGCATACGCATTTTTTGTGTGGATGTATCTAGTCATATTGAATGACTGGTGAACCACGTTATATTGTATTTTTCTACTGTGATTTGTATGTGCTGTGATTTTATTTTATCGTGCATCTTTTGGATTGGATTGTGGATATATATCATTTGCTGTTTTTGTTGTGGATATATATAAAATCACAATTGTGGAAGCCGAATTCACAACAATATAAGAAATAAAAATACACGATAAGCAAATACAAAAAAAAATATTTAGTTAAGATAATTTTTTATTAAAATTACATATCATCAAAACTACTTATATTCATTTCTATCATATCAAAGTATTATAATGGTCTCAGCCATATAATTATTCTTTATCTCTACACCATTATGTTATGGGTGTGTGAATATGAAGTCTAGTGTATGGTCTTAAGATCAGTACGATGAATATTGAAATTATCAAACATATATTTTAGAAGAATGACGCACCTAAAATTTTTTTTTTATTTAATTGATTTTTTATTCAAAAAAACATGCGCAACCAATCAATAATGATAATAAAATGTCTTAATTTATCTTGAGTCTCATTCTAAAATTTTTAAAATGATCTTAGATGATTAATCAAGTCGAGCATGCACAGTGAATTAATTTATAATTCTCAAAAACCTAATGAGATACCTCATTATAAAAGTAAAAATATATTACATCTTGCTCAATCTCAAAAAAAATGTTTCTCCAAGTCTTCAAATATTGCAAAACAACATAATTAAAAAAATAACATCATAATTGACTTATTAGAAAGAATAATCACGAAAAAAAAAAACAAATGTGATATCTATGGAAGAAAAAAACACATGAAAGAAGTAAAATGTCAAATTGAATGTGTCATACCTATGCATTTTAGATAAATAATTATTAATTACTCTCATATTCAGAGAATAAAGAGAATAATAAAAAATAAAAAATAATTACTTGTGATGTAATTATAATCACATGAGTCAATAACTCAAGAGTTTGAAATAAGAAGACAAGTCAAAAGAGCTAAATTATTTAATAGACATCAAGTATATGTTGTCTCAGAAAAAAGTTTTGCATACTTCTCTCTTGTAAGTGTCATGATGGAAGACCTCCATGAGGACTTCCGAAAAATTCTGATAATCAACTTGTCTTCATCATCAATTTGTAATGTTAACATTTTCGGTTCTCTTTGAAAATAACTCTCATCATCTGTCTCTAATATTGTCACTTCTACAATATGTACATTGTACTGAGGATCTCATATCTCCATTTATACCCTGACTAGTATCCCCTCTTCATCCCAGATATACTATATGAGATGTCTACCAAGTGAGTCTTTGCCTACCTCACACATACATAACTATCCAATAGTAAATCTCTAGTTTAGACAAAATAATACGATTACATAAAATCTAGTTGTGAGACTTCATAAAAATATCAAGTAGAAAGTATAGAAAAATCACGTCAAGCAGCTGCTCCAATTACTTCAATCTCTCATTCACATCTATCTCTATTAAAAATATCTCTAAAAATTATGTACCTTGTTGTGTAAAACAAGCAAAGTGAATGATGATCTACTTCTACCTTCTAGGCTTTTCTAGACTCAATCCCATGAGATGAGAAACAACGAATATCAATATAGTCTATAATAAGTATAATAATATTGCAAGTCATACAAGATGAAAAAAATAGTGGACATGTCTATCTTATAGGATTGTCACGTGATAATCAGTAATCAAAAATTAATTTGTAATCAATCCCCCTTCACATCATCACTTAGAAGCTCTTTTGTCAGGTGTCAAGCTTCCCCTAGATAAAAATTACATTTAAACTTCTCTTTTTTTAAATGGACTTATTTTGCTACAGTACCATTGCATAGTTTTTTTCCAGAGCATTTTGCAGTGACAAGCCATAATTCATAAAAAAATATACATCACTATCACCTTATGAAATGCACATAATTTTTATACTGCTATAAAAAACTATATTGGAATCTTGGCCACACCTTGTGAAACAAAAAATTGTGCAATACATATGTACTGCTCTCGATGAATGTGCAGTGACAAGTCATACTGCTCTCATAAAAAAGTGTGCAGTTACAAGTCACACTGCTCTCAAGAAATGCGCGCACATGTACAACCTCCACTAGTTTACGTCGATGCAGTGGGAATGGATGTTTATACTTACTCCATGATGCCAACGAATCACCGTTGTCACACACATGTGCTATCACCATGTTGATACACCATGTATTAGCGTTATATATTATATCTTAAGGGTTGCACGAAATGTAATCACACAATATATATACACTTTGTATACTTATTCTCAGGCATTTGCACGACTAGCTTTAATATCGTGTGTGTGTGTGTAAACATTCATAATAATCCAACAATACATTGTACAATCTCACACATTCTCTAACACAAATAAATCTCATCCATATATATACATATAGTCAGTACACATGTTTGGTGTTCCCAGCACTAAATAAATAAAACAAAGAACAATAACATATCTCATTGGTATTAGATATGAGATTATATTTATAAATCACCAAGTATACTTTTTCATAAGCCACAAGACAATTTCTTTGGAGCCTAATTCACTCATTTGAATCATGTATTTATATATCACTAATTATAATATATCACTAATTATAATATATCACTAATTATAATATATCACTAATTATAATATATCACTAATTATGACTAACTATTTTTTGGATTGTTTTAGTCACTTCATCTTTAGACTCAACGTTCACGTTTACATTTCAACTCATCATTTACCAAGTTGGTCACATACTAAATATGATTATCCTTAAAATATTATTTATAATAATATCATCGAATTATATGAGAAATAATTCACTTTGGTCCTAACAACCATAATGGTTTTAGCTTTGGCATGGGTAGGAAAGTACAAAGATGGGTGATCATTTGATAAATTCTCTCAAACTTAATTACCAAAATACAAAACTATGAGACTTGATGAAATCAAACTAGATAATTCCTCATGTTATTTTCAATAAGATTATTATAAATTATAATTTACCTCCCTTTTAGACAATGTAATCATTAGTATTTGTCACAATCTTATCAAATTACACGTAGAATTACCTAAGAACTTTCACAAACTCAAATATCAATGGATACAATCATGAGGCTTATTGGTGTCAAAACGAATAATTCATGTGATTAGAAGGGAACATTATATCAAATAATAACTCTAAAGCTAGAAACCATGAAAAAAATAAAAAATACAGCTTATTTGGAACACTATAAAAAAAATATGCAGATATATACACATACATTATACATGTAAATTGTATAGCAGATCGTGAACACTACTACAAAAACATGACATATCCTTTCTTATTAAATATAGAAAGAAACACATGAACACCTGGAAGGAACATAAATCACCTGCTGAACTACAAGCTTTGGTATACAACGCTGAGGAATTACTATATCCTTTCTTAACAGTCTCCCTATGCCATCTTTCTGTTCAGATTCTTCACCACACTGCCCATACTCATTTCCACCTGGCTCATTAGACATATCTTAGTTTATTGCAATTAAGGCAAATTTTTGAATGCCAAATCATAGAATATAATATTTAAAGGATATATATATATATATAAGAATGCAATCATGACTTCATTTTATATTTATAAAAATAGATATTTTCTACATGAATTATCAATACCAATCAATTTCATAGTTCCAGGGGTTGTCAGCACGATACTTTTTTTTCTATGAAATTTTTTAATAATTGGAGAAAAAAAACAATCAGTAAGAACCATTACACACCCCAAGCATATGCATGCCCTTGATCATCAACAGCCAAACAATGCCACCCTCCAATAGCTGCCTAAAAAAAATCCAGTGAGGCATGGAGGAAAGCATAATATAATGGCTCCTTCAAAAATATCCTCAACTGAAAAATATAGTTACATCTTGGATGCATGTGTACCTGAACAACCTTAACGTGCGCAAGAGCAGTCACATGGCTTGGAATGTTTTCAGTTTTAGTCTTAGGGGGATGCCCCAATGTCCCTTTTTGGTTCCATCCCCAAGTAAATAACTAGTCAAGAAAATCAAAAAAAGATATTTTGTCAGCGATTTACACTCTTAAGTGTTCCATAACAGGACAGATTTTGAATGCAAAGTAACAAAAAGAAGAGTGATGTACCATCAAACTTACAATGCAAATTTACCTATTATTAGCCTATGTATTTCAACACCTTTTTGGATATTAATGCATGTGATAAATCCTAAATAAGGCATTATTATAATATATTATCTAATTAACTCATTTTGAATGATTAATTGTCATTTAAAATTTTGCATTTTATGCTGATTTTGAATACATGACGTTGTTATTGCTTAATTTGATTTTGTTACGAGTACGAAATGAAAATGAGAACTAATCTTAGTATCATGTGACATACTTATATCATCAATGAATATGACAAAATACATATGATACAAAAAAAAATTGGATCAACCCACATATCAGATAATTCCAACAAAACTACAAAAAATATAAGTGCTAAAAACATAAATGTCATGACACTTTAATAAAATCATACATCAAATTCTCGTATATAATAAGTAAAAGTGATTAGGATAACTCACATGTTGGATATTCTTAACAAAATTATAAAAAATAAATTAAATAATAAAAATAATCATAATATCCCAAACAAGTTGATGCATACAAGTCAACAATATCAAATTTGAAAGAAGAAAATAAGTTGAGATATCTTTAAATATTTTCATAAAAATATTCACTAATTATTTTCATATTTGAATGAATGCAATAGTAATAGAATGATCATAAATCTTTTCTTTTAGGAAATAGTAATTAACTTTTATATATTTCATCAAATCATTATATACCAAATTTGAGACTACATGTAACTACCTAACTATCACAATGAAGTACAAATGGAGAAGAAAGTATATATTCAATCTCATCAAGTAGATAATATATACAAAATATCTCATAAATAACTATTATAATCTTACTAAATTCTACATTTATATTATATCTTAAAATAATTATTTAAATATTACTTTTTCAAAAGATATGATTACCTTTAAGAAAAATATAAATTCTGACATAGATATTCTCTATATGTATGTTAAAGCCCAGCTCAAATCTGAATACTCAATCAATTAGAAGTATCTATGATTTATTATGAGATTCTAAATCTTATAGACTTATTTTTATATTTCAGTATTCAAAGAGTTATATCAAGGTGAACATGATAAATAAAATAAAAGAAATAACTAACTTTAATAACTATGTATATTATATCTAATTTTATTATTATCAGATAGTTAATCTTTCTTATAGCTATTCTATAAATAGTATAGTCAACCAAGGTTATATCAAAAATAAATCAATACTTCAATCAATAAAAATATATATCACAACATAACTCAATAAATTGATCTCTATTAAATTATCAAGTATATATCTTCTCTATAACAAGATAATAATTATCATAAAATAAATTATTTATATACCAAAAAATTATCTACGTTACTTAAATTCCTTAGACTTAAATAATTCTTGAAGATATTCTTTGAGTTTGGTAATTCTCAACTCATCAAATCTCATAATCAGAATATCATCCACATAAATAATCAACAAAATCATTCAACCATCAAATTTCCAAAAAATCAAAAAAAAAAAATCAATAACAAATATGTACAACCCAAATAAATTGAATGACTATGAAAATCGTATAAATCAGACCAATGGATACAACTTCAAGCCATACAATATCTTTTGTGATCTACAAATTATATCTAACTATTAGGCTCAAAACTCATATAATTACTTAATGTAACTCTCATTCTCGCGATTACCATAAAGAAATATATTCTTCAAAATTAGCCAATATATCTTTAAATATGAGATATTGAAAGATAAAAAAAATCATATTGAGATCATCATGACTACTAAAAAATAAGTATTTAAGTAGTTCACACTAAATATCTAAATAAATCTTGTTACAAATCGTCTTAAAATAATATACCTTATCATTTGGACATGTATTCACAATAAACACTCACTTGCAACTAGCAAATTTTTTCGAATGGCGTGATAATAGTTCTCAAATCTCAATAAAATTGATGATATACATCTCTTCTATCATAGTCTAGCATCATGATAAATGAAATAATACCTTAAAAGAAGACCTAGTTACCATAGTACTATCAATAAAAATAATAAAAGAAACATAAGAAAAATATAACAAGAATATGATAAAACTTATAAATTGAATATTGAATAGATCGCATGTGTCACTTCTGAAGAACAATTATAAGAATAAGTTTAAAGAAACTAACTATAGAATTATTTGGTTTCTCGATAGACTTGTCTTTGGTCTAAGCATGTTGAATATGTATATCTTTCTCACCTGATATAAATTATAAGGTCTAGATCATCAAGTCTCCTAGTTACCAATTTAATATACAAATGTGTTAGTGAAAACTCGTGAACTATTATGTCATTTGGGCGTGAAGGAGATCCCTACATGAAAAACTTCACTCACTGCATAATCAACATGATTTTAATTTTTTAATAGAAATAATAATTTCATAAGAATAATATCAGACCAAGTATCAATATGCTCAAATGTAGACAATGAATAACTATCACTACTAACTAATAGTCCAAGCAGAATTATAAGTAAGAGAAAAAATAATGAATCCAAGACAAATGCAACATTTAATTCACACTCATCCTAAGCTTGTTGAAAAATGAGTCCTAATAAAAAAACAAGTAGCGCAGATTGTCTGCTCCTACCAAAATATATCTTAGGAAGCATATGCTAAGGCCATCAATTCCCAACAATAGAGCCTAGATATGAAATTATCAATTTCTAATGAAAAAAACTTATACAAACTTTAGATACTTAAATATCTAAAAAAGATATATTTCAAGATCCTAGATATCAAATTAGCTTATTCTCATATGCGTTTAAACTATCACTAATATGTTGGATCTCATATGAATTCCAAAGTTAAACATATTTGGTTGATACTAATATGATTGATCAGTGTAGAAATTTATCATATGCATCTATCCTAGGATTTATAATGGGGATTGAGGGGATGGTAAAAAATAAATTTTTTTAAAAAAAAATTATCTTATGCTAAAGATTGATTAAGAATAAAACAAATACATTCAAAATTCTGAGATACAAATTAAATAGTTTCTCTTTAATAATGTATGATATGAAAAAACATAAACTAAGAAAAATAGTTAAGTATATCTTATTGATGAGATATATTATAGTTAAAATCATCTTTCCTTAAAAATATTTCAGAACATTCTTTTCGAGTAGGAGTGCTCGAATTATCTTAATTAAATATGTATTCTCCCTTTCAACAACTTCATTTTATTGTGGTATGTCAATATAATAAGTCTGATATATAATCTCATGATTCATATAATAAGTAATAAATTGGTTGACAACTAACATATATATTTTTTTGTCTTGTATATATTTTAATATATTATTACTTCTCTATTTTTTAATATTTTTATTAATTTAACTTTATATTATTTTATGAAAAATCTAAAAAAATATGTGTGCGATATATTTCAAAAAATATATATTCATGTATATCTTGAATAATCACCAACAAAAATGATCAGATACCTAAATTCCTTTTGGTCGCATTTCTACTAGATTCTCATATCTCTGAGTGTGTCAACTCGAATAGGTCGCTACTCCTCAAGTTCGACTAACATCTAAGATAGAAAGCTCTAGCAAGTTTTTTTAATTGATATTACTCATACTTTAGAGTCAAAAGACTTTAAGTTAAGATAAAATATTTTCAACTTGACTAATAATGAATGATTGATGTCATAATGCATTGGTAAATGATCATATATACTCAAACATCTAGAAAGAGTTATTATCAATAATTAGAGAACTACAATCTATCATGTTCAATCTTAAATAAAAATTTTCTCGAAATCTCTTAATCATACAAATAATTATTAGTAAATAAATAAATAAAATTAGAATTATATTATCTTTTTAAATAACTCAGTGAGAATAAACTAACAAGATGGTTAAAAATAAGCAAAATATGAAAAAATAATAAAAATTGAATATTATCATATCTAATAATTTTTGATCATCTGTCGTTGACAGTAATAATATTTTCAGAACAGGAAAAAAATATAATAGAGTATAATTACCAAGATATGAGTATTAGTTTTTTCGTGTCAATATTTTAAGAATTTGAAATAAGTATATGAGTAAAACAACTAATGATATCTATAAAAATAAAATAATCTATTATCTTAGAGAAGAATTATTTACACTCCTCTCTAATAAGCATAATTGTCACCTTGAATTAACTCTGTGAGGACCCTTGATAATTCTAATAGTATGTCAATTTCTTTCAATAGTGTAAAACTCTCAACCTCCTTTCTAGGTATAATATCCCATAGGTATCTCTGGTGTGACTCATTCTCCTGCAATGAGTATACTGAATTGAATTTTTCCTCTGTCTACCTCTAATATGATAATTTATCTCCAAACTATGCACTATCACTTTATCTATAGACCTAGGATTAAATTTTTCTTAGGTTGCCTATAATATCATGTTAAGAAAATAACACATAAAAATAAATGACACTTGAAAAATTCACACTCATACACTTATATAATAGATAAAAATAACTAAGACACCCCAAAGATCGGGCACTCCCATCAAATATACAAAAATAAAAAATAATAAAAAACTACAACTCTAGTATAACTTGAGAACTAATATCTCAACTTTCTAGAATAATTACTATTGACCATAGTCATGTAGTTGATGTCAAGATTAATCATGATGATAAGGTAGATCATCTAAAAATAAAACTTATAGTTAATAAATTTACGAAAATGTCTTGGGTTAATTATTAATATTTTATCTCAAATAACCAAGATGATATTAATTTGGAAACTTATTACCTATATATATATATATATATCAGTTAGATATAAATAATAGTTTTTTTCTTAGTAAACTTTAGGAAAAGGATATATACGTGAAATAATTATCTAGTTTTAAAGTCCATATAGGTGTACGTAAATATGGCCTAAAAATATCCCTAAGAGCTTAATTTGTCAAATCATCAATCATAGTTGACTCATTTAGTTTGCACAAGTGCATTGTAGATTCTTTCCTATTTTTCAAAAAAATCTAATATAAGATTTATTTTGTTGATCTTATATGTAAATGATATTTTGTGTGCGATTAAAAAAATAATAATACATCAGATTTTATAAGAATTATGAAATTAAAGATATTTGTGCAAGAATAATACTGAAATAATTGATTATCTAAGAAATCTTTATGTTACATGCATCTGTTGGAGATCATATCTTGATGCAATTGCGAGTATCATCACTCAAGGACAGTAGGTCTTAGGTTCAAGGCTTATCAAATATATCTCTGAATTTAAGAATAAGACTGTCAAAATATTAATCTCTCAAATCTCATACTAAAATAAAAAATTTGTACATTGTATATAATTTTCATCTCAATATATATAATATTTAGATTATAGAATAAAATAAATTAAAAATCATTCAAATTTAAAGAATAGTTTCAACCATAATTTCATGTAACAAACCCTGAGATGCATATATACTTTCTTACAATTAATGTTTCATATGATTATAAAGATATTTTATTGTTACAAAAATATATAATTTTGAATACTCTTAGATATTAGACTTTTAAGTTGTACTCCAACATATATGTCTATTCAGTCATGTATTGATTTTTTATATAATATGGATCCTCTAGTTAATTCTAATATATATCAAAAAATTATGGAAAAATATAATTATCAAATTACTATCATATCAGATATAATTTATATAATTAATATAATTAATTATTTTCTACATTCTCCATGATAGACTCACTTTGCGATAACACTTAGCATATTTTAATATGTGAAGAAATTTATAGGCTTAATATTTTATTTGGTGATCATTGACATCTTTAATTAGATGATTATTCAAACTTCATTCTAGTACAAATTTTTGCAGAAAAGAAATCAATTATAAATTACTATATTTTTTTTGAATACAATCTTATCTCCTATAAAAATAAGATGTGGGCAATAATCTCTAAATTTAGTACAAGATGATGGTTACAACTACCTATAAAATTTTTTTGATCAACTGTCTATTTGATAAGATTGAATTTCTAGTCACTTCTTTCACTACTATTTACAATAATAATCAAACAACAAGGCCTATAGACTCAAATTCACTATTCCACAAACATATGAAACACAAATATAGATTATTTCTTTATCAAGTAAAAAATATAGTAAGAAACTATATTTACAACTTTTATTCCAATAGCAAATTAATTGACCGACTTATTTACGAAGAGATTGAGAATATATATTATTTTACTTCTTTTTCCTTCAAGTTTGATATTCTAGATATTGAAGAATTTGAAAAAAAAAATTAGAGTTTTTTTATTTTTTTAATTATTATTTCACTTTTATGATAAAAGTGCTCAACATGTAGGCTATCTCAATCTCTTTTTTTCTTATTTATAGCTTAGGATCCATTTTTTGTATTATGTATTAATTAGTCATTTTTAGTGAGTTTCATTGTGATTTCTATTTAATAAATTCTATATTTTACATGTATAAAATAGAGATAAAATAGTTATTTCAAAGCAATCATTTTCAAATCTTATGATTTTTTCCTTTTTTTTCACAACTTCAATTATATAAAGAAGACAAAAGAAAAATTTTAACTTAAAATTTATAATTCTATCATTCATAGATTGATGTGTAATAAGACTAAAAATAATAAAATTAAAAATAGAATTATTAGAAAAAATTAAAATAACTCATATAAATGATTATATTAAAAAACCATCTGAGACTATTAGAATAGAGGATGTAATAAGAACTAAAGTCAAGCCTAAGAAGAAATAAATCATAATTATAAACAAAAATTTAACAAAGAGATAGAGAATATACATAATTTTTAATAAAATTAATTGAAAAAATAATATACATACAGTCTATCCAAATAGTTGGGATTAAACTTAATTGATAATAATGAATTAATGATGATAAAAAATTATCAAAATAATATATATATGCTTTGTTTTTTATTATTTATTACAATATTAAAAAATAAAATTATTGTTTATAATTCTAATTTTTTTATCTCAAGAATAAATTATGATTGAAAAAATTAGGTTGGAGATGAATCATGTGAAATTAGAGATTTAAGATGGCATATTTAATTATCTAATGCAAACCACATTAACTCTTTTATGTATTTTTTTAAAAAAATTACAATGAATATATACATTAGGAACAATAAGAAATATTTAAAATGTCCTACCCATGTTAGAAAAAGGATGAATAATTAAATGAATTCAAAAAAAATAAAAAAAAATAAACATGCATAGATAAAAAAAATTAAGTAAAGATAAGTATGGATGCCAAGATAAAGTTTTTGATAATCAAATAATTACTAAAAAAAAGATAAATCTAGTGTGACAAGTAATCAAAAAAAATAATAATAACATTATATGATCCACATATAAACCAAAACAAAAAGTGACTATAAATCATTTTTCATATTTTATTCAGAAGTGACAACACATAATAGATCAAAATAAATAATATTTGATGATACAAATAAAAAAAAAACAAAAAATATAGCATTCACATTAATTAGTAAATTAATTATTATGTTGCAATTCATTTAACACAATAATATATCTTACCTTTTAACCAAAGATTGAAGTATTACACAGAATATAGTGGATATTACAAGTCTTAGTATTCATTAGATTAGAATGAGGAATCTCAAAAAAAAATTTATTACAAAAGATCTAATTAAAAATTATTTAACCAAGTAAAAAATAAATAAGTATTTCATTATAGCGAATTACTCAAGCAATAAAAAAGATAGTCTTAAAAAATATTTTTTTAATGACTCAAAAGAATAATTTTTTGGTTGAATATTAAAATTACACTTAAATATTTTCATGAGAAACCTCACAATTTTTACAAAAAGGAAAAATATTGCAAGAATATTTTAGGCTCAGTCTCCTTTACTCATAATAGAGTTTCCGAACATGAAATATAACTACTTTTTAGCTTATTTTCATTAAAGATGATAATTCAAGTTATGAAAAATGGTTTGGCCCATGACCCACCTCATTATGCTTGGTTAAAATTAAGATCAGATGCGTCATGTTGTGAAGGCCAGCCCAACAAACCAAAATAGGCTGCAATGGCATAGGTTAGCTTGCCATATAGCTTAGTCGAGGCCAATTTGACCAGCCCCAACCAAGGAAAGTTAAGTTTATGATCAAAAAAATATTAATTTATAATAATAAAAGCTATGATTTTAAAATTTGAATAACATTAATAATGTTTTAGCATTATTAATATTTCAATATATTTCGTTCAATTATTTTCTAATATTTTTATGCTTTAATTTATAATTAGTCTAAGTACAAAGCACCAATTATATAAAATTACTCCAAGTAATTTACTAACTTATATTTTTGTTTTGAAAATAATTTCACGCATTATGAAAATGTGTCCCTAACCATTATAAATAGAAAATATTAGGACAGCTCACATATTATGTGCTCCAATCATTAAAAAAAATAAAACACAATAAAATAAAATGTACACCTCAAAATCTTGTAAATATGTCACTAAGTTGATATGTTGTATGAATAATTTATCTATATATATTTTAATCGCATGTGCAATACTAAATTAGAGAATATATATTTTATCTTCTGACTAACACACTGAAGTGGTAAGAAAAATAACTAAAAATTTTCATCTTCTCAATTACATATTTTATCTAAAGAATCTCACAGATAATTATGAACCTAGAGATCATAATATGTCCCACAGATCATTATCAAGTACTTTGATTAGGCAATGAATCTAGAGATCATCATTTGTCTCTTTTTTTAAAAAAAATAAATAAAATGGCAATGTGAGTCTATCTTTAAGAACCTGAAAAATAACTAAGTATATAGAATGCCTAAAATATATTTAATCTAATAATAATCAAATAGTTAATTTTACTTCTAATTCTCTTATATGTAGCCGAATCAATTAAAAAGTTCAAATTAGATTAGAGATTAGTATTTGAGTCAATAAGCATATTTGTTAGAGTACACCGCAAAAAATTAATCTCTAAGTGATCATCCAAGACATCTTTTTTGTGGCAATAAAATATTGCTACTATTATATGTCACCTAAATTTCCAAAAAATATTTGAATTTCTCAAGATTTTTTATTTAAAATTATGATTAATGATATTTATTGAATAGAGTGATTCTCAACTCATCATCACTCTCAATAAAAATATCATTCATATATAAAATCAATAAATTAAGTTTGTCATCTGAACGATTCTAATAAAATAATAAATAATTTAAAAACACATATAAAAATCAGACGAGAAAATTATAACCAAAAATCGCACAAATCAAATTTTTGAATATTACTTTAGGTTGTTTAACTCTTTTTGAAATCTACATTTTGGATATGACTGCTCTGCTAGGTTCAAAAACCATGTGGCTAATTCATGTACATCTCCTCCTTGCCTCGAAAATAATATAATTGATGAGTATCCAAACAAAGACAATTTTGACTATTAAAAAAAATATCATGACAATCAATCTTACTTTTAGGCAATTTACTTTATTATCAAGACCTCTAAAAAGTTCGAGACACTAGTTTCCAATAGATGTGTTCAAATGGGCATACGACACATGACACAGCACGACACACCACTCAAAAACAAGCTTGTGGCATGGCTCATGCTAAGCGGTTCCGATTATGGGCCGACTAGCCAGGACTTGACCCAAGTTGGTCTGGAATAAACCAAGTTTGCTTGTACGTGATCCAGGCTAGCCTAGAATGAACCTAGGCTAGTCTAGGCTAGTTTGGGTTCAAGTTGTACTAGGTGCTTGATTGTGGTGAGGGTTGGCACGACCCGACCTAACCTGACCCAACATGATTCGACATGGCCCGGGCAATTGACAAGCCAACGAGTCATGCTAGGCTACCATTTTTTAGAACCATGTCGACATAGCAAATTCCGTGAGACAAACTATGGCATGCTAAGCACGGCATGGTGGCATGCCTCAGCCTAAGAAAATAAGCCGCGTCGGCCCAACATAGTCTATTTGATATCTCTAGTTCTCAAGTTTAGATTAGATGATATTTATTTCTTCAATCATAGTCTAGCATCATCGTGGATAAGATAATAACTTAAAAAGAACTTGGATATTCTACTATCATCAAGCAAAACAATAAAAAAATAAAAAAAAATACATAAATACAATAAAATATTTGGAATTAAGTATTGAGTATAATTCTTCTATTTTATCTAAAAGACAATGAAATATCAAAACTAGAAAAACTATCTACAATATCTTCTTACTTATCGATTCTCGATAAACTTTTCTTTGTTCTAAACATATTATATAGGTTTCTTTCTCTTAGAATAAACACAAAGACTTAGGTGATTTAGTTTCTTACCTCTAAATTCATTTGGAGTTTGGATTGGAACAAACTCATTTACTAATATCTCATTTGAAATATGAAAGAATTTATTTTTTAAAGAAATATCATTTTTTTTCAAAATCAACATGTTTTGATTGTATATTACATCAACATATTCAAAATTAGTTAAGAAATAATAATAATTCCAGATTACAGGCTCTAACAAACTCTAGAATCCAAATGAGCAAGGAACATAAATAAATTTAGGTCACTTTAAAATCCTTATATGATTTTGACTCCTCAAAAAAAAAAAGTCACTTAAAAATATTACATCAACGCTAATTAGTATTTTATCTGTTTCAGATAAATAACAAATATACTCTTTTTGAATATTGAAGCAACCAAGTAAAATATATAATACCTCCTTGTATAACATATTTTCACCACATCTTTGAAAGATATTATGAAAAAATAAGTACTCCCAAAAAAATTCTAGAAATTAAATTAAAATATACCTAAAAAGTATATGATAAAAATGACTAAGAAAAATACTCAATTGAATATATAATTAGCAATTAAAATTATAACTCCCCATAAATATATTTGAATACTACCGTGATAAAGAAATATTCAATTATCTCAACTAAATTATTTTTTTTCTGTAATCTCATTTTATGAGGATGTATTAGCATCACGGCTCATTGAAATTCCAAAAAAAAATAGAACATAAGTTAGACTTTTGAAATGATTTCACCAGAATTCTAGAAATTTCTAAAGACTTAAGTCTTTTTCTCATTGCGAAATATTCTAAGAAATTCCAATATAGCACAATCTAAGGCTCTGTGAATTAAAGCTCTCATTATATATGAGAAGTCTCTCGTTGTTATACTAACTCAAGTTTCATCTGTAGTTTATTTTCTCTCTAAATATTTCTCTCTTATTAAGCTTATATATGGGATCTTATGAGCGTAATTCTTGTGAGAAAAAAAAAACAGACTAACTTTGACAATTGAGGAAGAAAATTTTCTAATATAAAACTGTACATATAGCATTAAAGTTTGCAATCCATGATAAGTGATATTTGAGGTGGTCAACTTTCTTACTATTGAATCTATTTTTGAAATCAAGAATCATGTGAAAGACGTATATAAAGATTGGGGTCAAGGAAAAAAAAGAAACTCAAAGAATATGATAACATTCATAGAAGCTCAAATGACTAAGATAGAATTATCTATTAGTAAATTATTAGACAAATTTGAAAATACTGGTGAAAGCATAGATAATGTGACATTCTTAAAGGAGGAACTTTGGGACGGAATGTAAAATATCATCAATATTGTCTTGATCATGCTAAACCAAAACAATTATTTTGGAATCCATGATAGTCACTATGCAAAAAGATATAGAGAAGTAAAAACAAAAGTTTCCAATTTGCAAGAAAACAATAAAGAATAAAATGATTGACCAAATACTCTAAATGCAAGTAAATGTTCATAAGCCAAAAAAGTTAAGAGAAACTTGAACGACGAGAAATAATAAGTTTCTTTGGATAATGGAGCAATATTTCTGAGAGATGGACATTTGGGAAATACAACAAAGGTTGGTATCGCTAATATATATATATCTAGTAAATGTTTCACTTCTTCAGTGGTGACAATGAAGTGGAAATGATGATATTCATACTTGTGAATAATTTATATTTAATTTTCATCAATAATTTCACCCATGATATATGGAAGATGAAGCAAGTGATAGTATACAAAGACTAATCCAATATACAAAAGTAAGAAATTGTGTATGTGAATTCTCTAAATGGATGCTTCAAATTTTTGATTTTGGAAAGAAATATGTTATTTTCTTTTATAGATGATCTCAAATTTTGGGCCAAGCAAGAATTACAAATGAGAGTTATTCATAACATCACCCATGCAATGTCGATTGTTGAATCAATGATAAAATTCAATAAGATGGACAAGCTCGACTTTTTCAAGAACAAAGAGAATAATAAAGTTTATCGAGATAAAAAAATAATAAATACTTATCCGATGACAAGAAAAAAATTATCCAAGATAACAAGAAGAAGAAAATATCTCTAGCATGCTTTCTTTGTAATGGACCACATTGAATTCGTGAGCAACTCAATCGAAATAAATGTATTGCTAACGTCATGAAGAATTAAAGAATCACAAAAATATATTATAAGTTTGATCTTGTTGAGCTCGATTGAAAACAATAAGCATAGTATACAAATATATTTGATATTTATGAATTTTATTATTATTAGTCATAACATCAAAAATTGGTAAATACAAGCATATCTAATCATATTTTTTCTAAGTGAATTACAAAAAAAAAAAACTAAATTTGAATATAAGTAAAGGTAATGGATAAATCAAGATAATGAATTAAAAAAAATTCTAACAATTGGTGTACTTAATGTGATGACCAATTGATGGATTAGAAAAAAAAAATAGTCAAAGTAATTCATTAGATGATTATGATTTTGTATTTGGATTGAATTTTTTAGTTGGGCAAATATATTTCTAGTTTCATTTGCCAATTATATATGTATCCTAGAACCAATTTGTCAGTGCATTGTTCTGATAATACAAAGTACCAAATTATCTACAAAAAATATTATTCACGATATAAATAGCATATGGATGAGACACAATAAAATAGCCTATTTGGTGACACTAACGATTTCCGAGAATTTGGAAGTCATCAGCAATATATATATAAGTGTTAAACTTAAAACTTCTTAATTTTTTCCAAATATTATGTTTGTCGAGTTACCAAAAAAGTTACCACCAAAAAAAAAGATAAATTATTAAATTGAGTTGATATCAAATATCATTTCAATGGTTAAGGCTATTAAAAGAACTTATAGATATTAGATATATTCATCCTTCAAATACCTCATATAGTACTCCTATTTTATTTCAAAGTAAACATAATGGATCATTACAATTATGCATTATTTATCGAGATTTCAACAAATTAACAATGAAAAATAAATATTTGATTCTTTTAATAGTGGACTTGTTCAATCAACTTATAGATGCATGATAGTATTCGAAACTTGATTTAAAATTGAGTACTATTAAGTAAAAATAGTAGAAATTGACGAACCAAAAATGATATGTGCGACAAGATACGAATTCTATAAATTCTTGTTCATACCATTTTAACTTACAAAAATAGTGGCCGCATTATGTATACTTATGAATAAAATACAACAATCTTTTCTTAATCATTTTGTGGTTGAATATTTGAATAATATTTTTATGTATACAAAATCATTAGAAGAACATGATGATCATTTGAAGCAAGTGTTCAAACCTTGTGGAAGAATAAATTATTTTTCAAATGAGAGAAATATTTTTTTTCCCTACTTTAAGTTTCATTTAGATCATATTATGGATGATGGGGTAATAAAGATAGACAAAGATAAAATACGAGCTATTGTTAAATGAAAACAACCAACAAAAATAAGAGTTAAAGTCATTTCTTAAATTATCAATTACTATCGATGTTTCATCCAGGAATATTCACACATTGTCACATAATTAACTAATATATTTCAAAAAGAAATGATTTGAAAATAGAGCAAAACTTGCCCAATATCTTTTGATTACTTAAAGCAAGTTATCATAAAATAATTTATTCTAACCTTATCAAATCATTTCAAAGCATGGAAAGTACACATGAAGATTTCAAATTTTATGAACGAGAATATACCTCTCCAAAAAGATCATCTAGTTGTATTTCAAAATCAAAATAAATGAAGCTGAATGATGATATATAGTCTATGAATAAGAAATAATGGCAGTAATTCATTATTTGTAATGTGGAATCATTATCTTTTGATATCAATATTTGTGATGAAATTACTAACGTAGCTAGCATTTATTTTCAAACATATAAGAAGTTAACTCTCAAATAAGATAGACGGCAAGAGTTTCTTTCCGATTGACCATGCATTGGAATACAAGCCAAAGAGAATGAATGTTATAATAGATACTCTGAGTCGAAAGACAAATCTTACAACAATTAGTTAATCGCATGGATGATTGAAAGATCATATTAGAGAATGATTGTCCAAAGACCCGATAACTAAATCTTTTATTGAGAATGTCATGGAAGACAACACAAAAATTTTAGATGAAATATAATTTACTCTTCACAAAGAAATAACAATTGTATGTCCTCTCATTTAGAAAGTTACAAAAAAAGTATGCAAAAGTATCATTATTCCAAGTAGACTAGTTTGCCAACAAGTGAAAAAAGATATAAAAATTTATGTGAAGACTTGTCTAGTTTGCTAACAAGATAAAATAAAGTAAAAAACAACAAAGAATCTTCTACAACTAATACATATTTAAGAATTCTCATAAGAAAATATCTCCAAAAACTTAACTATGGGATTTTCCAAAATTAATAAATTTGAGAGCATTATGATGATTGTTGATCAATCCATAAGTGTCTCCACAACTAATACATATATCTAAATATGCTATTTTCATTTATGGCACAAGAGAATGTCTAGCAGAGAAAATAAAAATTTATTTATAAAAAATATTATGAAGTATTAAGATATTTCTCAATTCATAGTCAATAATCGAGATAAACAATTCACAAAGTGATTTTAAACAAATTATTCAAACTAATAGGATCAAAATTAAATTTGTTAATGAGTGTTTACCCACAAACCGATGGACTAACAAAAAATGGATTAATGGTCTATTAGAGATATTTCTACAGCATTTTGTGAATATCTCACAGAAAAATTGGCTGAAACTATAAATATTGCCCAATTTTCTTACAAGTTGTAGCGGTGAAAAGCAACAGGTCAGAGTTCATTTGAAATTATGATTAGACAACAATCATATAACCCAAAAACCATTGGGATGAGATATGAATAACCAAATCCAACAGCTTGCTATTTTACTATGGAATGACAAGAACAAATAAACTTGACTCATATTAAATTGCACAAAATAATTAAATAATCAAAGAAATAGAATAATAGCAAAAAAATGAATATACACTAACAAGTGGGAAATTTGGCGTTGATAAAATTACACTTAGTATTACATCACAAATGGGTACACAATGGACTGGTACAAAGGTATAAAGGGCTATATCAAATTCTCAAAGGTGTTGATATCATAACAACTTTATTTACTTCAAAAACTCGATGTACATCAATATTTTATGTGATTAAGTTAAAATTATTTCATAAGGATAAAAATGATCAGACAAGGGATGAATCACACCAAGCACCAATAGAAGTAAATGTTTCTTATAAAAAATCATAAAAGTCATTTTGATAAAATGAATCATAAGGCAAAAGAATATTTGATGAAATAGAAATGACTACTAGATGGCGAAGCAAGTTAAGAACCTATCGATGCATTATTACTATTTCAAAAGAAAATTAAAAAGTTTACAATGAAGCTTCAACAAGGGCATCAACAAGATCGATGGAAAAAAAATATCACAACCCAATAAAATTCTAAAAAATATAAATCACAAGTAGGATTTTTAAAG
The DNA here is from genome assembly GCA_029783825.1 of Sapria himalayana. NCBI lineage: Eukaryota > Viridiplantae > Streptophyta > Magnoliopsida > Malpighiales > Rafflesiaceae > Sapria > Sapria himalayana. Next base: position 274,615 of record JAREIK010018459.1, on the reverse strand, counting down.
ATATTTCACAAGAAATCTACAAAATTTTAAAGACTTCAATCATATTCTCATTCTAAAATATTCTAAAAAATTTCTATATAATAAGATTGTGATATATGACATAATCTTAGCCTCTAGTGAATGAAAGGCTTCACTATATAAAAGAATCCTCTCATTATTTTACTAAGTCAAGATTTATTTGTAATCTATTTTCTCTCTCAAAGTATTTCTCTCTTATTAAGCTTATGTGTGAGATGTTGCGGACATAAATCTTGCAAGAGGCAACAACATACTGACTTAGGCATCTAAAAAAAAATTTTTATCCAAAGGCCACACATATAGCACTAAAACTTGTGATCTATGACACGAAACAGAAAATCAAGTAAATAATCTCGTAATCAGTACAATAAGTATCAAAACTATCATACATATTTTATCTAGAAAAATAGAAAATTATTTCTTATATTTTTATATTTTTATTAAATTAATTTTCATTTCATTTATAAAATAGCTAAAATATGAAAAAATATAAAATCTATTTTGAAATAAAACAAGTAAAACATATATAGTTATTGATAAAAGTGCAAGTATTTTAAGTCATCTTGAGTCTTAAGTCTATTAGGTCGTCGAATATCCAAATGAATCAGATTGAATAAATTATTACTCACATAATTTTAATACACATTATAAGAAACTATTTTATATTTTTATATTTAACAAGCCACACAATCTAATATAAAGACATCTCTAATATTAGAATTTAAAATTGTCATCTTGGTCATAAATGAATAACAATTGAGAATAAACAAACAAATAGTCAATGACATTCAAAATTCTAATATTACTCTTAATAAATAAAAAGAAAACATATAATTATCATGCTTGATCTCAAAGAAGATCTTTGAAATCTTAATCTGATAAAATAATATTATTTGAAAAAATAACAGCTAAATTGAGTTGCTTAGTAATATAACTCACAAAAAATAGACTATTTGGACGCGTAAGGATAAATAGAACACAAGACTAAAATAAAATATCAAATTTAATATAGTCATAGCCAAGGGTTTTATATATTTTATAATTAGATATAATAAAATTAGAAGAACACATAAAAAATAAAATAAATAATAATTAATATTCAATATTATTATTATCTCATGATTTGAATATTAACAAGTCATGAATAAATAAACGAGTGATAAGAGTTATAAAACTTGAAAGATAAAAATATTTAATAATACCTAATTAGCAAGGAAATATACACATTCCTCTCTAGCAATTGTCACGGTAGATGATATCTATGTCGATCATGAATAGATTAAATAATCAACTTAACTATCTCAACAATTTGCAGTGTTCTCGAATTTTTCTCTAAAAATGACTTCCAAATAATTATTCCTAGCATGACCGCTCTTCTTACAATAAATGCATTGTATCAAGGATTTTATGTCTCTCTCTCCGTCATTTTTGGTACTCTCTTTTTCTCCAAGGTAAAAAATACAAGAAATCTCTCTACTGGGTCTCCGTCTACCCCATCCAAACATGTACTACATTTGTTGATGAAATAAAATATAATCACTTGGGATTTGGCTCCAAAATCCTTAAAAACTATCAAGAATGAAATATAATAGCATCATGTCAAAAAATTATCTCATTCCAGCAACCATGTAGACCTCTATTGAAATACATTATATACTACATGCATATCTAATAATGTGAACTGAGCAGAATGAGTACTAATTTATTCTAACTCACTAGGCTCGTATAGTCTCAATCCCATTATTTATGATACTACATATATTTGAGTAGATATGGATAAAAACAAAGTTGTTGCAAGCTCTTGTAACACATTGTAGTCAGTGAAAGATGTGAAAACCAAGGATATTCAGGCCTCAATGGTTTATCATAATACAATCAATAATTATGAATCAGTCAATGTTTAAACTATTTTTGTCTAATCACTAATAGAATCCTCTATCAAATAGTCAGGCTTATCTTGACTAAAAAAATACATGCAAACTCTAATAATTCATTCTATATGGTTTCTTTGTTCTAGCTTTTATATAATAATAATTAAAATTTTTACTTTCTCAATGTAGTCATTGCAACATATCAAGTAAATATTACAATAATAACAGACAAATATATCACAATGAAAATATAGTAAAACATCTTGGCATCCACACCACACTATCACACGTGCATTACTCTGCACATCACATTGTATCACATTGCATCACATTGTCACACAATATTAGACCGCATCCCCATACATCCACCACACTAAACCACAACAAGCCACACTAACATAAACACACGCACGCATTATCCTACATCACACCACACTGTCACAAAAATGCACTATTGTGTACCATACCACACCACACACCACTACAAACACCAAGTAGTCACATCATGCCATACTCTCTCTAGGATGTGAAAATCCTAGCCTTGATATTATGATTAATAAGGACAAAAAAATTCAATTTTTCATGCATAATAAAAATATAACTCTAACCATAATTGTGAAAGACAAAACACATTAGGACACAGCAAGGCGCAAAGTCCTCATGGAGCCTTAAAGCGCAATGCTATTTAAAGGTATGAGTTTTTTATATAATGCGCATCTTATTTTACATACATATTTTTATAAATACAACCAAACACACTAATTCAAAAATAACATAACGCATCTCTACTAGCCTATTGCACATCACCCCTCGCCCCTCTCCCTGTAGTTCATCGAGGAGCTCGACGAGGAGCTCCATTGAGTTCGACCAAGAGCTCTATAAGCTCCATGGAGCTCGACGAGCTCCCTTTGACCTCCACGAACTAGTCGAGCTCCATGAAGCTCGATGAGCTCCCTTTGAGCTCCATGAACTCCATTAGTTTGACAAGTTCATGGAGCTCGACGAGAGCTCGTAGAGCTCCATAGAGCTTATGGTCAAGTTCCATGGAGCTCCTATTCGAGCTCCCAAAGCTCGACGAGGTCGTGAAGCTCAATGGGAGCTCAAATGAGCTCCATGGAGCCTTTGGTCGAGCTCCATGCAGCTCCTTGTTGAGCTCCATGGAGCTTCTAGTCGAGCTCCATGGAGCTCGTCAAGCTTTTAGAGCTCGATAATTGGCAACTTGCACGGAGACGCTCCTGTGGAAAGCTTGACGCCTCTGGGAAGGCACACACCTTTTCTGCTATCCATGTGCCTTCGTGAATAAGCCTCGCCTTAGCCAAGGCGAGGCACCATGTCTACACCTCACCTATGCCTGAGCCTGGGCACGCCTAAGGCATGCCGCCTCGGAGAAAGGTAGCAAAGTACGAGTGCTCAATTCAGATTCAATATCTGGGCTTTCTTCTATTGGAGTGAATCCCTTGCTTGGTCTGTTGCGTATCCTCTTCCAGTTCGAGTGGTTCACAACTATGACTCTAACACATAAAACACAAAATAAAATTATAAGTCATTTGCATATACAACACCATCATCACCACTTCTAACAATTATGTCATCAATCAATCATTTTCTTTAAAAAATTTGTGCACAATAATTACTCGAATCACTTTGGAGCAGAAGAACTTTTATAGGTGCCCAAGACATGATTTTTCAATGTATTTGCCTTATTGACTTGAATTGAGCCTAGTTAGCTAGGATAGTTATAGTATTATGATGCAAGTAATAGTGCACCATTACAGCCCATGCAGCTGCTCAACTACTGCCCAAGTGCATGTGCATCTTGATGCGAGCTACACAGGCCAAGCCCAAGCAATCTAATCCCCAAGAAAAAAAGTATGCTCAACTTGAATTACCATGTATAGATGATTATGATAAAGAATTAATAAATAATAATTTTAGATAAATAGAAAAAAAATTACAAAGTGTAAAAGATAAAAATTATATTTAAAAAAATTTCTTAGAATGTAAGATATTTTTATTTTATTATGGAGTTAAAAAAATATGTGCAATTACATAAATATTAATACAATGAACCTCATTAGAACTTAAAAGTTAAAAATATTTATATTGGAATAGTAATGAGATGTGTGATCATTAAGAAATCTTCATATTGAATGTATGTATTGGAGATCAGAGATCGATACGATGATAAGTATATTCATCCAAGAACAATAGGTCTCATGTTTGAAACTCATCACACGATATTTTTAATTTTCGAAAATAAGGATATCGAGATAGTATCATCTCCTTAGCATGAGATAAGGATCTCATGCTAAGTAGAAGTCTTATTCTCTATGTAAAACCTCCATAAAATTAAAAAAAAAATTAAAGAGTATAAACAAAAAAATAAGTAAATCATATGAAATTTTAATTAAAATATAAAAATATCTAGTAGAACTTGCGATTCAATTATGAACAATAATGTTTAATAGAATTTTAGATATGATAAACATATAAACTCATGACCATAAAGTTTTTTACGAGTCTAATGATATTAAAATTATTTAATATAAATGTTAAAATTTTGTATATTTTTCTTTTCTCATTGTATAAAAACACCTGACATATGGGCTACCTCAAACCATATAATTTGAACTTGCAATAGATATTATAAATGTTCAAATTATCATATTTTTCTTTTCTAAAAAACATCATGGGTGAAACCCTAATTCGGCCACATGGTATCGAAACTTGATTATGGCATTAGGTGGTGTTGGGGTGCAAGGGTGATGACTCATCTTTTAGTGGTGTTGGTGACAGTAATCACTAGTGTTTGACGAGGGCAATGCTAGCGTCAACATTTTGTTGAGGTAAAACCCCACATACAATGGGCCTTTTTAAGTTTTCCTTGGAGTTTCATGGTGTCGAACTTCTAACGTGTTTCTGGTGGATAAGAAGCATTTTCCGACACACGATAAATGAGAAAGACCCCACGTGGAATAGAACGGCAATGCCAGTACAAAATTCTTTTGACGGAGTGTGTGTGTGTGTGTGTGTGTGTGTGTGTGTGTGTGTGTGTGTTTGTGTGTTTTAAAGTATGTGAAACATTAGTTTTTAGAAGTTTTGTATAAAATCATATTGTTTCCTGCAACTTTTGTCTCCGTTTTTAATATTGGTATGAAAGTTTGTCATTTTGTGAATTTATTTTGTGAATTTATTTTGTGAATTTATTTTGGGATAACTAAGTAAAAATCAAAAGCAAAAACATACTTCCTATGAGCTATATCAGTGAGGATCTGATTCATGGCCCTAGATTATGTGGGTCACTTATTGGAAAACCTACCTCGGATAGAGATTGATAAGTGAATAATGAATAATGCATAACTATAAATGCACATCTGCCAATTCAATTAATCCTAGAATATTTGGCTCTCAGAACACTTTCAAGAGGGTTTAAGATTTAGTCGTTTCAATATATTCATCGAGGACATTTTATTTATATAATGATATTACTCAATTATTATGCAAATTGATTTATCATAGAGACATAATTCATTATGTGACTTGGACATAACTGTGTGAATGTATTGTTGGTGCGAAAGTTAAACATGTGTTGCCAGTTCATACTATATTAAAAAGATTAGATGATCAAATATATAGTATTATTTACATACGTGCAATGAGAAATCAATATATTATTTTGTGAAAAAAATTTCTTTTAGAGATTTATCAAATTGTGACTATGGGCATCAATAATTACATCTAGATCAAACAGAATTAGTATGATGAGACATAGCATGATGGCATCTTCATCACGCTGTGGTAGTGAGAGACCTGAGGCTATTGGCAGTAATATTCCAAGATGAAGAATTGTGATAGTTATATCTGTGAGAGGATGGGACATACTACAAGTGCTTAATGTTCCACCATGAGTAACAATTGATTTTTTGAGGTTCAAAGGCCGTACAATAGACTGCTGGACCTACTTAGGTTGATTCCTCTACGACCACGTCTTTTGGTCATACTTGGGTTGATTCCTTTACAATCACGCCTATTGGTCATGTTACACTTATTCTTTCTCAGGAATATGCTAGGCTTAATTAGGCTTGAAATAGTCTTTTAGGGCATGGTTTAGCAGATTTTATTCAATACTTGCCACATTTAATCCTAAAAAATACGTGTTAATTTAATCATTTTTTTTCCAATACAACTCATGAGGTAAATATACGATATCAAATAATAATGTCAATGATATTTCTATCCTAGAAAAAATATTTTTTGAATATTTATTTGATCTTAGTATGTCAAATGTGCATATATAGACTCTCTATTTGATCCAAGTGTTGACTTATCAATATATAATAATTCACAAGTTGATTCCACTAAATATATAAGGATAATAGAAAATTTTAAGTATTTGACAATTATCATGTCGAATATCAATTAAATTATCAATATAGTTAATTATTTATAGATTTTCCTTTATGAATTCATATGAATGCTGAGCTCAATATTCTCCCATATGTTAAGACTATTTCAAAACATAGAATTACATTTAGAGATCATGAGAATAGTTGAATAAAGGTATATTTAAATACCAATTAGACTCTTACAATCAAAGAAAAGAAATATATTACTAGCAAAATTTTTTAAAGTATGAGCATAAGATAAGGCATTTTGTATTTATGAGGCAAAACGTACATCTCGAGAAATTGAGGCATAAACTTTTTCAGCATCATATTAAACATAAAAAAATATATATTAGTTCTCTATATTCACAAAAAACTATAATAAAATCATAAAATAAAGAATAAATTTGATCATAATAATAATTATCAGCTTTTACAAAAAAAAAACTACAACAAAGTCAAGAAATAATATCTAGATTAAATTATTTCAACTAAAATTCTCCTATTCAAAATCATTTTTATTTTTATCTAATGCATTTATAATAGGAAAATATTCATTATCATGCCTCTTTTTCATGTAAATATTCATTTTCATCTATTAGTGTCAAATCGAATTCTTTCAATTTGTTTTTGCATCCAGTTGCACCAAGCAAAAAGTATTAATTAGATATATATATTATCAATTTTTTTATAAAATTAAATAAAATTAATAACTTTAATTTTTGAGTACTTAGTACTCATTATAATTTCTTTTGTAGAAATATAATAAATCCATGTTATCCAATGATATTTGAGTCTCTTAGAAATTGGATGACACAAGTCTGATAATATCAACATTAAATAACTCATCAGTTTCAACCCAACAAAGATCAAGGGAAAGGAATTATCATTCTCCGTAATTTATTCATCATCTAAATCAATATCTTTTACCAAAATTGAATTAATATTTTATTTTCTTTGTAGATTTCATTATTTCAATCTAGTGTTGTGTCTTACATATATTAAAGCATTAGATATTTAATTTTTAAGTTTATTTATTTTTTATATGAATCTACAATTAATAAAAAAATAAATTTGTGTTAGGATGAAATAAAATTCTCTTACATTAAAATAAAAATATATGTATCAAAATTTATATAAAATAGAAGTATCATTGACTTAAATATACTCTAATTTACTTCAATTTTCACATCCCAAAGCACTACACGTTAAACCAAATACTCAAATAACAAACATTTACAACTGTAGTGTTGAACCCCCGTGATACATTCATTAATTTGTATGACTTTTTAATATTTAAGAATCAATTGCAATAGACTCTCAAATTCACTCATCGATTTATCATATGAGTCTAATTGAATATTAGTTTGTTATTATTCTTTATAACCCAATATCTTATTCATACATTCAAATAATTCATTCTTCACCTCATCAATACTGGAGAATATATCTTCGTATCATAATTAAGGATTAAGATGATAATATACTACAATACTTAATATCATAATATTTAAATATATTATTTAATTATTTATGAATTCTAATATTTGATTCTTCTGTTTTGTTCATGCATGTGAATATTTACTTTAATATATTTTATATCACTTTTATTTTAATCCTATAATCTATACAGGCAGTCAAACAATAAAAAGATAAAATAGATAACCAATATTTTAAATATTTGATTTTCATCTCAATAGTTATGATACTAAAATCAAGATATTATCTATACTTGTTAAATATACTACTAAATTGTATATGCACTTTAATATAATGAATATAATCAGAGTGTACATAAAAGAACACATGATTATCGTATCATAAAAAATATTCAATTTTTCCAAAAAAAAATATTTGTCTCATAACTTGAATTGTCAATAATAAATTCGTAACTCATACTATTGACATAATCGAATATCATATATTGATAATTAACACATAAATTTAACATTGAATAAGTATAATTGCAATAATATCTTACATTCATTTAAAATATTTTTTTAGTTAATTTATTAAATTTTCTAAAGTAAGAAAAATAATTATAATTCTCACTTATACTATTAAGTTAATTATGTAATAAATATATCTAACAAAAAAATTCAAATGAAAGCATGTCTCTAATAATTTTGATAAACATATTAATGATAACATTGTTATTTGAATTAACAATTTCAGCCCAAAAATCCATAAAAACATGAATTGGTTACTGTCGGCACGACCCAGCATGATTTGGCATATTGCAAGACAAATAAGTCGGGTCGGGTCAGGGATAATCCTTCTCATATCATGTCTAATCTGGCATGATACGAAGGCATGAATGGGCCACTCTAAAATGGCTCGTACCAACATGGCATAGTACATTTGAAATCATTACTCCAGACTAGCAAATAATTAATTATCATCATCATTTCTTTTTCATTGACTATATATTATCATTTAGTTTCATTTATGTTTTGACTTTCAAATACAATTAGATGGCCTTCTTAGACAACTATCCCTTCGATAATAAAATTTGAAGCACTTGTTTGTAATTCTCATAGTTTGGAAAGATTCGAAAAAGCTATAATAGACTCTTATGTGATAGCTTGCTTTAAAAGATCAAGAGTTTTTTAGCAAATTTCACTCCACTTCCAAATCATTTTCTTCTGGGAACATAATAGTTAATATTGTGGCAAAGTGAGCATATCCTTGAATGAGATACAAATAATAATCTGTCAACCCAAGAAATAATCTCAACTCCATCACTTTAGTTAGTAGCTCCCATTCGACAATAGTCCACACTATTTTTGTCCATCCATATCATCCTATTTATAACAATATGAACTAAAAATAAAATTTTTGGTTTGGTAAACAAATATTTCTCTTACTTGACATATAGTTCATTTTTCTACATGGTTTAATATATTTATCTCAAATAATCAACATATTCTTCAATAATTTCTTATATTCAACAATATCATCTAGATATACCACCATAAAATAATCAAAAAAATATATAATACCTTATTCATAAGTGTACAAAATATGACATATGCATTTGTAATTCTAAATAGCATCACCAAGAATTCAAAAGACTTATACCTCATTACACATAGTCTTAAATTAGTCACATTCAACTATTTGCATTTGATAGTACCTCATCTTGAATTTAAATAATTCCCAAATATGAAGAGTAACATCCTCATATCTTCATCGCTACCAAAGAATTACAACATCTACCAGTTACATAAAAACAATATTAACCTTGATTATGTCATTCATAATGCCTGTCACTTAATATTACTCTTTCTTCAAAAAATATTATCAATCTTTTTCTTTGCTCGAGTAACTATAAACTCTTTTGAGTTTGAGATATCCACATGTGACGAGGGCATTTAGCCAATCAAGTAGTCCTACATGATTTTCTTGCAAGTTGAAAACTTCCTTTTTGGTTTCTCTATCTCCTCTTGTAAAATTATCACCATGTATTTCAAAACAGAATTTTTTTTAATTTAGTATATCCAAAATAATATTGAGGGAACTTTACATCCCAACTCAGAGTCCTTCCTTCGTGGATGCAACCTCTTCAATGCTCTCACAAACATCCTCAAATTTATCCCATAATTGATCAATATTTAACTATACCTTAGTCATTCAAGAATCTACGGACACTATTACATCTTTTGAACTTTTTTCTTTCCACAATATGACACACATATTGTGTAAGTTTCTTAATCTCATAAATAAATATTATACTAATGAATTCGACCAACTTTGATAACTTGTAACGGACCACGAGTTTTAGTATTTTATGTGTGGCCTTCAACTAAAAAAATTATTTCCTCAATTGTCTAAATTAGCATGCTCTTGCCTCTCAGAAAAGTTATACATACAAAATCTCATAAACAAACTTAGCAAGGGAAATAAACACCTAGAGAAAAAAATATATATTATAAATAACACTTGTGGGTATAATAGTAAAAGAATTCTTTTATACAGTAAGAGCTCCCCTTCAACAATGGCTCAAGTTATTTCATATGTATTAATCTCATTATACAAGAAATATCTAGAATATTCTAAAATAAGAAAAGATCTTGAAGACTAAGAACCTTGTAGAATTATTCTACAACTCTTCGAGATTATTCCATAAATTTTTAAAAGTCCATCTCATTATCTAATATTTTTTAGATTTTTATTCGGCCGTGAAAATATGTGGGCTGCCCCAAAATAAAGACATATGGTATATGTTGTATTTTAAGTATAGTTTTTCAAATTAATAAAATTATTTTTTTTTGTTTTTCCTTCTTCATTTCTCCTTCCTCTCTTCCTTTCCACTATCTTTTTTGAAAAATAATGTGGCCAAAACCCTAATTTGATCACAACAATACAAAAAATTAAATCAATAAGTTAACCATTATCATAGAGATTTAATTAAATTTATGTCAAATAGATTTACATAAAAAATATTTTTTTATTTAAACAAATTATTAAAAAAATATAGAAAACAAAACAAATAATATTAATAATAATTTTCATTGATTTATAAATAGCATATAATCAAATTTGAAAGAATCGATTTGGCAACTACTTGAAAAATATTTTTTTGTTATATTAGTAACAATGAATATGTATAATATATAAAATTTTCATTTAATGAAAAAGATGTCTAATGAATTTTATGTCAGTATTGTCGAAATCAATAGAAATAATAAACATTTACATTAACAATTAAATAGACAATGTAATACAATAATAAATATTGAACCAAAGTCATTTGTGTGTACTTTGTTAGTAAGTGTGTACTTTACTCTTATCGCTCTTTAGAAACTATGATTCAATGAATCATAATGGAAAATGAGCAAAACCTAAGGCAAGCCACTTGAAAAAAGCCAAACAAAGTGAAATCATTATGAAGTTGAAAAGCAAAATATGTCAAGCAAGCAAGCAGTTAGGTGGGAGTATGAAGTTATCAAAACATTAACAAGTTGGCATTGAAGATCAAGAATAAAAAATCATAAATTCACAACAAAATAACTTTGCATAATATGTTTAAGCAAATAAGTATAAATCATAAAATTTTTCAAAAAATTGCTCACTTAACCAAGATGCGTACTTAAACAAGTGTGTACTTAAACAAGAGCTACTGTATTTAAAAAAATAAATATTTTATGATTAATCAATTAAAGACAAAATATATAATCATTACTTTACCTTTTAATTATAAAAATAGAATATTCAACTAAGAGTAATAAGATTAATATTATTAAAAAATTAGTTTTAATAAGTATCTATAACATTAAAGAATAACAATTATAAAAATATATAAATAAACAAAAATTAATGATATTTAGATGAAATGGAAAATCATGTCATGGGTATTATGTGATTAAAAAATATTTACAAATTTAAAAGAAAAATATATTAAATAATTAATTCAACATATGCCTTAGCCTTAAAATATTAAATTACTATAAGACTTAATATTCATATGATAATTATAATATGTATATATATATATATATACATATATGTATATATATATTAACATGGATGCATAAGAAAACTAACCAAACATAAGATTATAGATAAAAGAATGATGAAAAATTATATAGCACCTATAAAAAATAAAATTAAGAAATATTTCATATAATTATGATACTTAAATAAAATATTATGCATAAGTTAAATTTGTATTAGAATTATATTACTCAAAAAATTAAAATTCATATAATAAATTTCACTTATATTAAACATGCATTTTAATAAAAATAATGATGCCTCATCAAGGATAGCTCGGGTGGTAATCTCTTGGTAAAAAAATCAAGATCATTCCAATGTGGACATCTTTTTACCTAGGGAAGAGTTTATATGAGAAAGTTAGTCCTCTTATGAGATTAGTCGAGGTGACCACATGCTAGTCCAAAGACCCATGGACATAAAAAACATATATATATATATAGAGAGAGAGTGAGTGAGTTAGTGAGTGAGTGTGTATGTGTGTGTGTGTGTAGAGTATAATCATATTTTCATATTCTCAAACCATATAAAATGTCTCTCTAATTTGTCATTTATGAGTATGATGACTAAATATTTCTTAATCTTTAAATTTTTATTTTATCTTTGTGCATTTTTACCCATATTCATTTTTAACATACAAATCTTCATGATAGTTATTTTATTAATTTTTTTTGAAATAACTAAAATTCAACATAATCATAATTAATAATGTTAGGACTAATAAAGTCCTAAATTATATATTAGAATAGTTAAACAATTATTTATTTGGGTATGAGCATACAATGATATACCTTATCTTAGGTAGTACCAAATCAACATAAAATGAGATTGTTCTATAAAAAAATAGATATCTAGTATTTAGTGTAGAATTAACAACCACGACAATGACAATTCACTAAGAAGGTTTAGAAAATTTTAATTGCTTACGCATAAATGAGTACACACATTGCAAAAAAACAAGTGCACAACTCATACCTAGATTTTTTACTATTCAAATGGATTAAAAGAATATACATAAAGTACCAACCATTAAAAAATTGCAAGTACATGTTTAAATATGAATAAAAAATTCACTTAAATGACACCAAGATTGTTGCCGTTGCAAATTGTTAAGACTTGGATTCCAACTTGGTTATTCAAGGAAGGATCACCATTTGACGTTGATTGGAATAAACTAAGGAATACATTGGAATAACAAATTGGATGCACTCTCCAAGGTCGTTCGGACACGTTGGCTTCCTTAGCAAACTACCATGCAGACCAAACCCTCAGTAATCATCTGCCAGATTGAGCTCAATTATTACCAGATTCTGGCTACCAGCACATCCACTAATTTCAAACATAACCAACTTCTGACCAGTGGCAAGACTGCAGTAAACAATGCTGAATTATGGAATGTAGGTCACCCCTCATCTGTTTATCATTTTTATGAAAGTTTCGTACACCTCAAGCGCTGATTCCACAGACAGAACATCAGAAAGAAAATGAGTCCCCTCATGCCACACATTACAAATTCCCTAAGTAGTACATCATTGATCTTATGGGTTCTTCAGGCATCCAACAACAATTATGAAAAGAAAAATCATTTAAACATGTTAATCTATTAATCCAACACCACAATAAAAACATATTGGTTCTAATGACACCACTAAACTGCTATCTATCAAATCACCATAGGGCTTGATAACTCTTCTCAAATTCGCAGCACAGTTTCACGTGACTTCCAGAACTAGCAACCCCAGACAATAATGGAACACAAGGTTCAAATTCATGGGTTTAACCTGTTTTCACTCGGAAAATAGAACAGACATGGCTAGTTTTTTAACAGTTATTTTTCTTTAGAATAGGATCTGCAGGGTGTTGAGCATTGTGCCCTTGCAAGCGAGCCTAAAGTTAGAAATCCAAGTGAAAGGGCCTCCGGGGTGGGAGAGGTTCTTTAATAATTTCCCTTTTTTCTGGTTAGACTCCACTTGAATACAACTTCCAACTTTCTATTGGTTACAGTGTCTCCAGTTATTGAGTTGCATGAGTTGTATCAGGCCCCATAAATGTTCATCAAACATACATCCATTTATGGTTTCCAAATATCATGAGTAAGATTGGTTTCCCAGAAATTCGAATGAGAAGACCTTGCCGTCATCACAAATGGCGAGAGAATTGCGGCTACCAGCAACGACGGAGCGAACATTGCCTTGCCCCAGTGCTTTCACAACACAAACCCATTCTTTCTCTTCGTTGTTTGCTATTCCCAGTTGGCCATCCTCGCCTGAACCCCTGTGATGTGGAAAAACAGAAAACGGTAATAACAATAATAATAACAACACTGTCAATCATCAAAGTCGCGGCCAGTAAGAAAGAGGACTACGCCTGACCAAGCAACAACCAGGGGAACATTAGCCATGCTAGTCGGAGCTTCACTTATAAGTTCTCCAGCTTAAAAAAAAACAACGGTTATTCGTATGATATATCTATAAATATGTGTGTAGATATCATGATAAATAAATAAGTGTGTGTGTGTGTGTGTGTGGAGATATACAAATATAGATACGTATATATAGATAGATATATAGTTTCATATATATATATATATATATATAGACAAAACATATATGTGTATGTGTGGGTATGAGTAGATATTTAGGTATATATATATGTATGTATGTATGTATGTATGTTTATGCATATATATAGATACACATATAATTAGATGTATTTATAATATATGTATAGATATGTGTGTGTGTGTGCGTGTCTATATATTCATGCATACAAATATACTTATATATACACATATGTCTATGTGTATACTTGTGTGTGTGTGTGTGGATAAACATATATCTATATATGTCTAGTTTACATAGATATATATCTATTATATTTATGTATGTACATGGATATGTTTATCCACATATCCATGTATTCATGCATGTATGTGCATAGATGTATTCATGTACGTATAGTGAAAAACATATCTATAAGTATATTCATGCATGAATATACTTATATATTCATGTATGTACATATATCTATATATGTCTAGTTACATAGATGTATTTATAATATATGTATAGATGTGTGTGTGTGTGTGTGTCTATATATTCATGCATACAAATATACTTAAATATACACATATGTTTATTATATACTTGTGTGTGTGTGTGTGTGTGTCTATATATTCATGCATACAAATATACTTAAATATACACATATGTCTATTATATACTTGTGTGTGTGTGTGTGTGTGTATGGATAAACATATATCTATATATGTCTAGTTACATTAATATATATCTATATTGATACAAGCATCTATATGTGTGTGTGTGTGTGTGTGTGTCTATAAACACATATACATATATATTGAAGTCAAAATTGGTGCCAAGCAAACTTTTTTTTTTATTTAGCAACCCTTACATTTGATAAATATGGTGTGGTCAATATGTTAACATTCCTGATTCATTGAATAGTCATCATCAAATACATAGAAAATTATGTGAGAAATTCTTGAAAACCAAATATAGACAGTTGTGGCATGAGTAGCACTTATAATCTCATGTTAATCATTGTGTTTCATATGTTTAGAAATATGCAGATGATCTATTTTAAATAATATTTGGTATTGGAGGGATCATATGCTTATGCCTTGATTATTTAGTTTGAAGCTCTATATTTTCCTATGAGCTAATATATATTGAAAATCAAAACTCAAATTTTAGTTATTTTTCTTCAAACATAATGATAGAAATCTTCATGTTTTTCACTCCCTAATAACCATTATTCTAGGCATTTGAATCCTGAAAAAAAGTGACTAATTTTTTCATTAGGTCCACATGTTGTAACTGGGGCAAAATGACCCAACAAAAAGTTGGCGAAGACATTTTTCATGGATAGCATCGCATGGGTACTGTTCATATTTAAAAAAAAAAATCATTCACCTGCACTAAAATTGAATATAGGAAGAATTATGTTTTTGTACATCAAACTCTTAACTAATCAATTTTTTACGCACTCAAATATATTATTACAAAAATACTCTTAACTCTTTCATCTCGCTCCTCGCCTGTTAGGCAATTCTACTTACATAGTTGTGATTTTATATGACAACAAATCATGGGTTTGAGTTATAATTCTAAGCTCAAACTTTATATGATGGATTGAATTATATGATAAGGTGTACTATTGATGTAGTCACGAATAGATTATTACGAATAAGTTACTAGAATACTATTTATTTAAAGAGCTAGCAAATATTAACTATCAAATTCTAAATGATTGCTTCTTTGAGAAAAAATAAGTTGGAGTATTGGAGTTGGACTGTTTTATCGCACTTGAAGATGATATGAATGCTTTTCTAAAGAATGTTGAAACCTATTTATCAAATGGAGTAGGCCAATGAATTGTAAAGAAAATAGTGTATGCATTTTGATCTATTGATAATGTCCCCATGCATTAATAATCAAATGTAAGAAATCACCAAATTTTTTTGTTTGGATGATAAGGGAATGGGTAGCAAGAAGTTGGGTAAGTTCTAAAGAACTTGAAAATAATTTGATGATCTACAATATCCAATGAGGATCAAGCTCAAATTATCAACCTTCAAGGAAGAAGAAAAATAAAATATAAAAGACAAACTAAGTGTGATATTGATAGAAATAAATAGGAGAAATGACCACAAAGATAAATGTATAGAGAGGCTTGAAGTGAGATTAGATTACACGAATAAAAAAATGGAAAATATAAATTGGATAATTGGCATTATTAATGAAAGGAATAAGAGTTAATGAATTTCTAAGGGATACTGAGACAAACTCAAAGAAGTGGCTATCAATATTACTTCGATGCAGAAAAGAGCTAGAGGAACAAATAATGGAACAATATGAATCTAAATGTTGGGGAACTGATAACACTAGAACTTTCCCAAAAGTCACGGCTCCCACTATAATTCTACCAAATGCCTTGGCTCCCACTAAGATTTTTCTTAGAAATGAAGACACCAAAGACATGACATCTTCCAAAGCTATGGCTCCTACGAAAGTACACACCTAGCTTACATCCATAATATAAATGAAGGAAGTGAAGAATCAAAGGTGAAAATAAAGGTTACCCAAAGCTATAAAGGGACTAATGTGAACCAAAATGAAGCTAAAGGTAAGTTTCTGACGGATCTTCTATTTTCGCACTATTTTAGGAAGGAAAAATTAGATGAATAGTTTGAGAAATTTCTCAATATTTTTTAAAAACTAGAAGGTAATATATAATTTTAATGACATATAATTTATGAAGAATATCATGAGTAATAAGAATAAGTTAGAGATGTATGAGATGACGTATATGATTGAGAAATATAATGTAATTATTTAATGAATCCTCCTGAGAAAATTAAAAAACCCTATTAATTAAGTTTTACTATAACTTATATAATAGGATATCATATATTTTGGAAGGTATTATGTGAGTTGGGATCAAGTATCAACTTGATACCCTTGTTGTATAAAGATATAATTTTAGTAAAATCACTTTGGCATTTCTCTAACTCTAAATGACCGATTAGACAATCTAACACCTAGATAATATTATCAAAGATGATTTGGTTACGGTCGGTATATTTATTTTTCTAGTAGATTTTATTGTATTGGATATGGAGAAAGATCATTATGTACTATTGATCTTAGGAAGACTATTTTTGGCCATTAGAAAGACACTTATTGCAAAGTAGATAATCTCATTCATATGACAATGCAACAAAAAGTTGATTTTAGATTGAAGAAATTTGTAAAAAACTATTGATCTAATGAAGATGAGAAAGATAACATAGAAGAATCACTATGGAGTTGTGAAAGTGTTGAACTGGAAGTTAAGGAACATGGCATAAAAGAACAACTTTGTAGTTGTGAAAGTGATTAATTGGAATATGAGAAAGATGACTACTATGAGATTGTGATAATCTTCAAAGTTACCACCATTTTGAAAGATTCTAATGAAGATAACTTCAAAAAGATTGAGAAAAGAAGTGAAATGTCTAAATACTCTATCCAATTATATGAAGAAAATGATGTGGAAATTTTGGAGACTAAATGTACGATACAAATAGCAATAGAATCCTAATTGATGGTTAAAAAAATGATCGAGGAATATATTGTTGAAATAAAAATTCTAGAGGATTTGAAGGAAGGCCAAGTTGAAAAAGTGGCATAGACAAAAGTTATGATTCTTAATAATACAACAACATTGGTATTATAGAAAAAAATTGTCTATCAAAAACCTAATGACAAAGCTGAATCATTTGATAGCATGTGAGTTTGGTATTATAGTAAGAATTTGCCTCTCAGAAGCTCAATGACAAAGTAACTGTCATAACCAATGCAGCAACCTAAATGTTATAGAAAGAAAAGGGTCAAGAGAAGATTAATGACAAAACCTTAGTCTTGTTCAGCACTATGACTATGGGGATACAAAAAGAAAATAGTTAGGCCAGAACTAAAGAAGAAGCCATAACATTTCTCAAAGCCACATTATCCAAAAAGAAAAGGCCCAAAAAAGGAAGTCCAAATAGTTCAATGCTAAAAGAAGATAGAAGAAGAAAGTAAAAGTGTATACTAAAGAACTAGTATGGATAATAGAGTTAACTGATGGAGGTGAGAAATTATTCATGGTCTAGCTATGGATAATAAACATTGCTCTACTTGGGAGGTAACTAAACATTTTTTTTTTGCATGGTATGATATAATAAATATTATGTATCCATCACAAGGATCTTTGAACACACTTAACTCACTCATATGTTGTCATAGAACTCAAAATGTGTCACAACTCTTAATATGTCTACAATGAAAAGTTGATTTGCTATCTTGAGATAAAATTATCATAAAAAATATATTATTTGTGATGATGTAGGATGTGTATCTTTTATTGAGATAGAAGTCATTTTTTGGGGATGAGTAATAGTTTTAGAATAATAGTTTTTTTTGATATGTAAAACATAGAATATTCTAGTATATTGTAGTAGTTTTTGATAATGTATAAGTACATAAACATGTGATAATTATTATAATTTCATAAAATTATAAATTTGATTAATTATGATGAATAATAGTGAAATAATTTTATTTTAGAGGTAATTGATGACTTAGTGGTTGATCATATTGAGCTGTTTTAGCATTCAATCTTGGCCAAAACTCTATATAATTAGTTGTGGTAATCTTTGTAAGCTTTGACTATACCACCTCATTAGTACAATTATTTTACATTGTAATATATATTTTTTGGTTGTGACAGTATGTTGGAATCACAATAATACTTACCTTATAAAATTTAAATAGTTGTAATATTAATTTCACTTTATAGTATCCAAGTATCTCACTAGTACCAAAAGATATGGTCATTTCTTAGTGTTGTATCTTTATATCTACAAAACGCTTAACATTTCTAAGTTTAGAGCTACAACCATTTTCAGTGTTATGACTCTTTGTTATAGGTAATTACATAAGCCAATACTTTAGCAGTTACTATTTCCAATACCGTTACTTTTTCCCCCAATAGAAGGCAAAATAGTGACCATATCTCAGCATTGTGACTTTGATATATATAGACTAATTTCAAAAGTCATGACCACTTCCTAGTACCATAACTTTTGGGGTAGAGAGAGTTTTGAGAGCTTTCCAAAGCCACAAACATGTCTAAGCATCATGAATTCGAGCTACAAAGACTAAAGGTAAAAATCATGGCATCTTCATAAGGTAGAGGTGTCTAGTGGGCCAGGTAGCTCAGGCCTAGCATGAGACACGACATGATTGAACAGTGCCTAGTCCAGCATGACATGGTCCATGAACCATGCCTCGACCCTTGCTGGGTTGCCTCGAGGCATGATTGATGTCATGCCATGTCGAGGTCTCCTAGGCCTCATGTCGGGCTAGGCATGATCCAGCTGCCTGGCACAAAGGGATGGTTCTTCGCATGACTCGAACCATGCCCTAGAACTCAAGCTGAGTTCAGGCATGGTCCGAACCCGACTACCCATTATACCCGTGACTTGCACCCGCCACAGCACCATTGCACGTGCGCCACACCACTGACCATAACCACACCCCTCGAGCCTTCAATTGAACCCAAACCCGATGCCCCGACCCCATTGGCAATGGTAAAAAAAATAAAAGTTGCATGCCTGCTAGTCGTTGGATGTGCCCCCAACGACTAGCGCTAAAAATCCGAAGGCTGTCAAGTTTCTACCCAATTTTTTTTAATAAAAAATTGTTAAAATATTCAAAAAAATGATTTTTTTTATTTTTTATTAAATCTATATATATCATCTGTTCTCGTTCCTAATCTATATCCACGAATCAATATATTCTTCACTTTATCTCTTGTCTCCTCTCGTTTCTCAATCTCTCTCCTCTTGTTCTTAGGATTTGGGTGTGGACTATGATGTAAACATATATAATTTAAATTACAATAAATAATTAATATTAACATAAATATTGCTAATTTTAATATGGATAATGATAATCCTGCAGAAAGGTCCGAAGCCACTGAAACCATATTTTCTTCCATGGCCTCAACCAAAATATCTAAAAACAAAAAACTAGAAAAAAATTAATAATTTGATCCCACTTTAATATTATGTAAAATAAAGATGTTAGGGGTGTTAATGAAGAATCAATCCAGTGCAAATAATATAAATAAAATTAACCTATAGGAATGCATGTGAGATTGAGCACATTAAAAGGCATGCCGAATAATATACCAAAAAAACATATTGTATTGGATCCTAGTAAGACCCAATAGAGTAGTGGAGTCTTTGAGGTTGGATGTAGTTTAACATTAATGTTGACCCCCTTCATATATTACAACGAGTTAGGGAGGGAAGGCATGACCAACTTGATCACCATGATGGGTCTTCTAATTAAATATTTGAAAGATCCAAGGCTTGTCAGTATCATGTATACCTATTTTGAGCCTACATTTCATATGATTATTCCTAGGTACATATCTAGGTATGACATACTAAAATACTATAAGTTAGAAAATGAAAGAATAATTAATAAATTTATGAAATATAGTAGCATGATGTCCATGATATATGATATCTAGACTAGTCATGATGATGCGTCTTATGCATGTCTCACCACCCACTATATAAACTCTAAATGGATACTAAATAAAAAAATATTAGGATTTTCAAAGATTCTCCATCTTCATGATGTTAGACCATTTATGAGTGTATAAAAAGAATCTTTAGAGAAAATAATATTCGAAAATAATATATAATATCACATTCGATAACACATATAATAATGAAATAGCCATTAACATATTTGTTAAGACGATTATAGATGAACTATTAGGAAAGATTTTCACATTTGATGCATGTGTCACATTATTAACCTCATAATACAAGCAATGATAAAGTTTGTTTCCACTACTTTAGAAAATACACAAGTCACTAAAATTTCTTCATGTCTTGTAAACAATAGATGTTTGAGTCTCTATTTGTTTGTGGGTCTAAATAAAAAGAAATTTAAATCAAATCTGAGACATCATTGGAATTACACATATCTTGGAGTCATGTGTTAGATATAAACATGTGATATCCAACTACGTCAATAGTAAGAGTGACGAACTTATTATTTATGACACTGACTGGGATATATGAATTTTATTGTTGAAATTCTTGAAGATTTTTTATGATCTAACGAACATGTGTTCATCAGTTTATACTCTCATGACTTGCATTGAACTTAGGTGCATATAAAATATTAGTAGTATGTTTATGAAGTTTAGAGATGACCCAGTATTTAGTGAAATAGCTCTTGAGATGGAAAGTAAGTACTTAAAGTACTTATTCACCATTCCATCTCTTTATTATCTGGCTACTTGCATGGACCATAGGGTTAAGGTGGAAGGGGTAGAAAATATTTTAATATATATATCCTCATTAATGAGAAGTTGACTAAGATATTTACATACTATGATACTAGGTATGATGGTAGTAGTAGCCAAACTCTTAGTACGAATATGAATATCATATTCAAAGATAATAATTTCTCCATTCAATTAGAAAGGGAGAAACAACAGGGTGAACTATTGAATACAAGCGAGCTATCTCAATACTTAGATACCGATTATTGCTCAATTCTATCATATATTAATAATAAAATCCTTGATATTTTATAATGGTGGAATAATATGAGTCCGCCTATTCCATACTTTCTAAGATGGCATGGAATCTACTAACTCCTCTGGTGTCGAGCATAGTATCGGATTCTACTTTTTATGTTGTAGTGAATGTAATTTCAGATAGAAGATTGTAATTATGGTCAGATATTGTTGAGGTATCAGCATACTTGAATGATTAAGAGAATGTCAGTTTCGGTATCAATGATTATACTATAATACAGCAAAAGTAGAGGAGTTTGTGATAAATGATAATGCATTCGACTTTGAAGAGGACTAAACTTGAGGTCGAACCTACTGCTAGTGATACCATCAGATGCTTATGGGATTGATCATTAATGTATTGATTTTTGATATTGTATTATTATTTTATACTATATTACGTTATGAAATGATTTAAATTTATAATATTTATTTAATATTTTTTTTGTGAGTTGTGACTTGTGAGTTGTGTCTTGTGATTGAAATTTTATTTTTTTAATGTAATTAATTAATTTTATATTGAAATTTATAATATTTAGAATTGAGATGACCCAATTCTGAATGGGCCTAAAATGAAATGTCCCAGCACAACCCAACATAAAATTCCCAAGGCCCAGCACGAATCAACCCATATCTAGTAGACTTGGGCTGATCAAGTTTGTGCCAGGCCATGCTATACATACCCATTTTGAGTCATGTTATACATTGTATCGTGTTGTGCGTGGGCCACCAAAAAATGGGTCTGTCAGCCTAGCATGACCCATTTGATACCTCTATCCCAAAGTTATAACTTTCTACTTGAAAAATACATAGAATTTATGAAGATAAAAGACACGGTGAAAGTGAGGAGAGGATCTGATCTGTAAACTAATTGACCTTCATTCTTCTTCGTCTTTAAACCATTCCTATCAACAACCCTAAAAGAAATTGTTTATACTCCCTAAGAAAATTTTGTATACTTCCTAGGAGATCTACAAGCAAATGAAGAGATACAAGATCGAAGCTAAACCCCAGGAGTTACTTTTCAAACTTACCTTTCTAGGGTGGAATTCAATAATTCAATAAAAATTTAATGAGAATTAGGTTTGAATTCT
Organism: Sapria himalayana; assembly: GCA_029783825.1. NCBI lineage: Eukaryota > Viridiplantae > Streptophyta > Magnoliopsida > Malpighiales > Rafflesiaceae > Sapria > Sapria himalayana. The sequence continues at coordinate 251,599 of JAREIK010018459.1, read as the reverse complement.
AAATTCTTGTGAGGGCGATCATTGAGAACTTGAGAATCATGAGATTTCTTATTTTAAACCTCATATGAATATGTTCCAAATATCAAACTAAATTAAAGTCTAGGATATGTTTATTTTGATTTATGTGATGGATAGATACTTTGTTATTAATTATGATACTTTATTTTTGTTTTGAAATGAATATTATGGAATTAGTGATTAAATATAACTAAAATTAAGATTTTACTATTGCTAAGTTTGTGCATGTTGTCATGATAAATAGTGATTGGTAAATAATGTGACTCACTCATGCAAATGATAGAGAATAAGTAACATCCCATTCGACAATAATAGCGAGACAAACCTTTAAATTAAAATTCAGAATTGAGATGCTTTAATTATTGTGAGTATAACACTTAAAAAGTCAAAAGTATGGATACTTTTACATGCTAATCCATTAAATATATCTTTGAAGAACTAATCCTTAATTGATGTGAGTATTTTATAAAATATTTTCATATGAGTTTCACCTTTAGTGTAAGTGTTACATCATCACTATGGAGGATGATAATAAATAATCCATTGGACAAATGTGAGTGAAGATGACTCATGGGGTAGTGACAATTTTTTGAGTTTATTTCATTCATATGGTTTTTACTAGTGAGATTTGAGGAAAGATATATATGTTAATTATATGAGTGTGATACTTATAAAATTGAAAGTGCAAATACTTTTAAGATCATATCATTTCAAAGTCATTAAGATGCCTGAGAAAGAAGAATAAGAATATGTGTATAAAGTAATTATCTATAGTAGTTGATAAGTTGCTTAAAAAGTATGGATATAGTGAATGAACCTCAAATAGAAATGATTTATAATTTTACTTGTAAAGTACTAAGAGGACAGCTATGAGGGAACAATCATTGAGTTGAGCTCAATAATAATAACCACCTTGTATTCCATTAGAGCAAAAAACATCCTGATAACTTCCATACCTTCATTTTGTATCCAAAGTCAATATGAACCAAATTATGTAAATATCTATCATACAAATTAAAATGGATAAATCCTATGATCTAAGAATTTAATAAAAAACCTAAATTATCTTCTTGACTAGAGTAATATTTTATTATTGTTGTTTGACCAAATAATTGATATAATTTTGTGGGATTAACATCTGGATGGAATTCCTCTTTAGGCTTTGAATTTTTCTATATATGTCAACTAGTTTAGGCTAAATAAAGAGATGTAGGCAGTATAATAAACCTAGATAATTTTTGTTGATGAGAGACCCTCGTTAACCAGTTTTTGAGATACTATCTAACCAATGAAATTAAGCAGTATAATAAAGCCAAAACATTTGTATATAAGTATTTAAATAAGTTTTATAAAAGCAATAAATGAAATTTACATTTTTGTACCCATTTCAAAAATCTCAAAACAACCTTTGTTTTTTTAAACTTTTCATATTACATAATATTTGACCTTTCTTTTAGAATTTTTTTTTTCAAATCAATTTTTAAATCTTATGTTTTCAAAGCATTTCCATCCTTATAAATGAATCCATATGAAAATCCATTCATATCATGTCATAATTTGTTGAGATTAATTATTCACTTCTATTTAATTTCATTTTGTTTCTTATTTCATGTATCACATATCATATTTCTTATATTTATTTTCTCTTGGTATGCCTCATATTAATGACTTATCAATAATACCCATTCATCCTTAGGCATCACATGAACCCACATTTAACCTATACACTAGTCTATCCAATTCATAAAACCATTTATTTTGTTAACACATTATATTTTTATTCAACCATGTTAGTTCAAAATAAGTAAACACATCACATTCATTTTAACAAAATGTTTTTGTAAAGCATAAAATCATTTATATATATTTTAGTTCAAAATATTACTTGCATGAGAAATAATACTTTTTGAAGAACAAAATTACTTTTTATGCATGATTTGATATCAAATACTACATATAACTACAACTATGAATTGATGGAAGATTGATGCTTGAGGAATCCTTATAAGTTTTTCTAGTTTAAACAAATAATTTTTTTAAAATTTTTTTTATAGGTAACTATGGCATTTCTTTATTAATTTTTATTTTTTCCATCTCTTTAAATTCCTTATTCATTTTTTCATTTTAGACTCATTTTTTTTTCAAGATTAATATTGAAAATTTTTCTAGTCTTTAAGCATTCTTTACCTAGATACTCAAGTTTAAAATTCTGCATAGATTTTATTTATATATATATATATAATTTGTATGTATGTATTTGTATATATTCTTGCATTTAATTGTAGAGCAATTCTTTCTCATATTACCTTGTATCTACTCTCACATCTTTCCATTAGCTAAGACGTATTTACATCATCCATTTGTTTCATTCATTATGCATAGTTTTTTAGAGTTAGCATTATGTTCATTCATTCTTTATACCTCATATTGTTCACTTACTCGCTCTTTCTAAGCTATTTATTTCGATCAATTTTTTATTACCATCTAAATATAATAGTTCACACCCAGCAAGTTACTTTTAAATAAAATACCTCGCATTTATTCTAAACCTCATAGATCTAATGTAAACATACCTATACAATCATCTTATTTTTTTATATCTATTTATATCCACTTCTCACTTTTTACCCATTCACATTATCCTATAAATTTATATGAGAACTTATAGTGCACCTAGAATTACTACCTTACATACTTACTTATTTCTACTTTTAATTTCAAGGAATACATTCTTTTGTGATTTGAGCCATCAATATTTTTTTATCAATTACAATATTGTTTGGAGCAAAAATAACATATTCTAATTCCTATTTTAGAAGAAACCTAGTTAGATAATAGATTTGTCCTAATTAGTATACCTTCTTAAAACCCTATAGTATACTTCACATGATGTATAAATCATTGATAAATATCTAGGAATTATTGACAACTACCTCACATGATTTCCAAAAAAAAAATAATCAACCAAATATATGATCCACTAAACTTCCAAATCTTAGTACAAATAAACTAGCATTTGAGATAAAAACTTGTTCACTTTTAGTATCTGGTTTTTCTCAAAATTTTTATAGTACAATAAAAAAAATCAAAGAATAAACTAGTTTATGCTTTGAATTTTTTCCAACTCTTAAATTTTTTAAGAATTACATTAATTACCTATGTTTATTATTGTGAGATGTCTGATGGTTAAATTTCATCCCAATTTCACCCACCCCTTAGAACACACACTACAAGAAAATATCGATTTAGCTAAGGAATCTTAGCTAGGGATAAATCCTAGCTAAATTGCAAGGGAATAGCAATGGATTTATGATTTTTCTTTGAAAAAAAAATAGCAACGGATTAGCGAGGGATTAGCAAGAAAAAATTTCGGTAAATTTCACTCAAGAAAAGCGGGGATTTTAGAGACGGATATAGCGACGGAAAACTTTTGTAACTTATGCTCAAGAAAATCATGGATTTTAGTGACATATTTAGCAACATATTTTTCCCTGCTAATAAGATCCTTGATTTAGCGACGGATTTAGCGATGGATTTTCCCTTGCTAATAAAATCATTGATTTAGCGAAGGATTTAGTGACGGAGTTTCCCTTGCTAATATAATCCTTGATTTAGCGACGGATTTAGCAACGGATTTTTCCTTGCTAATAAAATCCTTGATTTAGCGATGGATTTAGCGACGGATTTAGTGATAGATTTTCCTTTGCTAATAAAATCCTTGATTTAGCTAGGTAATTTCCTTGCTAATAAAATCCTTGATTTAGCAACGGATTTAGCGATGAAATTCCCTTGCTAATAAAATCTTTGATCTAGTGACGGATTTAGCAACGGAATTTTCCTTGCTAATAAAATTCTTGATTTAGTGATGGAATTCCCATGCTAATAAAATCCTTGATTTAGCGACAAAATTAGCGACGGATTTTCCCTTGGTAATAAAATCCTTGATTTAGCGATGGATTTAGCGACAGAATTTCCTTGCTAATAAAATCCTTTATTTAGCAATGGATTTAGCGATGGAATTCTTTTGCTAATAAAATCATTGATTTAGCGACAGATTTAGCGATAGATTTTCCCTTGCTAATAAAATCATTGATTTCATGATGGATTTAGCGACGGATTTTCCCTTGCTAATAAAATCATTGATTTAGCGACGGATTTTTCCTTGCTAATAAAATCCTTGATTTAGTGATGGAATTCCCATGCTAATAAAATCCTTAATTTAGCGACATATTTGGTGACGGATTTAGAGACGGATTTAGTGACAGAATTCTCTTGCTAATAAAATCCTTGATTTAGCACCGGATTTAGCGATTGAATTCCCTTGCTAATAAAATCATTGATTAAGTGACGGAATTTCCTTGCTAATAAAATCCTTGATTTAGCGAAAAATTTAGCGATGGAATTCCCTTGCGAATAAAATCATTGAGTTAGCGACAGATTTAGCGATGGAATTTCCTTGCTAATAAAATCATTAATTTAGAGACAGATTTTCCCTTGCTAATAAAATCCTTGATTTAGTGACGGATTTAGCGAAGTATTTTCCCTTGCTAATAAAATTCTTGATTTAGTGATGAATTTTCACTTACTAATAAAATCCTTGATTTAGCGATGAATTTTTTCTTGCTTATAAAATTCTTGATTTAGCGATGGATTTTTTCTTGCTTATAAAATTCTTGATTTAGCGACGGATTTTCCCTTGCTAATAAAATCCTTGATTTAGCGACGAATTTAGTGATAGAATTCCCTTACTAATAAAATCATTGATTTAGCGAAGGATTTAGTGACAGATTTTCTATTGCTAATAAAATCCTTAATTTAGTGATGAATTTAGTGATGGAATTTTCCTTGCTAATCAAATCCTTGATTTAGTGACGGATTTAGCGATGGAATTTCCATTGCTAAAAATCCTTAATTTAGCGATGAATTTTCCCTTGCTAATAAAATCCTTAATTTAGCGACGGATTTTCCTTTGCTAATAAAATCCTTGATTTAGTGACGAATTTAGCGTCGGATTTTTCCTTGCTAATAAAATCCTTGATTTAGCGATGGATTTAGCGATGAATTTTCCCTTGCTAATAAAATCTTTGATTTATCAACGGATTTTTCCTTGTAATAAAATCAGTAATTTAGCTATGGATTTAGCGAAGGATTTTCCCTAGCTAATAAAATCCATATTTTAACTACAAATTTTGCGAGTTTCTATCCATAGCTAATAAAATCCATAAATTAGTGACAGCTTTAGCGACAGAATTTCTCTAGAAAATAAAATCCTTATTTTTGCGACGGATTTAGTGAGAGAATTTCCCTAGCTAATTATTAGTGACGAATTTTTCCTAGCTAATTAGATCCCGACATAATTTGTCACTGATATTTTCATAATTTCCCGCCCAAAGAAAAGCGGAGAATTTAGCGGCAGAATTTTTCTAGATAATTATTAGCGATGGATTTTCCCTAGCTAATTTAAATCCGTCACTAAATAATTATTTGAATTTATTTTTTTATTAGTTTATATATAATTAGAATCGATAATTCTTTAAATATTTTTTTTCAAAATATATGCATTTAACTAGAGATTTTTTTAGCTATTTTGGTTAGTTATAATTTCAAATATAGACCATGACATACCTTACCAAAATAATACACACACACACACACACACTTATATTTATATAACTATATCCATGAATTTTTTTTGAAAACTTATATATATAAATCTACATATATAAATATTATCGAAAACTTATATATATAAATCTACATATATAAATATTATCGAAAACTTTATATATATATATATATATATATATATATATATATATATGTTTTTGAAAACTTTTGTACATTAACTTACACACACACACACACACAATCTATATATATTTTTGAATCTGAAAATTATTGTACATGCATATATATTTAATCTAAATATATAGGTGAATTTGAAAATTATTGTACATGCTGGGTTATTTTCATGCTTGACATTTTAAATGCATTAATATGTAAATATATATTTTTTGGTTTAATTTTTTTAAATATCTAAAGTCATGCATTTTTATTTTGTAACTATTTTCAAGTTGGGTATAAAAAAGTAATGTTTTTTTTTAATATTTTCAAATCCGGGTTTAAAACTCACTCGAACCTCAGCGTGGCATAGCCATGTTGGGTGCAAAGCTCACCTGAGCCTGAACGTGGCATTTGGTTGAAGTAATGTTGGGTGCAAAGCTCACCTTAACGTCGTCATATATGGCTGAAGTAAAGTGGGGCATAAAACTCACTTGAACATAACATATGGTTCTACCCGTCTTGAAAGCATAGCTAGTCATTCATATTCATGAGGAGTTGGGGATGATCATTCCACCAAAACGTAACATATGGCTGAAGTAAACTAATTTGAACACCCTGACTCACGCTGGTTTACTTTGAAAACTAATTTGAACATCTTGACTCACTTTCGTTTTACTCCTACTATTCGATAACAAAAGTGAATTTTCGCTACAAATTAGTGTTCCAAGTGTTATATGATAGACAGTCGATACAATATAGTTGAAGGTGAGATAATCAACAAAATCTTTACCTTAGATGGTTAATTTTTCGTTTGAAGTTAAATGGATGCATACTTGGGGGTTGAGATCTGTTGCGATTTTATTTACCTTTTTTTTTTCTTTTTATTTCATGTTATTTGATGGGATCACCCAACCCAGTGATATGCATGCCATATTTGATATTTAATGTTTAATTTATTTTTCCTGCATTTTAATTATCAACATGGTAGTAGAGACAGATATATGTGTGATTTAGGTATTACAAATTATAGAAGGGCACTTACACTCATCTCTAACAAAAAAAATGAACACAGTAAGGGCAACAAGTGCTCGCATAAGGGCAGCAGGCACACACAATGTCCGACAAGAGGTGTGTACAATGTACGACAAGGGGTACACAATGCTAGACAAACGGTAGTGGGGGCATAATGCATGATAGAGGCATAATGCATGATAGATGCATAATAGATGCATAATGCATGATAGATGCATAATGCATGATAGAGGCATAATGCATGATAGAGGCATAATGCATGGTGGAGGCATGTAATGTGCAATGGGATTTTATCAAAAAACCCTAAGGGTGCACAACAACATATGGTGGTGAGTGGTAATAGAAGATGATAATTTTGTGCATAAATCCTAATTAGTGTTGTTGTAGTTCTATAAAAAAAGGAGAAAAGAATTAAGTATAGTTATTTTTGTATTTTTTTGAGAAATCACAATTTTGTGATATTATCTTGATTATCATAGTAGAGGTAGATAGAAGAGAGTCATGATTCAGTGAATTCATTATTGGAGGATTAGTCACATTAAAAATAATTATTATATATTATTTTAGAGAATAGATCGATAGTATTATGTTGTAGTGAGAGAGATAGAATTTTAGTCGAGCTATCTAGGGGTCTTCACATAGTCAATTCATCACAGCATTTACTAAGAATGAGTATACAAAATTTTTCTCTAAGATAATAATAAATAATTATTTTCTTATAAGTATCAATGATTATTTTATTTGTACTCTCATTTCATATTTATTGATTATCAACACAAGAGTAAATATTTATATCATTGGTAATTATATTCTATTTTTAATATTCTTTTCTTATTTTGAAAATATTATTATTACCAATTGAAAAATATTTAAATGTTATTGATTATGGTATTATTCAGCTTTAATCTCTGTTGCTTATTTGTATCGTGTTTATTTTTGATTGTCCTATTAGTTTATTTTATGTGAGTTATCTTTTTAGATAATTAAATTATAGCTTTGTTATTATTTCTGTTGGTATTTATTTGAATAATTGGCAGACTCTGAGGAAGAATCTATTTGAGATTAAGTAAGTTGAATAATATATTCTTTCTTTAACAATAAAATCTTTCTTTATATATATGAGTATTTTGAATTTATTATTTATGCACTTCCAGCTTGAATATTTATCACTAGTTAAATTTAAAATACTTTATTATTTTCTTAAGGATATTTTGATTATAGAATTTGAGACATATCAGCTACAAAAGCTTACTAAAATTTTGTATCCTATACGCTAGTTTGATTTGATTAGGTACTTATGCAATCTGATACAATAAAATCAGGGGTGTCCAAGTGTGCTGGGTGGCTTGAGCATGACCCATGACATGACACAATTTAGACATATTAGGTTTGACAGGCATGGTTCAAAATAATACTTGGGCCTCACTCGTGCTAGCCTATGGCACTGCTCTTCTGGGAACACAGGAGCCTCGTGTCGTATCGGGTATGACCCATGAGGCAGGCACATTGACATGAAATGTGGCATGACCACATCTGAAAAAAGCATTCATTTTAAAATGGCTGCTATTTGCTGATTGGAAAACACTTGTTGTCGTGCTGTTGGCCAAAATAAAAAAAATTATAATTATTTTATCTATTGGATTACATCTGGATCCAATAGTTTAATGGACAAAATTCGATGGTTGTTAAATTGATAAAATATTATTTATAGATAAAATGTTATTTTATCTATAAATAATATTTTGATATATTTTATTTTTCATAATTTATTTGTAATTATTAAAGCATCATAGTATCCTGTTTGTGCCCATAATTTTTTTTATAATTATAATTTTAATTTAACAGAGTGTCAGAGTTATTTTTAACATAATTTTATCCTGGTTGTCAGGGTCATGTAACTAAAAAACTTAAAAATAAGCAAACTTCGGTAGTATACACACATTTTAACATAATTTAAAATAAAATTTTAGAGATATCGAAGAAGATTTGATATAATATATATATATATATATATTATGAAAGATATATATATGTAGGAAGGGCTATTGGTGGCATTGACCACTATAAAAGATATGCCAATTAATACACTAAAAAATATGGTGCATTAGATCTTAGACAAACTTAACTGAGCGGTGAATTTTTGAAGTTGTATCAACTTAAGATTTATTGACTTCATTTATGACATGAGTTTGGAAGGAAAGACTTGATAAAATTCATATTATGCAAACTTACTTTTAATTTATTTATCATATAATTTCTAGGTAAATTAGTAGGAATAACATAATAATTAGTAATTAATGAACTTAAAAAGCATTGAAATGATTTTTGTGAGACTAATTGTGATGATGTATTCACATAAGTTATCATCCACTATATTGATTTTAAGTAGAAATTTAAATAAAAAATTGTATGGTTTCATGAGATTGTTTATCCTCATAATGACTCTCTATATATGAGTGTTTGTCAAAGATCATTAGAGAATATGATATTCAAAATAAAATTTTTAGTATTATATTTGGTAATGCTTTAGATATAAGTGTTGTGATTAATATGTTTGTGAGAATTATTAGAGATGTATCGTTAGGTGATATTTTTTATGTTAGGTGTATGTATCATATAATTAATCTAATAGTGCAAGTATGAATAAAAATTGTTTTATTCATATTTGAAAATATAAAAAATTCACTAAAAGTTAAATATCTTAAGATATCTAGTAGACAATATGATTTTTACATTTTATGTTCGTAAGTAGGCTTAAAAAGGAAAAAATTTCAAATGAATGTTAGACTCCATTAGTATTATACATAGTTCATGTTGAATTCAAGTGTTGGCTATCAACACTTGATATTCAACTACGTCAATAGTGAAATTAGTAAAATTATTGTTAATAATTTAGATTTTAAGATGAATATTTAGTTTTTGAAATTCTTAAAAAATTTTATGATATGATAAATATGTCTTAACTTATGTACACTCTTACTATATGTATTGTATTTAAGTGTATATGTAATATTAGGTGTACATTTAACAAATATAAAAGATATACATTATGAATGTTTACTTTCTATTATGTGATTGCATCTATGTATAATAAGGTTAAGATGGAAGAGAAATAAAACATATTAAAATATTTATTCACATGCATGAAAAAAATAGAAGAAACATATTGTAGGATTTATGAACAATAGATAATATGTTTAAAAATTATGATACTAAGTATTATAGTTTTAGTGAGTCTTTTAGTTAGTTTTTGAGTATTAAATATGAACATCGTATTTGAATACGATAATTTTTTCATTCAGTTAGCTAGAGGTAAATGATGTGATGGTTCGTCGAATAAGAGAGAGCTATCTCGGTACTTAGATATTAATTATTGCTCTATTTTATCATATGATTATGTTACGAATTTATATATATATATTAAATTAGTGAAATTAATATAAATCCATCCATCTCATATTATCTAAGATTATATGTGATCTACTAACTCATCTGATATCTAACATAATACAGGATCCTATTTATTCTGAAATTATGAATATTATTTTAGATAAAAGACTTATATTGTGACCATATATGATAAAAGTATTCTTATACTTAAAGGACTGAAAGGATTCAGAAATAAGTTTTTAGGATTAAGTGAAATAATTGCTAGTGAATGATGACTCAATCAACATCAAGGATATCAAGGTTTGACTATAAGTTTGAGATGTGACGATATGAACCATACAAATTTATTGTGGATATTAGAAGACTGACATGTTATTATTACTAATTACTATTGATTGTCATGATTTTTACTTAGTTTTCTAATTTATTGTGATATCATGATTTTTATTTATTTTTATTTGCAATGTAATATATTTTTTTAATATTTAAATTTTTAAAAATTAAAATTCTATTATAAAAACTAACATTATATGACAAAGTTAATGCCTACGACTTCCCGCCTGATGCCTAGTGGCTGCTAGGCATTGGCTGACGAGTTGGCCTAGCCAGTACAGTTTAGTGGCAGTGGCCACATACCATTGGGCACTGGCTAGCTACCAATAAGCCAGTGTTAGCATCCAGTAGCCAGTAGCCAGCCAACTAGCTAGAGTGAGGGGGCACAGGTAGTGGCCAACCCAACACTCCAGGCTAAGAAAAATGGGCCTTTGGGCCATGTTAGCACCCAGCAGCTAGGTGCTCCTTGGTCATGCCTTAAGAGCAGATGTCCCTTAGGCACTCAATAAGTGCAGTCACCACAATGCCCTTGCCATAGTGCCTCGCTTGGGGGGAGGCATGCCCATTTGTGAAAGACAAAAAGGCATGAATTACTCCAAGCGCTCATGATGGGAGGCAATCACTTTAAATGCCTTCCCCCTCCCACCACAAAAATCAAACCCGAAGAGACGCATTATCTCTCTCATTTCTTTATAAAATTACTAAAAATCATACAAATTCATCTATCTCATATTATCTAAGATTATAAGTGATTTACTAATCTTTTTGGTATCTTTCATATTATTGAGTTTTTTTTGTGATTATTTATGTTATTGAGTTTTTTATGAGATTGATATCATAAAAATATTCTCATGCTTAAAAGACAGTGAGGATTCATTAAAGAGTCTTTAGGATCAAGTGAAAAAATTACTAGTGAATGATGACTCACATGACATCGAGGTTATCAATGTTTCGACAAAAACTTGTGATGTGACAATCTGAACCATACAAACTTATATTGGATATTACAAGACTCACATGTTATTATTATTGGCTGAATGATAGTGGTCTGGCCAAACTGTGGGGAAAAAACCCTAGCGAAGAACACACATCTTGAAGGAACTCGTGCCTCCTCTTCAAGCTCCATTTTTTCTCAAATCAAGCTCCATTCAAGGGGAAAATGGAGCAAAACGGCTTATTTTCAAAGAATAAGTCCTTTGCCTTGATAACAAAGGAGCCCACGCCTCCCCCACACTCATTCGAAAAAAAAACGGGTGTCTCGCTATCATATTTTCACCCGAAGAGATGAGGAAGTTACAGGCGCCTTATGAACACATGCTCGTTGGGAAGTTCTCCCACGGCAGGCCTCGCCCGAGCGAAATACTTCAGTTTATCTCCTCTCTAAAGCTTACAGGTAAGGTATGTTGGCAGATTACGATGCACGCCATGTTTTTTTGCAGTGCTTCTCGAACGAGGACTTCTATCGTTTATGGCATAGAGGAATTTGGCAAGTTAACGGCTATCCTATGCGAGTGCTAAGATGGACGAAGAACTTCTGTCCAACGGAGGAGGCTCCCCTTGCCCCGGTATGGTTCACTTTGCCGAACCTCCCCATATATTTGTTTAACGCCCATTCTCTCTATGCTATCTCTTCTTGTTTGGGTAAACCATTGATTCGTGATGAGGCCACGATATCTATGACACGACCAAGCCAAGCTCGCGTCTGTGTGGAGTGCAACCTCCTCACACTTCCCCCTAGCAGAATATGGATAGGTGAAGGGGAAGATGGGAAGAATGAGGGATTTTGGAAAACGGTTACACCTGAAAATTTGCCCCCATACTGCCTTACCTGTAAAAGACTGGGGCATGATATGGCTGTGTGTAAAATGGGAACATAATACATAGGTGAGGTGCAATGGCAGGAAGGAAGAAGAAGTAGGGTTGAAAATTGATAAGAAAAGAGGTTGAGTGCTCGAAACATGGAAATATGCAAGCTTTAGAGGATGAAGAAGAGGAAAATAGGAGGGAGAAGGGAAATCTAAATATGGAGGAGGGCAGAATTAATATAGAAGTAAGTTTAGAGATACGAAATGAGGAGAATAAGGAAGAGGGTTGGGAGGAAGTAATAGTTAGAAGGAAGAGAGGTAGAAAAAATAAATCTAGAAGGGTGTTAAAAGAAAAATTAGAGGATTATAGTTGGATAGATGAAGACCTCCTTGATTTTCCGGAAGGAGAATCAGAAGTATTAAGTTGCCCCCCATTCGGTATACTAGAAGTAAAGGAAAAATTTAATATAGAAGAAGTGAAAGATGATTTATCATTGTATGAGTAGAATTGTAGAAAACTTACTAGGGATCAATCCATGGAAGACATAAAAAGAATGGCTATGCAACTTGGTAAACAAGGAAAATATAATGAAATATCACAATCAATTGCACCCAAGAGTGCTAGGAATGTGAAAAAATATTTTGATAAAACATGAGTCATTACACACAACAAGATCACAATCTAAATTAAGTTTTAATGGTTAGTTACTTATATTGCAATATTAGAGGGGTGGAAAATAACCCCTCGATAAATACATTAAAACATTTGATTAAAATATATAAAATTTCATTGGTAGTAATTACAGAACCTTTGATCCAACAGGACCAACTTACTAAATATTGTCGAATTCTAGGGTTTAATAATTCATTTTCTAACCTAAATAGTAAACTATGAATTATGTGGCATAATTACCTAGACATAGATATATTGAAAGACACAGAACAAATAGTGCACTTTAAAATATATGAAGACATAGTATCGGTAGTATATGCAAAAAATGATAAAAAATCCAGACTAGTCTTATGGGAAGAAATGCAGAAAATTGCAGCAAAAAATGTTCCCTGGTTGATAGGAGGAGACTTTAATATTATAAGAAGTGCCTCGGAAAAGAAGGGGGGGAAACCCCTAACACAATAGCAATGTCTCAATTTAATGAGGCAATTTTTAATTCTAATTTGATGGAAATAGACTTCTCAGGCTCAAATTATACTTGGTGTAATAACTGGCAAAAAAGAGGAGCAATTTGGGCCAGGCTGGACAGAGTAATGTGTAATGCGAAGTGGGTAGCCTCACATGGGTCTACAAGGCTTAGACATTTAAATAGAACCTGTTCAGACCATTCTCCACTCCTCATAATACTTTACAACAACAAATGAGGTACAATAAGTTTTAAATTTTAAAACATGTGGGGAAACCATGCCGATTTTGAAAAATTAGTAAGAGATTCTTGGTCAGATCCTGCTTCGGATAAACCGATGCAAGTTCTAATGACAAAGGTATATAGATTAAAAAAATAGTTAAAATCATGGAATAAAGAATCTTTCGGAAATATAATTCAACAAATAAAGCAAGCAGAGGAACAAGTAGAAAAGCTAGAAAAAGAATATGATAATAAAAATGACAAAGAAATTAGGATGGTTTTAAACAAGGCTAAAGCTGAGTTGAGTTTAAAATTACATATGGAGGAGATATATTGGAAACAACGAGCAAAAATTAAATGGTTAAAAGATGGTGATAGAAACACCAAATTTTTCCATATCATGAGCAAAATAAAAACACAGAAAAATAAAATCAAAGGATTAAAAGATAAAGAAGGAAGATGGATAGAAGAAGACAAACAATTATGTACCCTATTTGAGGATTTTTTTTTTTAAATCCCATCTGTGTGGTCACATGCCTCACGAAGGGAACTCCTTGTTTCAAGAGATCAGGGCTTCCATTACGAAAGAACAAAACTAAATGATGGAAAGAATCCCAGAAGAAGAGGAGGTAAAGATAGCAGTCTTTAATCTTGATAAAGACAGTGCAGTGGGTCCAGATGGCTGGAATAATTACTTTTTTCAGCTAAACTGGCCCATTATTAAAAATGACCTAGTTATAGCGATTGCCAGTTTCTTTGCTAGAGTAGATATTCCTAAAGCTTGGGCAAATTCATTTATAGTGTTAATCCCCAAAAAAGAAGCTCCCCAGCTATGCGAGGATTTTAGACCTATAAGTTTGTGTAATGCGATTTATAAGATTTTAGCTAAAATAATTCAAAATAGATTAAGTATTATTCTGCCTTTAATAATATCACCAGAGCAAACCGGATTTGTTAAAAATAGACTAATGATTGAAAATATTAGATTAGTATCAGAAATGATGAAAGAAATTACAACTAAAACAAGAGGTAAAAATCTAGTAATTAAGCTGGATTTGTCTAAAGCTTTCGATAGAGTTGAATGGGATACACTCTGTTACATTTTAAGGAAATATGGTTTTTCTGAATTATGCATAGATATTATATATAGATGTATCTCAAGTGCTTGGGTTAGAATTATTATAAATGGTACTATAGGTGATGAATTTAAACCCATAAGAAGTCTAAGACAGGGGGACCCTTTATCGCCTTTATTATTTGATATATACTTAGATCTGCTTATCTTTAATTTAAACAAAAGAATGTCATTTGGTAATATATTACCTTTTAGACAACCATATAATACTCTGAGAATAGGTTGTTTGGCTTATGCTAACGATCTGATAATCTTTACAAACGCAAGTAAAAGATCTATAATAAATATGATAGAATTGTTACAATTATTAGAATTAGAAACAGGTCAGGTTGTAAATAAAAAGAAGTATCAGTTTATTATAGCTAAAAAGACTACAGAGAAAGTGATAAATAAGATTAAAAACATAACTGGATTTACACATAATAAGGGAGCTTTAATATACTTAGGCTGCCCAATATATGAAGGTAGACTGAGAGAGGAATATTTAGCACCATTATTAGATAAGATCAGAAGGAAAATAGCAGGTTGGAAAGAAAATCTTTTAGGGTTTGGGGGACGTATTACATTAATCTCGCATGTGTTACAAAGCACACTAGTACATATCTTATCTGTAATACATCCTCCGAAGAATTTCTTGAATAAATTAGAATCAGAATTGTCAAATTTTTTATGGGCTAAAAAAGATGGGAAGCAAAAAATGTAGTGGAAAAACTGGAGGGATATATGTTATCCAAAAGCAGAAGAAGGTTTAGGAATAATCACTTTACAGGATATGACCACTGCCTGGGATTGTAAAGGATGGTGGAGGCTGATTGAGAATGATAGCCTTTGGGCAAATTATATGAAGGCAAAATATTTAGCACAAAAAAACTAGAGGCTTAAGCAGGTATCAAATAATTGGAAGGCTCTGGAAAAACATAAAGAGATAGTAGAATCACACTCAATACTGAAAAAGAGTGGTTGGAAATGGACTCTCATACCACAAGGTAATTTCACACTAAAATCGGCAAAGGAGTTGATTAGGAAAAAAAACCTGCTAAACCCATATTTAAATGGGTCTGGAAAGCAGGTATCCCACAGAAAATGTACTCGCTAGCCTGGAAAGTATTATCAAATGCATTACCTGTGGACACCAATGTGCAGAGAAGGGGTATAAAAATAGTGTCCAGATGTGAATGCTGCTTTGCAGAAGTAGAATCAATGGATCATCTATTGTCCAGAGGAAAAATTGTAGTAGAAATTTGGAAGAAACTTGAAGAATATATACAAATTAGTAATACAGCGGAAGGACTAATAGAAAGAATTAAAAAATGGGAAAAGGCATCTTTCACTAACCCTGCTAGAAATTGGCTCAATAAGAATTTACCTCATGTAGTGATATGGTGTTTATGGAAAGCTCGTAATAGGAGTAGATTTGAAGGGAAAAGAATGAACTCAAAAAATATATTACAATAAATTAACCAGGAAATAAGTAACATATCAAATATTAAGCCCATTATAGTAGATAAACTAGCTATAGATAAGAAAGTGAAAAGGGAATGGGGTCTTAATATAAAAATTACTAAACAATATTGGGCAAAAAATATAAGCTGGGCCAGACCCCCTGAAGGGAAATTTTCCCTAAACACGGATGGAAGTTTTAATAGGGATACATGAATAGCAGGGGGAGGTGGGTTAATAAGGGATTCTAAAGGCACAGTCATGAAAGCTTTCACTTCGGTTAGTGTAGCAGACTCGGCTCTGCATTCAGAAATTATGACGTTAAGAATAGGCTTAAATATATGTAAAAAACTAGAATACATAAATATTCAAATACAGGTAGACTCGATGTTATTATTTAATTTAGTAATAGGAAGAATTGTTCTTTGGAAATATGAATAAGAATTAGAAATAATAACAAAGCTTAAAAATGAACTAAATGCATCAATAATGTATATATACAGAGAGGCAAACACTCCAGCAGATAATTTGGTGAGGATAGGCTCAGAAAAAGGAGAAATAGAATTCGATGAGGATTCTATGCCGAAAAAATTAAAAGGTTTAATAAGACTTGATAAGACGGATTTTTCTTATGTTAGAATTATAAAGGGTAGAGGCTGAATCAAATCTAAAATAAAATTTAGCTTCTCTTCTCAGCAGCGCAGCAGCATAAGAAGTGGTTTTTTGTTGATGGTTTTTTGTTTGGTTTTCAGAACATATGTTGATGGTTTTTAGTTTGGCTGCTTCCCGAGTTGATATGGTAGACACTCTCGACTGATCACCCGGTCCTGTGGGTGTTCAACACTCGTAGAGGAATTGCAGAATGAGAGTGTCTTGCTGCAGCTTGGTTTATACAGAGCACTTATTATAATACGCGACAAAGAGAATGGAAGCAAAATTAATAAATGTTGTATATGTATAACAAGGGACAAGGAGGAATAGGGTTGAGAAGTTATATTGTAGTCGCGCTTGTTTTCTTTGTATATTGCAGGTTCTGGAGCATATATAAGAAGAAGGACGACGGAAGAAAAATACTCGGGAACAACGTGAATGTCAGGGCTTGAGACACGGGGAGACGAGAGGATAGATGCTGAGCTTAAGAAATGGTCTAGCAATACATTGGGTTAAACGAAAAGATGGGCCGAAAAGATGGACCGATAACAGTTAAACGCAAAGATGGGCCGAAAATTAGATAAACTAGAGCATCCAGCTTTTCTAGTTTAATTTATGTATTGAATATTGAATAAATACTTATTTGAGAAATACTATAAACTTCTATATGCTAGCTAGTAGGTTTAAGGTTAGATGGGTGTAAGAGGGCCACGGGTAGATGTAGGTTGTAAAAATGGTATTCCTCCGCCAAAAGAAAGGGTTATTAATTAATAATAAAACAAAATTTAAAAAAAAATGTTATTATTATTGGCTACTGTTGATTATTGTGTTTTTAACTTAATTTTCTAATTTATTATTATCTGTGATATTGTGATAAAATCAAAATCAAAATCATGAAATAGATGTATATTTTTTTGAGTTGACTCTTATTCATTTTAATTAACAATATAATATAGTTATTTTTAATATTTAAATTGTTAGAAATTAAAATTATATTTAAAAAAAAAAACTCTATATGACAAAGTTAGTGTCTATGGCCCCTCGCCTGATGCCCAGTGGTCACTAGGCACTGGTTGATGGGTTGGCCTAGCCAGTATAATTTAATGGATGTGTCCATAGGCCATTGGGCATTGGCTAGCTGCTAGTCAGCCAGTGTTAGAACTAGGAACCAGCCAACTAACCAATGTGAGGTGGCATAGGTTGTGGCCAACCAAACCTTGTCCTACTCAACATGTTTGGTTGGGAAAAGTGGGTCTTTGGGCCATGTGAGCCCCCGACGGCCATGTGTGCCTTGGGCAAGCCTTAATACACCAGCCAGTACAATCAAATGGCTGTTGCCATAGGCCACTAGAAATTGGGTGGCTGCTAGTCAGCCAGTGTTAGCACCCAGCAGCCATGGACCAGCCAACCAACCAACCAGGGTGAGGGGGCATAGGTAGTGGCCAACCCAATCCTGTCCTACCCAACATGCCTGGCTAAGAAAAGTGGGCTTTTGGGCCGTGTTAGCACCCAACGGCCATGTCTTCCTCAAACATGCCTTAAGGCTTACATCTTACCATTGTTGACTGTTGTTGATTGTCGTACTTTTTCCTTAGTTTTTTAATTTATTATTATTTGTGATATTATGATGAAATCAAAATCATGAAATATATGCGTTTTTTATTGAGTTGACTTTTATTCATTCTCATTTACAATGCAATACAATTTATATTTAATAATTAATTTTTTTAAAATTAAATTTCAATTTTAAAAACAAACTCTCTATGACAAAGTTAGTGCCCATGGCCCCTTGCTTGATGCCTAATGGTCACTAGGCATTGGTTGACGGGTTGTCCTAGCTAGTACAATCCAGTGGCTATGGCCATAGGCCATTGGACACTGTCTATCCACTAGTCAGCCAGTTTTAGCACCCAATAGTCATGAATTAGCTAACCAACTAGGGTGAGGGGGCATAGGTAGTGGCCAACTCGACCATGTCCTACCCAACATGTCTGGTTGAGAAAAGTGGGCCTTTTGGGCTATTTTAGCCCCCAAAGGCCATGTGTGCCTCATGCATGCCTTGAGCTCAAGCATGCCTCAGGCATGCCATATGCACTGACCCCACAATGCCTCACTCTCAATAATACTTACAAGTAAGAGGTTAAGGAAAGAGCTGATATTTTATTTTATAGATGATTATATGATGTTGCAATTCATTTAATACAATGAACTATATTAGTTCTTAACCAATGCTTGAGATAATCGAGTAATATGTTTTGAAATATAAGAGATCTAACTTTCATGATGTGAGAGTTACTTATCTAAATAAAGAATTAATTCTTACAAAGAATTTGATATTTTATTTTGTAGATAGTTATATAATATTGTAATTCATTTAATATAGTCAACTATATTAGTTCTTAACCAATGCTTGAAAGGCAAATGGGCAATATTATTTGAGATATAAGAGATTTAATTTTTATGATGTGGGAGTTACTAGTCTAAAAAAATAATTAATTCTTATAATGAATTTGATGAAGAATCATTTTACATAATGGAAATAAAATGAATATTTAATTATATAGAATGAATGAACTAATAGGAAAGAAATAATGTTGGTGAATTTCATGGTGAATTTATAAAGAAAAATCATGTTTTCGTGTTTATAAAATCTATTGATATTTTTTTTATGATCAAGACGAGAGATAAATTATTTGAATTATTTGATAGTTGGGTGAAAGAAGTTAATAAGATAATATTATTCAAGTTATAATAGATAATACTTCTAATTATGTAATAATAATATTTAAAATTAAATTTGATTTTTTTATTATTTATTTAAGTTACTACACATTATATATTATTTCTATTTTAATGTTTAACTTTAACTTATATAAGTAGATTGTTAAAATAAAAAAGACAATATCTGTAATGGAATATATAGGTAGATTGTTAAAAAAGACAATATGCAATACATAGGTATTGCATATTGGCTTGACTTATTGTTGAAAGATATTAGAAAAACTATGATATATTAAGAAGAGAATAAAGTTAGTTATATTTATATGTAGTTGTATTTATAATAAAGTGAGATTTCTTAATATGATTAGATGATTTATTGAGCAAAATTAGTTGTTGAGGCTTACAAATATGTGGTTTGTAATGGTCTTCATTACCTTATCTCGTATTAATAAATAACAAAATAACTTGAGGAAGTTATAAGTTGGCAAAAGAGGAAAAGAGAAAAAATATAATTTTTATTCCTCATTTTTAGATTATTGTAATATTTTGTTTGAAGGTGTCAGACCCTGATGTACATATTCTTTGCTTGGTGGTTAGTGAAAAGAGGGATACAATGAGTTACATTTATGTTTTCATGCAAAAGACAGAAAATAATTGTCAAAATCTTTAATGAGGGTGAAAAGAAGTATAAGGAAATCATTAAAATCATTAATAGGCAGTGAGAGATTCAGCTTCATTGGCCTTATATTCAGCTAGAAATTTTTGTACACAGAGTTTTATTATGATACAAAAGGATTAGTAGTAAATCTAGATTCAAAGATCTTTGAAGATGTATGTAAATGTATGTTGCGATTGATGAAAGAGAGAGGTGAATAAGATACGATTATATCATAATTGGACTTGTACATGCATTCTCAATACCTTTTTGATTATGAATTTGCATACGAACATTGAAGTCTTAACTATTAGGTTAGTTTTTAATTTAGTTATTTACTGTATCTAAATTAATATAGATTTTTATTAAAATATATGAAATATTTAGCTGATAATTTATTTATATAAATTATAATTGAATAATGAAGTATATTTGGATCTAATTTTAATAATTTGTAAAAATTGGTATTGTGGCTTCTCAACCTAATATATAGTGTACATAGTTGTGAAATAAATTAAAATATTTTTGAGAATGTAAATTATTTAATAATTACGTAAACTTATCTATATTATATTAGTTAATATAATATATAATCTAATAATCATGATTTTTTTTAGATTCATAACAAGAGGAAAATAAGTTGGAATATTAATGCTTGAATGATTTGATGTACATTAAGTACAATTGAGCCTTCATAAAAAGATTCAAGAGCATCATATTATTGATTTAATTTTTTGGAAGATATAAAATATAACAATAAATAATTGATGAAAAAAAAGAAGATGAAGATGTTACAAAAGATAATTTAGTACCCGAGAGTAATGATTTAACTTGTGGTGTTGTTGTAAGAGCTAGAGGACCTAAAGGTTTATATAAAAATTAAAGCAAGTTCAAGCAAAATATAATATCAAAGTTAATATCATCAAGTTTTAAATATACATTTACTTTTATTTTGATTGATAAAGATGAAAAAATAACTCATTTATCGGAGATGAAGATTACGACAAGTGAGAGTTCAAGAGTGATGATGAAACAAATGATAGTAATGTTGATTTTATGGATTTAGAGTTTGAGCAAGATCTATAAGTATTTATTTTGTATATCTTTTTAAATTTTTAATTTTTGTTATACACAAAATATTAATGATATTTAAATTTTATTATTGATATGCTATATTTGAAGTTTAAATTTTTAACTTTATTTATTGGATTGTTAAAATTCAATTATTTTATTTTATTATACAGAATGATTGTGATGTTGAGAAGTACTAATAATATATATTTTTTATGTTTGATGTTATTTTTTTTGATTTTATTTTATTAATAGATAAAAATTATAAATAATTCTATAGTTATATATAAAAATTTTATGTATTTTTATGTAGAGTGTCACAAAAAAAAATCTTCGCCTTAATTGCCCCTTATGCCTCCATGCTCCAAAAGGGTTTTGTGCCTCGATGTGCTTTGCCTTGGTTTGCATTGCATCTCGATGTGCTATGCGCCTGGGTGCACCTTGCGCCTGGGTGCTCCTTGCTCCTCGATGTGTCTCGCGCCTCGATGTGCCTTTCACCTCAATGCACCCTGCATCACGATGCATATTGCATCTCGAATAACTATAGATGAGCCTACCTCCAATGATGCTGTGTCGATATGACATGACCCGATTGACATCTCTAACTTAAACATATGAAAACCTAACATAAATACGATTAAAGAGAGATTTAAGTATCTGATCATATTTGTTGTTGAATATTCAAGATATATTTGGATATATCTATTTCGTGATAGATCAGAAGTCTTTTTTGGTTAAAATTTTTTATAAATTGATAAAAACTCAATTCGATAAAATTAAAAAAATTAAAAAATAATAATATATTATAATTTATGTCATATCAATTTAATATTTATTATATAGATCATCAGATTATATACTAGACTTTTTTGTAATATCATACCTTCAACAAAATAGGTTGGTTGGAGGAAGAATAGACAACTGATTGAGATGACTCATATTTTTACTTGGAAAGAGTATTCCAAAATTGTTGTCTTCTAGAGTTTTTTGTTTCACTTATTTTTTTTTGATTGTTCTCTAGGATGAGACAAACTAGTATCCAAGGCCTTGAGTTATGTCTTTCTTGGATACTTTAATTCCCAAAGAGAGTATATTTTTTACCATAGACTGATAAAATTTTAATGAGTTTAGATGTTAATTTTTTAATAATGATTTATTCTTTAACAATCTTAGGAAGAGTGTGAGTATATATATTGCATTTGGATTCATCACCCTTTGTCTCTTATCTATAACCCTGCATTGACCTTTAGTTGATAGAGAGAGTCACTCATTGACTATATTTGATTATGTTGGTATTGAGCATGATATTATTTTCATAGAATCAGCATACTTGCCAACAAATTCAGATTATATTAAGTGTGACTCTCTATTTTATTATGAGTGAGAGTTCCCGAGTAGAAATATTTTTTTTCATATCTAGATGACATTGTATTATAAGTGTGTGCACCAATATAGACTCATAATGATGTAAATTATGACACTTGAGCTTTCATAACTTAGAGTATATACTAGATGAGAGAAACATGCCGAGCTTGATAGGAGAAGAGGCGAGCCTATCGAGGAGCCAAACAATTCTATAGGCAGTCCCTCTGACCTTGACCTTTCGATTGCTCTATGAAAAGGAAAGAAGAAGTGTACTCAGTACTCGATTTCATATAGTTTGTTGCACTCTTATTTTATTTTATTTCTTTTATTATTTCTCTTGATGATACTAGCATGATCTTTTTCTGAGATACTATCTCATTTAAGAATGTGTCAGACTATGATAGATGAGATGTATATCCTTAACTCTAATGAGATCAGACAACTAATAAATAGATCTTCGAGAAAGTCTATTGTTGAATGAATGTTATTGTTTACTGTGATGACAAGTTTAGATGAAAAATCATATCAACTTAAAATGAGACTTATAATGATGTGATACAATCAGATATTTGGTATGAAATATCATGATACTTACTTTGCATTGATCAAGTTGACTTTAGTACGTATTTAATTTTTTTACAATATCTCACGGTTAGAGTATATACAAACTAAACTTGGAAAAAATATTTTTGCATGCTAAACTTGAGATGGAGTACAATCAAGTGTGGTTTGCAGATTGTAGAATGTATTATATGGTCTAAAGTAGTCACCTGAGCCTGGTTTGCAAGGTTTTTTCATTTAGTCACTTTATTTGAGCTAATCAAATACATTATTGATTTTTATTTGTTTTTTTTTGAGGAAACATATTATCTCATGTAAAATTTATCTATTGGTAGAGATAATAAAAAGGGTTTAGGACATATTGTCTTATATAAATTTTTAGACTACTTGGAATGAATGAAATGTGAGTGATTAAAAATAATTGCAACAATAATTTGGCAACAATATTTTTGGATGTGGGATTATTTCCACGAGGAATTAGTGTAGTGCAGTATCAGTGCAAATGCACCATCAATATAACATGGGGTCTATTTTGTTTATTTTTATTTTAATAAATCTTTTATCTTTTCTGTTGAATCATATTTCCTGGAAATTCATATATATTTTCCTAAATTCATAAATATTTTCATAATGAATTTTATATATTCATCTGTGATAGAAGAGTTGGATTTTGATAATTTAATTTATTAAACAACTAGAATTTTATTAGGCAACAAAATGGACAAAAATCATCTTTTAGTAATTTTTTTTTTCAAAAATATTTTCTTTAACTGTCATCGAGATAACTAAGTCTTTATTCTAGTTTCCTTTTTTGGCATATACAACTTCAGTAAATTTAGCTATACTTTTTTTTTGTTTTTCATTTATTTCTTTTTGCTTTGTTTTTCAAATATCCAAATGAATTTTTCTTTTTTGGCATGATATATTAGAAGTCTTATAGCAGGTTTATTCAACAAGCAACACTTGAATGTTAGATTTTTTCAGCTAAGATTGATTTTTTAGGCATGGAGATCAAATTTAGTAGGAATGGAAGTGGACATGCATGAAATATGACACTATTAAGCAATGTCGCATCACACGTGGTTACTTTTAAAGATTTTCATCAATCAGCTATTATTGTTGGAGGATGCTTTGTAATTGTAGCAGTGATACTCTCTGTTTTCCTTATATTTCAACATCTCAAATCTTATTCCAATCCAAAGGTTTGCGTTTAAGGTTATTATCTGACAATGTAAATTCTCATTTATCATCATGATCATTTTTGGGCCTTTACCTGGCCATTTGGACTTACCTAAACTAATCCATGTTCTAATCTATTCCAATCCACATATAAATATTTTTATTTTTTTTATATTTTTTTGTAACTTACCTAAATAAAAATAGATTTAATAGTAGACCTATCTATATATAATTAAATTGATTCTCTGATATAATTAAATAGATTTATTTCTCTCCCAAATCTTTACCTTATGACTCATCAATTATATTTATTTATAATTTGAACATTTTTGAATATCATTGTTATAATTTTATGAGTGTTTATTTATTATAGTGTTCTTAAATATGTTTGGGTGAAATATTATTGAGCTAATTGATTACTTGGGAATTTTTTTGCGTTACATATATTTTGGAAGTAGTGCATTTGTACAATGAAAAATATCTACATCTAATGGTAGTATGTCTCGGGTTCGTGACTTTTTAGACGTAGTCTCTATAAATTTTTGGGAGGTAAGATTATCTATATATTAAACTTTCTCATATCTCTCAATAAAATGGGAATCTTGTATACTGGGTATGACTTCCACGACCTCCATTTATTATATATATATTTTTTAATATATGAACACCCGATTTATGGCATGCTCTATTTTTTTTCTTTATTTATAAATAGGGTTTGTTGTTTGAGTTATGATTTAGTGTTTTATTTTTTTTTTCTATCATATTATTTTCTTCTTTAGTTTATAAGCTAATCATAAAAGTATGTCTGTATTTACATGGTTTTACAATACAATGCGTGCATTTAGTGTATGTAGTACATCTACATGGTAAATAGTTGACACGACTACAGAGTGATGTCGATGCAGTGTTAGTGTTGGTGTGGAGCAATGATAGTGTGTGTGTTTGTGTGGAGGACAAGATATTAATGGATTATCAGATTGGTTGTGGCGTTGACGTAGTATTTGTGCAGTGACATTGACAATGTGATAGTATCTCTGGTGTTGAGGCAAAGTGTATGCAGTGTCTGATAGTGTGGCAGTTGCAGAGGTGTCGACATGGTATTAATGTGTATGGTGTAGTGTTGTGTTGTGTTGTGTGCACAATAAGAGTGAATGTGTAATAGTTTGGAGATTATGGTGTAAGGGTAACAATGCAATGTGGTGTGAAGTGTAGTGAAGTGTAGTGCAGTGCACTGAGGTAATGAAGAGTGATGTAGTGTGTAGTTCACATAAATCTTATATGGAAATCAGTTTCCTTAACTTGGTTGTATATTTTGTAATTATTGGGATCTTATTAATTAATTAAAAAGTCAAAATTGCTTAGTTGTATGTTTTTTACATAGCTGTAGCTTAGTCATAATTGTACATCTATATGTTTCCAGCGGCGGCAGGAGCGACAACACCGACAGCAGTGGCAGGGCGGCAGCATCGGCAGCGGTGGCGGGGCTGCAGCACAAGCAGCGGCGGCAGCAGTAGGGGTAGCGGCAGTGGCAGCGACAGCAGGAGCAACAACAACGACAACAAATGCATATATACGTACGTATATAGTCAGTATATATGTACACATAATACTACAGTATTTTATGTACTCAGTATATATATATGCATAATACTGTAGTTTATATGTACATATACTACAGTAATATATGTACGAGTGAAATACTAGTATATATGTACATATTTACTACAGTACTATATATTTATCAAAACATAGTTTTTATTTATTTATTTTGATTTTATTGAGTGGTTTAAATTTCTTACAGATATGGTACTGCATTGTTTCCCATACAAAGCTCATATAAGTGAAGGGATTTTTCAACAGACATGACGCACCATGACTCGGACAGCTTTTTCGCAGTAGAAAGTTGGTGATCGGATGAGTAGAGGGAGAGAAACAACGTCAATGCACGGAAAGATTATACTTTATGCACTGTCAGTAGATACATTGATTAATAAGATGTAATATAATTTTGTTATTTTTTTTATTTTAGTTATTTAAAATATTGTATTAGAATAAGTTATACAATGAATTTTTTTTTGTTTAATTTAAATTTTCATTTATAGTTTCTATTTTTATTCAATTTAATATAAATATATTAAATTATTTAATTAAATTTTTGTTGAAGCTGTATGACAATTTACTTTAATTTGTGTTTGTTTGTCTATAATAACTGTTATTATATACCTGTGAATATGTTTGTGTGTCTCTGAATTTTTTAGGTAGAGTTTTAGCCTATTATATGTATGTAAAAACCTATTATCAACAACAGTAGTTGCGACATAGGTGGCTGACGACGGCACTGGCGGTTGTGGAAGCGACAGTGGCGGCAATGATAGCGGCGGCAGCAGTGGGGGCTACCGCGGCGGAGGCAGCGATGCCAGCGGCAGAAGCGGCAGCAGCAGCATCAGAGGCAGCGGCATGTAGCGGCAGCGAGGGCTATCGGTGGTAGCAGCGGCGACAGTTGCGACATTAGCAGCAGCGGCGGCATGAGCTGTAGCAGGAACAGCAGCAATAGCACCAAATAAGGTATATACGTATAAATAAAGTTAGTAAATATGTACATATAATACTACAGTATTTTATGTACATATATACTGAGTATATTTGTACTCAGTTTATATGTACACATTATACTACTATTTTTATTTACATATTCTGTGGCAATATATGTGTGAGTGAAATACTAGTATATATTTACATATATACTGTAGGATTATATATGTATTAAAATATAACTTTTTTTAATTTGACTGAGTGATTTAAATTTTTATGATATGATACCGTATTATTCCTTATACAAAGCTTTTATAAGTGATGTGATTTTTCACTAAACATTACGTACTGTGACTCGGACCACTTTGTCGTAGTAAAAAAATGATGATCGAATGAGTGGAGGGAGAGAAAGCAACATTGATGAATGAATATGTTATACTTTATGAACTGTTGGTAAATACATTGATGAATAAGATGAAATAAAATTTTGTTATTTTTTTGTTTTAATTATGTAAAATATTGAATTAGAATAAGATATTAAATGATTTTATTTTTTATTTATTATAAATTATTTATAGTTTCAATTTTTATTTAGTTTGTTATAAAAATATTAAATTATTTAATTAAAAAATTTTAAAATATTTTAAATTCTGAAATTAAAATAGCTATGGAAAAATCTCTTGCTAAATTAACAAGGAAAAAATCCCTAGCTAATATAGCTAGAAAATTATTAAAATTAGCTAGGGATTTTCGTCGCTAAATTTATTTAGCTAGGGATTATATCCGTCGCTAAAATTTATAGACCAGCACTTTAGCTAGGGAATTATTCGTCGTTATTTTCGTTTAGCAATGGAAAATCTCATTTATCGTACTAATTTACTTAGGGAATTTGTCTTTTTTAGCAAGGGATTATTTTCGTCGCTAACTATTTAGCTAGTGTCACTTTCCGTTACTAAATTTTAGCAAAAAATACTTTAGATAGGGAACTAATCTGTCAGTAATCTGTCACTATATTCCATTTAGCGACGGAAAATACACATTTAGCTAGGGAACTGTCACTAGCTATATGGGATTTTTCTTGTAGTTACATGTTGGCCAAAATGTGTCGGCATTCTTATACATCTATACATGATCAATCCCACCCATCTCATGACATTTCTATTCAAAAATTGCCTACAATAAAATATGTTTCAAACTCTAGAACACCATTTTTACCCTATACATCAACATTTCCAAAAAACATAAAAAATTTGCACCATCTTGCATGTATCTAGACCTAACATTTTAAATGTTGGAACTATGTTTATATTGAATGTTATTTGATTGTTGTGAACCATTGTTAAGTGTATTTTATTATTTCAAATATAAGTGAATTTGTAACGAGCCAAGTTTGAATTTAAAATTAATGTTCATGTGTCCTTTATTTTGTATAGTAGATGATTAGATACGTTGAGTTCATCTTACATGTAGAATATCAAATCTTCAGTTCTTGTAGATTATAAGCTTTTTCTTCACAATCTAAATAAAGTTGGGCACACCATTAACAAAATTATACTAATATGTGATTATTTTAGTAGATTTGTAGAATATCAAATCTTTTAGTAGATTTGTCTTGACTAATAAGAATGATAATTACGATGTGATTATTTTATACTAATATATAAAATAAAATGCTATATTATTATTTATTATTATAAATATTATTACTCTTAATCTTCAAATGATTAATAATCACATATACATATTAATAGTTATTTTGATTCATAAAGAAGTGAAATTTAAAAATAAATAAATAAAATCAGTGAGTTGGATAACTTCATAACTTAATTGATGAATTATAATTATTGATGAAATTAATGTCATATTAAATAGACTGATTAATACTACCTTGGAGATATTTATAAGTTTTAATATTATCAAATCCTACCAGTAAATCTTGATTTGACATATCAAATAAATTAAGTAGAATATCTCAAGGAAATAATAAGAGATTGATTAAATTAAATTGTTAATATTTTAATTTAATCAATGAGTACCTATAATCTTAACATATAGAGTTTAATAAGTTTAAATAATAATAGATTTGAATTATTTCAAATACATGAGAGAAAGTGTAATTATAAATACATAGTGAAGTGAATTATAATTAATAAAAATTGTACAACATAATTTACATTATGAGCTAAAAATCTTATTTTAGCTAGAGTATCTGCTCTAGCCTTGTCCAATGTAATAAAAATTAGTTTTACTATTATAATTAAATATTTCACTTGTTTGTTTAGATATTTACACACACACGCATAAAATAAATATAATATTTAAATAATAATTTAAAGATAAAAAAATATCACATTACTTTTTTTAAGATGATGTGATGGGGTTTTCTTTTTTTGAATATTTTTTGGATTTACGCCAAGAAAGAGAGAGCAATTCACTTCTTATTCCTAGCAAGATTGCAAAGCTAGGTGTTAGTGCAATAGTAAATTAAAAAATATTGGCATGTGATTTAAAGTTTTGGGCAGTTCTTTTTTTGTTGTAACCTCCCCCACATTTTATTGAAAAAAAACCTACAACATTCTTAAATGGGTAGTTTTTTTTTTCAAAAACCAATCTATTTTTTTATATATAGAGAGGTAGGAAGATAAAAAAAAAGAAGAGAACACTGTAGGTTCAATTAGTATTTGGTGGTGTGCATAATAATAAAACAGAGAGTATTTGGGCTTGTTTTATCCTGGGGACGACGTTGCTATTCAACTGCATGCACTAAGGAGGCCGAGCCACGAATCATATTAAAAAGAGCAACCTAATTCGTGACTCAAGCCATCATTCTCCATCAGTTACAATTTGTTGTTCCATTTCATCAGTATTGCAATTCCTGAGGTAATATCTTCAACACTAGGCATATGAGAGACGACTATGGGTCAATTGAAAAGAATCAATGATATGTCTTCAAAATCTTCGCCTTAAAACTCATCTCTAGATGCAAACTATTCAATCCATGATCATTACCACGAGAAGGGATTCAAACCCTTGACATTAAACACATCGAATATGGATTAAATTTCATAGTTATACATCCTAAACCTATAGCTTGTTATGCTTCAGCACATAAGATGGAGAGAGCATAGATAAGATAAAAAGTCTTATTTTTTTCATTCAAAAAAAAAGACAATACAAACATAAGATTCACGAGGATATATGAGAGATGGAGGGCTAGGAGCTTCTGTTTTATTCAATGTATGGGAGGCTTGGGGCTCTCTGAAAAAAGTGAGAGGAATCCCTCTCTTCTTAAGTTAAATCTCAAAAGTTTTGTTTTAGTTTGTCTTTTTTTTTTCTAATTTTCTAGAATGGTTTAGAATGCAAATTTTGGGATTTAGATTTTCCCAAAAACATAGTTTAATTTTATTTTCTGATAAAAAATAATAATAAAATTAAAATTTTCAAAAGAAAACATTTATTAAACTGAAATTTTAAAAATTAAACCTTAAGCTTCAAAATCAAAAATACATGCTTAGCCTGTTAAATTAGTTTTCATGAGTCAAAATTTAAAATGATTTTTCTTTATGAAATCCTCAAAATGAGTTGGTAAAATAAATTATCTTTAAAATATTCAAATGATGATCCCTAGATATTTCCTTTGTTTCTTTATATTTTTCCTTGTTTTGTTGTTTTGTTTTTTTTTCACCTCTTGTAACTTATGTTTTTGTTCTCTTTTTTTTTTATTTCTCTTCTACTTCCTAAAAAATATTTTTTTTTTCTTATACATTTTATTTTAATTTTTACCATGATTTCTTATACATTTTATTTTAATTTTTACCATGATTTCTTATACATTTTATTTTAATTTTTACCATGATATTGATGCATGAATAAATTATATTCACATTTTGCATAGAAAACATATATCATTTCTCCAAGCTTATCATTTCACGTAAGGCAAGTCAATCTTTCATAAAATTTTCTCTTGCACAACAAAAATTATATCCACATGTTGTACCACTTGATTTCTTTAGAACACTTTTTCACTAGTACAATGCTTTTATTTCTTGACTCGTAACCTTGATATATATGATTTATACTGTAATTTTTTTGTTTGATAGACCATTTTTTAATTTCACTAGTTTTTCATAAAAAATATTTTTTTTGGTTTTGATATCATTTCTCAACATTATTTCTTATCAGACTTGCAGTTGGGCAGAAAGACCTCGTGACTTCTTTGAAAAATACTAATTTTCTATATATTTTTTCTCAATTATGAATTCTATTAATATATTCTTTTATCAGCATATGAATTTTGTCTACTTTCTATTATATTATTTCTTTTACTATTTAGATAAAATATTCTCATTGATTTTTAATAATTTTGGTCTTAATAATCTTTTTGCTCCCTTTTCATCGCAAGACACTAGAGATCTCTATTTTCTTCCATGTGAGGCATCATATGAATTCATCCCATTTGATTCCTAATGACTTTTATTGCATATGCATTCGATCAAAATAGTACTATTATCCCAAATATTCTTAAGAGACTATAATATAAGCTCTGTACAAATCTTATGAATTTTAATTATTCTTAATTTGTCCATATGTCTTGAAAGGATAAGTGATGCGTGTTCGTATTCAATCTATGACCCATAACATGTAGTAAATCTTGCTAAAAGCTAACTTAAATCTTGAATAGCTTTTAGGTATTAGTGAAGTGAGTATTTCATGTAATCTAACAATCTCTTAAACATTCAAATCCACCAAATTTTTTTTACCAATTTTATTTTTTGATTGATAGAAAATGAGTTGGTTTTATCATCACCCATATTTTACATTTTTAGCTATTCTTTTTGATATCCCAAACACAAAATTTATTAATTTGGTTTCAAATTTTCATTATAATATTCTATCAAATTTAATTTATCAAATGACTCTTAGCATTCTACCTTTACTTGCTAACATATCGAATATCTTGGAAAAAATTTTGTAATATTCACTTCCATATCTAGTAATTAGTTCAATTTTTCCAAATCTCTTATTGTACTCCTTGGATGTGGCCAGTAGGGAGTCGTACACACCTATTTTAATATCTCTTTCTAAATTGAAAGGTCATCTAACATGCATATTCCACTTTTATAACATTGAATACTTTATTGTACTCAAATGCTTAATGAGTTATTCATCTTTAATTTGTCATGACTTAATTCTTTTTAGCAATATTATCTTCATAATTTGAGCAAATATTCTTGGAGTTTCAATGTTTCTACAAAACATTGATAGCTATTGAAATATATCATTAGTTTCAATGTTATCCAATATCAATAAATTCATGTCATTAGACTTACATCAAATTTATTTTGAAAGCATCAACAACAAATATTATAATAAAATAAATCAATAATATTAATAACATCAAATATATTTGAGTTAATCTAACTTATTTCCTCAAGTGTATTCTCGAAATCAATGCTTCTCACATTGAATAATATTGGAAGCCTCAAATATTATTATCATTGCATAATGTCAAAAATATATTGTAATACATCTATAATATTTGATTCATTGAATATATTCATTATTGATTAAATAAAATCAAACAATGATGAATCATTGAAGATATTCAATATTGATTAAATAAAATAAAATATGAATCTCATCAGCTACACAATAAAAAATATCTAACATCATCAAAAAAATACATATAATTGAAATTATATGAATTCTATTGAAAATGTAACACACAAATAAGCTTTTAAAGTTGTTGAATGTCATTTAATACAATTAAAAATCAAATAATCACCATCAATGAATAATTCGAGAGAAATCAAATTATTATTAATTGTAATCTTGCAAGGTTACCTATTTAATATGAAAATAAGAGTGACAATAAATCATGAATAATTAAAGCTAATATTTATTTAAATGTATATCTATTTCAAACTTGTTTATTTGTTAATGCATATTGTCTTTGATATTTATTTTTAAAATTACTCAATCTTGATCCACACATGATAACATGCATTTTCTTTGATATTTTTAAAATTACTATTTAAATTCGAGGTGTCTAATAGGCCGGGCTGGCTCGGCCATGCCCGGCTATAGGCTGCCCAATGGGGCTGGCCCAAAAACCACCAGGTTCAGCCTGGTTCAGGTTCTACGAAGCCCTAATATTTTTAAAAAATAAGATTTCGGCGGCGTGCCACTCGACTTCACCCTTTCGTGGCTGGCGATACTTGCCTGTTGGGCGTCGGCTTTTAATGACCACATTCAAAGCGTAGTCACGCGTGCCGTGCCCATGTGTCTGGCACGGCACGATGGGCTGGGGATGGCCCCGTAGCATGCCGTGTTGGGCTGCACCGACCTGTTTTACACATCTAATTTAAATGTAACAATATTAATTTTCAAAATCTTATCTTAAGATTGTATTTACAAAAATTAAGAACGACTTTTTTAACAAAAAAAAAAAAAAAATGCTGGCGTCAGTGTCTCAATGAACGGGCTGGAAGTAGAGAGTCCGAAAGTGCGATCGAAGGATGGACGATTATGCAAGAGAAATGATGGACTTGAAAACACTTGTCACTCGAGTCCTAGAGAAGAAAGGCATTCTCGCTAAGATTCGGGTAAACAGACTGTAAATAGAATTTGTAGTTACGCCCTTTCGATTTCGAAAAGTGATAACTGCTGGGATTAATGTGGGACAGTAAGTGCAAAATGACTGGTTTTCGTTAAATGCTGGTGTTTTTTATGATTCAGCCTGGTTAGTGCTTTAGGTTCATCAAGTTCAAATGTTTTTCCAAAATTTGTGTTTTGCTGCGAACATGGACAGATTGTATTCATGATTCCAGAATTGCAGCATGTTTTGTTGTGATTTTTGATTTGTCTTTCCATGTTTCCTCCAAATCTGGTTAGATAGTAATATTCAGTATAATACTCGTAATTGTGCCATTTTTGTAGAATGAAAGAGCCATGGTATTCAGCCCCTGAATGTTTTTTTTATGGTTTTATTATTTTTTTTTTCAAAAGCTCATTGGTTGCATGTAGGCGGAACTCAGGGCAAGTGTCTTCGAGGCAATTGAGGAGGAGGATAGGGTGATTGAAAAAGAAGAAGGTTTACCTCCTGCATTATTGGGTAGCTGTAATGATAGTGCAAAACAGCTTCACGCATCTACTTCAGGTTGATCTTCCAGATTGATTGGACTACACCCATACATCTTTGAATTTTTTTTCTATTGTTCTTGATGGTGCATGACTTTAGAGAATATATATTGGTCTCAAGATGATTGTGCTGCAGGATGTCCAGTGCATTGATTAGGAAAGTGAAAACATGTCAACATATGTGGTTTGCACAGAAAAGTTCAGGGAGACATAATTTTATACTTTATTAGTTGGATTAATTTAACCGGAGCACCATGCTGTCTTATTATTTTTTTTAGGTGAAACCTACAAAACACTCATTAAGGCTTCCGCAAGAAATGTTTGTTTACTGAGAAACCTCAGCTCTACTAAGTTTGGTTTTTAAACTTTGCAATTCTAGCAAAATTTTGTAGATGTACTAAGTCTGTTTGGTTTGTCCATTTCCTCAGTTACAAATTGAATGTTCTTAATAATATAGGCTTTTAATTTTTAATCACCTATAAAAAACCTTTTATTTCTTTCCATACATTTATAAAATTGAAACTTGATAAAATAAAACCCATGGAAGCAGAAGAAAAGGCATAGCAATTCTTAATATATATAATTACAAGTGAAACCCTAAAATCCTATAAATAGGAAAATAAAAATAAAAGAGTAATTCATAGGTTGCTGGATGTTATTGTAATTCATAGTCTTTTTTTACTTTTTTATAATGGAAGAGAATATTCAATACGTGAGTTGTTTCAATCCAAGTGATAAATATTTAATCGTCTCTCATGTACTTATTATTCTATTTTATTGAGTTCCTATTATTTTTTTGTATTAGTATTCAATATGGTATCATAGTAAAAATCCTAGGGTGATCAAATTTTAGAATTTGCAAGGGTACAAAAATCCAAGAGAGAGGGCATATGTGCTGTATCATAATAGTGCTCTTTGCAGTTCGTGCTAGTGTATGCACATACAGTTTGAAGTAGGTGCAAGGTTATTATGTATTGCTATATTTTGCTATCTCACACTCATTGTCTGTAATGATGCTTTGAGGTGGTTGTCGCCTTGGAATCATTACATGGAAATGTTGTGCCATGATTGGAGTGTTTGGTGTATCTTGATTTGGGCAATAGTTAGTGAAGGAGATCCCAAAACCCTAATTGCATGAATTTTGGGGGTGACAAAAGTTGTTGATCCCCAAATTAGGTTAATTTAATATGAAAAAGGTTAAAATTTTAGTTATTCTTTTAAGTTTAAGAATTAAGATTATTTGCAGTGAGTTACATGTGTCATAAGATAGTTCTTTAATTAAATAATTCTAGATCACCTTGATTGTGTCAGATCATATTTTTTGATTTTAGGCTAAAATTTAAAACTTGAATAAAATATTAAATTTTTTAAATATTTAATTGGTTAATTATTATTTGTTATTTCATTAATCATTAAAAAAATAAAAATATTAAATTAAAAAATATTGAAAAAACAAAATAAAAAAAATATGATATTCTAATAATGATATTCTGCTTTCGTAATATGCATCCGTGTATCATGATTGTGATTAGATATCGTATTTGATTTTACTAGAATAAAAAATTAAAAAATTTATTTTATTTTAATAATGAAATAAAAATAGAATATGATGAATGTTTAAATTAGAATAAAATAAAAAATAACAAAAATACAAATAATAAGTGTAATCTAATACATCAATAATGTTTAAGCTATAATAAAATAATAAAATAATAAAAAATAAATAAGTACTAACACAATATGTTAGTATCACTATCACATGAATCAAAAATTATTAATCAGTATATGTGGCATAATAGTACGGATGTAGATGTAATTTATTATCTTTATTAATGTATCTAAAGATATTGTTAGTACCTTCAATGTTTTAGATCTCTATATCTCATGAATCATCATTCATCATTATTTTGTCGTATCCTGAATATTTAATTTTGAATTTTTTTAGTTTTTCATACATGCAAGTATCTATATGATATTTGATCACAATATTGATCTATTTTCTAAAATAATATTAGATGTCATAGAAAAAATATGCTTCAATGTTATGCTAGATATTGAGGAGTTAGTAGAGTCATCATAGATAGTATGAGATAGATAGATTTATATGATTTTTATTATAATAAAATATTCAAAATTTTATTGTTATTATGTGATAGGATAAAATAGTAATTAGTATTAAAGTATTGAGATAACTCATTCCTCTTTAATATATTATTTCATCATTTTTCCATGACTAATTAAATGAAGTTAATATATTCGAATATGATATTCATGTTCGTAATCAAAGTTTGACTATAAATAAGTTAGTTAATTTTTTATGAATAAATCATTTAGGTTGGTATACCTAATTTATGAATTTATGCCCGCACACACACATATATATCATAATATTTTTTTCTTTTTTTTAAAATCTCAATTCTAGGATTTATATAGGCAGCCAAATAATACAGAGTTAAAATAGAAGATTAATATTTTAAATAATTGGTTTATCATAATAGTCATTATATTAAATGCATTATAACCTCTATATTACCAAATATGTTATTAATGTTTCATATGTATTTAAGTGTAAAGCAAGTAGTGAGAGTATATATAGATGAATATATATTTGTTGTGTTATATAAAATCGTGTAAAATTTCATAAAAAAAATTCTTATATCCTAGTATGAATCATTAATAATAAGCTTATTATTCTTATTATTAATATAATTATATATTACGTATTGATAGTCAGCACACAACTCTATCATAAGTTAGGTGTAAGTTCAGTAATATCTCATATTCATTTGAAATTTTTTGGCTTGCTAATAAACAAAGATTGCTAAACATCTATTATTTTTTTAGGTGTCATAAGGGTTTTTAGTAATTTTTTTTAATATGAGAGAAATAATTTTTATTTTATTTGTACTATTAGGTTAATTATATGATATATACACCTAATATGAAATATTTTATCTAATAGTTAATATTTAATAGTTCTAACAAATATATTATTAGCTACTTTATTATTAGATAAATTATCGTAAGTAATACTAAATATTTTATTTTAAAATTCATATTCAATAAAAATTTGTGCCATATACTCATATATGACAAGATAATCATGAGTATGAAAAATCTCAAAAAATCATAAAATTTTTTTATTAAATTTTTATTTTGAGTCTACAAATATTACTCAATTATCTTTTTTAAATCATGAGTGGGCTATGAGATACATAAGATTAATTGGCATGACTATTCTATATATCAAATATCATAAATATTACTCAATTATCTTTTTTAAATTTATTAATGATTAATTATTTTTTTTAAACTTATAATATTTCAATATGTTCTTTCTGCTTGTGGATGTAGGAATCCTATGATAAATGGATTAAACATATTTGCATAATATTGATTATCTTAGGATGATTTTAAAATCTAATTGAAAGATGTATTATCTTAAAACTTATTTGACTATATCTTTTCTACCGAAATAATTGCAGTATATTAAGGGGGTTAATGAAGTTGAACTATATCTAATTTGAAAGATTTTACTTATAAATTAAGCTTATCTCCGATCTAATACATATATTTTTTTTGGTGTATTGATTGATATTTCTTTTTAGATGACTAGTCCCATACGTACTCTTGCATATATATTTTTTGATAATGTATATATTGTATTGATTTTTTAATACTAATAAAATTTTTAGTTTTTATTATTTTAAAGTGTGTTTATGTTATTGAAATTTGATTAGTTTTTTATTTTTTAAGTGACAAATAAGTTTGAGTCGATATTATTAGAGAAAATATAATTTTAGTCTCAGCCATTTCATTAAGATTATTATTATTTATATCTATGTTAATTATATATTAATTATTATTAAATTTATCATGTAATATTTTTTAAATATTTGTAATTATTAAATAAATTATAAAACTAAAAAAATTAAAAACTCATAAATAATAAAAAATTCAAAAATAAATATATCATAATTAATTTGTTGTAAAATCTCCACTACTTCTAAAATCAAACCTTGAGGTAAGTTGCACAACTATACAACCACTTGTGTTGCATGCGTAAGTATAAACCATAAGTTATAAGCATAAAATAAATATCAAAATAAAAAATTAATGTAAAAAATAGCACTTTTTCAAAGAAGAAGAGAGGAGAGCACTGAGGAGAGTGAGAGAGAAGAGAAAATTTAGAATGAAAATTTTAAATTGTCAAATCTCTATTTATAGATAAATAAAAATAAAAAAAAAATAAATTTTATTTTATTTTTTTATTTTATTTTTTTGAATTTTATTTGGCTAGGAACTTGGTTTCTATCAGATTTTACCTAGCAGCCATTGGATTGAATCCTACAGCTACAAATTTAAAAAAAATATTTTTTTTTAAAAGCTAGCAGTGACAGTGACAGGCTGTGACTATTGTTGTCGATGTTAGCTCCCATTGCATGAAAATGCAATGGGGAAGGCACTGCAGGCCGTGCAGTGCAATAGGGGTCAATATTGTCTTATCATGTATGTGAAACTTAGCTTACATGGCTAATTATTTTTTAAAATGTGATGTCTCAAGACCCACCTCTTCCTCGGTCCTAAGTCATTATGCTAGTCGACTATGCCACCTGGCCAAATACACATGTTGTGCCTGTCCTAACAAGAGGCATAGCTCGCACCAACTTAGTATGCCATGAGTTTGTTCGGTCCTGTACAATCTAGGATTTTATATAGTTTTGGACCGTGTCATGCCAGACCTGCCAGGTTGAATTGTATCATGCTGCTAGCTGTGCTTGGGCTGCCCAACTCAATTGACAACTCTAGGATAAAATTATTTTAAAGTCTATTTGTATTATGTTAATTATGTGATATATACATATATATGTACATGTATATATATATCTAACATGAAAATAAAGTTATCATATTTTGCACATGCATGTGTGTGAAAGTCTAGATGACCTATGTCATGTGGAATGTGATAATGCACAATGACTCAACATAGTTGTGAAAGACATGTCTAGGCTTAGGCACATGCGAAGTTCAACCATAGTGTCTTGCCTTGGCTGTGGTGATGCCCCATCATGCGGTACACGAAAAACAAATAAGATACATGTTTTTTTTTTGAGGTGCGAAGCTCTCCACAAGTGTATCTTTGTGTAGATAAGTGATCTTTTTCATATGTCGTCTAATCTTTTTGGGACATAAAACAATGTTGTTTTGTTTTTTTTTATTATTTTTTTAAAAAATCTATTCAAAATGATATCGTTTTGGATAGGTTTTAAGTTACTCATCCAAATGATGTCTTGGATAAGTGATTTAAAATAATTTTAAAATGATGTTTTGCAAAGCTACAATCCAAAATGATGTTTTGGAATGTTATATTATTCAAAAAAAGGTTCTAGCATCCAACACGACATCATTTTATACAAAAAAATGCCAAAATAATATTGTTTTATTTGTAGAACCTTCAAATTGATATTTTAAGCAGCAAAACCCTAGACATTGCCACTTTGGTGTTTCAACTTTTATTTTGTTTGGTTTCAAGCCAAACAAAAGACTTACGCTATCAAATAGAGATGTCAAATGAACCTTATCGTAGAGGTGTCAAATAGGCTGAGTGGCCTGGGCCCTGCCTGAATCTTGGAACGGCATGGTCCGGGATAGTGTCTGGGCCTGTGCCTGGTGAACCCTTGGCACTATTCATGTCGTGTTGTGCTTTGGGCCTTTGGCCCACGTGCTGTGCCAGGCTCGACTTGGGCGCCTGGCACATGGGCATGACATGAGCGACAACGTGCTGAGAGACACACGACGGCCAACGCAGGGACACATGATGGATGATGGCTTGGCATGCCTGATGAGTGACCAACTATAATTTTCCTAATTTTATCTTAACCTAAAACAGGTTTGACCCAACTTGAACTGGCCCAAACTTGGGTTGTTTTTGTGCCTGTGGGCCTTGTCGGGCATGCTCTCCAGTGAACCATGCCATGCCAGGCACGACACGTGAGCTCGGTTTGGCTTCAAAAAAATAGCCCAACTCATCTGACACCTATATCTTATCGGCACGACATACTTATTTTTGCAAGGTATGGCTGTGCCGCCGTGTTATGTCAGACATTGCACGATATAATTCTAGTGTCATGCTAAGCGTAACATGAGAATCATCTAGGTGGCCTAGCAAGGCATAGTGGCATGAACAAGTGAAGCATCGTGTCAGACCCTGCCAAACCTTCCTTGCAGAATTTGTTGCATGAAAATCCAAGGGGTGGTCGACTTACTTGGCTGATTTTTTTTTTAATTATAATTTATAATCTATCATGTCAAGCGGTCATCTGATGGGATTTGACTCATGTCTCAGGTCTCTGAGTGGCCTGGGCACTAGGTTGGTGGACTATGCCTCTGGGCCAGGCACACGAGCCATGTCTTGCCTGGCAAGAGGCATGGTTCGTGCTTTGCCCGACAAGAGGCATGGCCATTGACTTGCTTGGCAAGAGAAACGGCTTGTGTCTTGCCTGACAAGAGCCATGGCTCGTGCTAGCCCAGCACGGCATAAATAGTGTCATGGGGAGACATGGCCCTGAACTAGGCATTGTACTGGACTATACCGTGTCGGGCCAAGCATGGTTGACACAGGCCGTGCTGTGGGCAGTGCCAGGGTAGCCTGGCTCGTCAGACACCTTTAGATGATAATCATTATGAGGATCTGGAGAATGAATGAGGATTGGTTGTTGTGGACATATTTATTATTTTAATGTGTTTTGTTTGAATGATTTATAAATTTGGATAAAAAATGTGTTTGCATGTTGATATGTTGTTTTAATTTTTATATTTATAGGTATTATTTATGTGTTTTTATTATTTTTATTTTTTTATTAATATTTAAATGATATTTGATGATAAATAATTGTTATATTTGATTATATATTTTTTTTAAAAATAAATAAAATATGATGTGCCTTTAAATAAAAAAGTCCCCGCCCCAAGGCTCTTGGTGGCCTTTGTATCTTGGTGCACCTTGCACCTTTCACAACTATCTTAGTAGTCATTGTGCCAATTCTACAAAAATATATATTTTTTAAATTTATTAAAATGGGTTGGCTTGATATTGGTCGAAACATGACCTAATATTAATTTTAATTGAAATTAAAATGAGACACATGTGTTACAGTGTCAAATTGGATTTTGGTCGGGTTTGGCTTGCTTAGTTTGTCTTGTCGAGTTGTGCTGTGATGTGTTGGATGAAATTTGACATGCAAGTCTGTTGTTTTGGATTGACACGACATGAGTTATGCCATTGGTTGACTAGCACATATGCCATGAATATATGAGAAATAAGTTAACTACCAGACTCATCTAGAAGCTTTCACATAGTCATCTCACCAAATCCCTTATTAAAGAAGATATTCAAGATTCCTTCCTTGTGCGGCGTCAATAGATCCTTATTGATTTTTTAGCTATTATAACTTTTATAATTTTTTTTTCTATTACATACTCATAGTTTGTTAATTCATGAACTAATATATATATATATATATATATATATATATATATATCATAAGTAATTGCTCTTTTTACCATTTTAATTTATGTTCATTAAATATTGTTGTAGCATAGCTAATATTCATCATTAGATAATTATTGAATATGATAATATATAATTTGATAACCTGTTTCTTTAATATATTTTGATTTGATAACATGTTTCTTTAATTATTTTTTATGTTTTTTTTTGATTTGATTATTTGGATAATTCAATTCTAATTTTATTTATTTTTTGTTGATATTTTTTTGAAAGATAAAAATATTTTGATGAATACTTTCTTTGAGATTGAGAATTGTGAATAACTTTTCTTTTACAATAGTATTTACTAATAGGTATTTGGGTGAATAATTTTGTTTGCACATTCTCAACTAAATTATTTATTTTTATTTTTTTTTGTTATTTTAAAATATTTTGTAAAATGATACAAAATATTCAATAAAAATATTTAAAAAATAAAAAGTAATAATGTATTAGAATTTATATCATATAATTTATGTACTTTTTGTATAAATTATGATATTATATACTAAAATTTTTGTCATGACATATTTTCATAAAATGGATTGTAGAAAAGAAAAAAAAATATATATAGTTGAGATAATTTAGATATATTTTTTCATAATAGTGTTTCGAAATTTTTTTTGTGAGATACGATATTAACAATAAATTATCTTTTCAATCAAGTACTTTCGAGTTTAACATGCTTCCTAAGTTTTTAAATATATATTTTTAAGTACTCTTGATGGGATAATATGATACATATGACCTTGAAATTTGTTTTTCTTAGATACTTTAGTATCTAAAAGATATAAATATTATTTATTATAATTTGATATGATAT
This sequence comes from Sapria himalayana, assembly GCA_029783825.1. Taxonomy (NCBI): domain Eukaryota; kingdom Viridiplantae; phylum Streptophyta; class Magnoliopsida; order Malpighiales; family Rafflesiaceae; genus Sapria; species Sapria himalayana. The sequence goes on along the minus strand of JAREIK010018459.1, from coordinate 209,054 downwards.
TAATGAGTATAAATGTTATTTTTTTGAGCATTATCTTTTTTTAGTAAGCCTAGTGGAAGTAAAATTCTATAAGTTATTTTTGAATAGAGAGTTACTTGTTAATTATTTTTAGAGTTATTAGTTTATCTTATGATGGTGCTCTTATGATGGTACGAATACGTGTTGGATAAGTGTTCGATATGTCACGTGGCGTATCGTTGACCAATCCGTGTACGAAACGCCATGTGGCGTGTCGGACAGACGCGTTGTATTAATCCGATGCATCAGAAATCTTCTGAGCAATGAGAGATTTTGAAAAGGAAGCTTGTCTTTGCTTCGGGATTTTTGAATCCCGAAGCAAGGGTAGCAGTAATGGGAGGGGGGAGCAGTAACGGGAGGGAGGGGGGTTCAAAGCAATAAAATATGGGGTTTTAATTAAAAACCCCCTATTTTACTACTTTGAAACTTTTAAATTTATTATTTTAATTTTTAATTATTATTATTTGTTTAATAAATATGTAAAATATAAATAAATAAATAATTTTGATTTATGTAATATAATTTATTTTAATTTTATATGTATGATTTTAAGTATAATTATAAATATGTTAATTTAAATTACTATTTAATGATAATATTTGTATTTATTTTTTTGTATTATGTCGTATCCTAATATTATTTTATCCTAGTTTTTTAGAATTTATTATGTTCCCGTATTCTGCCGTATCGTATCTTTTGTGTTCGTATCCGTGTCATTGCTTCTTAGCTAATAATTACAAATAAAGTTGATTATAATGAGGTGGAAATTATCAAACAAAATTTTTTTTCTCTAGTCTAAAGGATATAATTGTTCATGAATCTATTCTAATTCAAGCTAATGATGAGTTGGAAATTAAAGACTTCATCTCAAAGAAGTTAAAGTTTATACTAAGAAAATGAGACTTATGCAACTTGCTCAAAATGGAGATAGGTCTATTAAGGAGTCATATTATTTTACAACCAACCCAACTAATCTTGATATTTAAGTTTCTCCTTGGAAGGAACAAAATAATTATTCTTATCACTTGGTTTTATAAGTTTTGTCATAATCATATTTGTTTTTCTTTTATTTTTTTTATTATTTCTTTTGGTTTTGATAGTACTAGAATATTTACGTATCTTTCAAAGGCAATATCTTATACATGATGACAATATATCATGATGGAAGAGATAAATATTATTTACTCAATTGGATATTTAGAATAATATCATGATATTCAGGTTGATATGTTATTGGGTGTATGTGTGTATTTGTTATGAAGATATATTTAAATGGAAAGGTAGATCACCTTTCTCAAATGCATGTCTGGGAGAATATAAGAAATAAGTAATTATATTAATTATATAAATATACTTATAATAAATAAGTGATATTTATTCTGATAACTGTTAGTTAAATTTTTTAAAGATTCTTCTATATCTAGACAAATCATTTGAAGTGTTAGTATCCAAAGATACGTCTATTCTTATATCAAATGGTGATTTGGTTGATGCACATTCCAACACGTCAAGCTCCAATAAAATATTTAAAATATATCTAATTCGATAAAGAAAAATTATATCTCCTGAATAAATAATTTCAATACACAAAAAATACTTGAGATATTTCGAATTATTTTTATAAAATTTAGTAAGAATAAATTTAGTTGAGATATATCTAACTAATTATCGTCAATAATAATTATATTATTAACATATACCACTAATATCACTTATTGCATTAATGATTTATATCAGCAAAAATAAGAATAATATGATACTCATTTTCTAAGACCAAAAATAGTAACTATTGAAAATAAATACTGAACCATGATATTAGAGATTGATTGAAGTTATAAAGAATTTTTTGTAATCTACAAAATATACATATTCCTAGGATAGTAAAATTTGATGGTTATGTAATTTTTTTTTCTATATCATAATAAAAAAATATATTTTTCATAATTAATTGATAATTAGTTCATATGTGAGAAATATCAATATAAAGCAAAAAATTGATAGTGATTATTTTTTGTTACAAAGAAAAAGCATCTTAATAATCTATATATTATAAGTTTATGCAAATTTTCTTGCTATTAACCTAACCCTAAGTCATTCAATTCTTAATTCTGGTCAAATTTTTATTTTATATATCCACTTGTATCTCACAACAATCTTACATGTAGGCTTAGAAAGAATGTCTATTATACACCTTGGTTTTTTCTCAGTACAAGCTTACATTATCAAGAAAAATTATTTAGATTTTGAATGGCTTAGTGCTCTGAAAGAATAATTATTTTTCTAACTATCAAGAAATGACAAAAATATGAATATATAATATCAAAATAAGAATAATAAAGTATATATGATAGAGAGTACTAGGTAAGATAAATCAAATTTTTTTTTTGTAGAATAATCAGAAGTTCCAAGTCAATACTTTTAAATAAAATAGCTAACATAACAAGATTACTTGATTGAGAAATGTTATGTATGTATTTGTCTAATATACTCTTTTAGATTAGAATTATAGTTTTTGAACCTTAATATTCTCTTGAGGAGGCTCATACCTTGTGTAATATGGGATACTTTCACTAGTAGTTACTTCCTCTCTCATACCGATCATTAACAAAACTATAGTTTGAAGAGGAACCAACACATGTCTCACTATTCTTCTCTAGATTAATCGTAGTAGCAAAATCAGATGAAAGAACAAGAATGATTCACTATGTGAGTGGTAATATCTAGATTTGGTAGAGATCGTATCACTATAGTGTCTAATGATGTGTCTTATTAGAAGATAAAACAATATATATCATTATTGTGTATGTATTTATTTATCATTATTGTATCACTTTTGAGTATTAAAATATTTTAGAAAAATATATATGTGATGATACATGATATTATATTTTTTGCACTAGAAAAAAGATATTAGATAAAAATAAATACATCCAAATAATTTGGGTAGAAGATAAAACAACCTCTTTTGCATACATAAGTTGGCATGAAGCATGATTTGAATGGGGGACAAAAGATGACTCATGTTTGTTCAAAAAATTATTAAATGATATTTTTTTTCTTAAAATATATCTAGAAATACTGGTAGAAGAGTTGTAGAAACAGAGCCCATGCTCAATTTGGAGTCCAGGAGTATTCGAAGGCACTTTCCATCCACTGTTCCATATATTTCACCTTCATATGTAAGGTATGAAATTGTTTTACTTTCTACTTCATTTTCATTTTTTTATCCAAACAGAACATGTTCTATCTTTTATTTTTCTGGTTGGACTTGTATTAACTTTTTATTTTTGCCTTTGTTTTTGTTTCATATCAGACCTATTTCACAGTCATCTGGTAAGGGAATCATATCTGCATTTCATTTTTTGTATTGCTTCAAGTGGTTATGATACACATCTGATGTCGTGATTGTTGCTGATAGGAGAACAGGACCATCCCTTCTGGTTTTCGGAAAGAGGAACACAACAGGAGATACGGTAGTGATGAACTTTCTGTGGGTGTGTTTCAAGCATCCGCTGCTTTGGAAAACCTTCAGTTAGATAGGAAGGCAAGGAATCTGTCAACGTCTTTGCGGTGAGTTTCTTATCCTGAGCAATGAAATGCTATAATTATTGTTTTTTGTTGAATTTCTTATAGAACTGTTCTTCAGGTTTGGTAGTGTTCTTAGCTGGAATGGTTCTCAATTTATAAGAGTCCTTCAATTATGTTTTCCATTATATATATTAACTTAATTCTTTACATATTGTTCATATGATGCCACAGCTCACATTGTGTTACTATTTATGGATATTTTATAATTTTTTCTTTAAATTATCTTATGTTCAAAGGATGGTAAATATCTTCTTTTTCATTCTAACATGATACGGAGAGACTTTAGTGACAATAGCACCATTTCCATTCTATCTACTCCATCACTGGCACTGTTTGTTTTCTAGGTGGGAGTTCCTTGGGTCTATTTGGGCCTGGAACAAAACCCCTTCATCCAGTGGAAGGCGAGTTTCTTGTTTCCTAGTGGTAGGGGGTAGCTGGTGGGGATTGAACTCACAATCCTGAAGTTGTGCATTCAACACCCCACCAATCAGACAACCATACCACTACTTCCTCCCATCAGCACTGTTGTCACCTCATTATTGCTGCTGATTTTTCATAATCATTAGTCATTAGGGAAAACCATTAATCGGATCTAGTTGGTCATTTTTTGAAGAAATTTTTGATTATAGTCAGCTAAGTGTTTTGGTAAGAGTTAAGATTCTTTGGATCAGATTTAGAGGTGTCAAGTGAGTTTGGTGGCCTGAGCATGACATGTTGCACAGCCTAAAATAGTTGGGTTAGGCCTGACATGACATGATTCAAAATTGCGTGGACCATGGTCATGCTGGTTCTTGCCCATTGCATGACTCATGCCATGTTGGGCTAGGGCCAACCTTGCCTCATGTTGGGCTAGACACGGTATGCGGGCGTAGTCAGTTGATACGATCCACACAAACATGGAGACTCGTTGCTGTTGTCTATAAAAAATAAAAAAAATTTAGCTTTTTATGTTATATTTTGTAGCTATCAAATTTGCTTCCAATATTTATTAGACACAAATTCGATGGATGTTGGGTTTATGTTAAATATAAATTTAAAAAAAAATAAAAAAAAATAAAAAAAAATAAAAAAAATATAAAAAAAATTAAAAAAATTAAAAAAATTAAAAAAATCAAAAAAATATTGTTTTAATGTTATTTTTTAATAAATATATAAGAATTTTTTTTGATATTCATCAAGTTGATTTTTTCTTATCTCTTCTTTTTTTCTATTTTTTTGTTTTTTTGATTTTTCTTTTTTTTGATTTTTTTTTTTGATTTTTCTCTTTATTTTTTGCTCTATTGTGTTGTCTATTCTAGGCTATGGGTTTGTTAGTTAAAAAAAGATGCGAACTTTTGCACAAATAAAATTATTTTGTTATGGTATATATTTAATTTTTATTTATTAGTTTGTGTTATAATTTATAAAAATTTAAAATTATAATTTTTTTAAAATTATTATTTAAAATAAAATAAATACATAATAAATAATTGTTTTAATAATAATGATTTTGATCTAGATATAAATAATAACGATAATCCTACCGAAAAGTTTTCTCTAATGGTATTGACCAATTGTCTAAAAAATCTAAAATTAAGTAAATTTTATTTGTAAGAATTTTTCTTCACATAATTAAAAATAAAAATACTAATGGTATAGAACAAAAATCAGCATACTATATATTTTATAAAAAAATATATGCATGTAGAAGTATTAATTGTATTGATCATCTTAAAAGATATGTCAATTAATATAATAAAAAATATGGTACATTAGATCCAGACAAACTTTATTGAGATGCAGAACATTTTAAGTTATATCAACTTTAATTTCATTGATTTTTTATTTATCATAATAATTTTGAAAAGAAAGATATGTCCAAATTGATTATTATCATAAGTTTTCTGGTTTGATTTGCTGAAGAAATATATGTCGATATTTATATATAATTTTTTAATAAAATATTAAAGATAAATTTTAATTATTCAAATTTTTTAATTGGGCCTTTCCACCGCCTAATATAGGAAAACAACACAACTTGGAACTAACCCGACTTGATTTGGCATGATTCAGCATGGAAGCATCATGTTGTTACCCAATTTGATATTGAGATGATCTATAATGATATTATGTTAGCACGACACAATTGGAGGTGCAAAATAGGTCATGCCGATGACACGACCTAATTTTTTGTGGCCTAGTCGGGCAACCATGCAATGCCTAACACTAGATGGGTTCTTGGGCCATCTCGTGCCGGCACGGAATCATTTTGAGTCAGCCCAACATGACTTGATTGACTAATAATGGGGCACTTTCATGTTGGATTGATTCAGAGTCTTGCCAAGTCATGCCAAATTTGAGTGGTCTATAGGCCCAATTAATTTTTTTTTGATTTTTTTATATATAATAAAATTATTAAATATTAAAATGGAAAAATAAAAAAAAAATAAAAAAATGTAATGCATTATAAATTTAAATGAATTAAATTAATAATTAAAATAAATCTTTTACATTTTCCTTAACTCAAGGTATCATTTGAAAAAAAAATTACAATTCAAAATGTTAAATGATAAAGTAAAAAAAAAACTCAAAAACATAAGCAATAACAAATAATTCACGAACATACAATTATAAATATAATACATAATATAAGTTTAAGTAAAAATAAATAAAATATGTATCATTATCGTATGAGTCATCTTTTCATATTTGTAGTATAGTAAATCGAATATAAATCATTATTGTTAGATATGATTATGAAGATAATATTTGTGGCAATTTCAATATCTCTGATATTTCATGAGTTATCATATGTTTTTTATTCTTTCTATATCCTGATTGTTTGACCTTTAAATTTTTTTAGATATGAGTATTTTTATGATATTTGGTTATAATTTTGATTTTTTATTTGAAATAATATTGGTAGATACAAAAAAAAATGAGTTTTGATATTATGTTAGACATCAAAGAAGTTAGTAGATTACATATTTTTTTAGATAGTATGAGATATATGGATTTGTATGATTTTTATCAATTTAAAATATCTAAAATTTTAATATTATTATATGATAAGATGAAATAATAATTGATATCTAAGTATCAAGATAGTTTACTCATCTTCGATGGATCATCCCATTGTTTGTCTACAAATAATTGAATCGAAAAGCCATTGTCTTCAAATATGATGTTCGTGTTCACACTCGGAGCTCACTATAATTAAACTTTCAAGTTTTTATGTTTTGTTGATTTAATCAAATATTTATCTTAATATATTTTCTATCCTTATCTCCACATGTAAATCACTAAATATATGATATCCTTTATACTTACAAAATATGTTATTAATATTGTATAAACTTCAAGTGCAATGTAAGTGATCGAAATATTCACAGAGGAACACATATTTGTTATGTCATAAAAATTATTAGAAATTTCATAACAAAAATTTTTGTATTTCAATTATAATTATTAATAATAAGTTTGTTATTTATATTATTGACGTAGTCATGTCTAGCATGTTAGCAGCCAATACATGACTTTAACATCAAATATGTATAATTCTAATAATCTCTCATATTTATTTAGAATTTTTTTTGGCTCGCTGATAAATATAGATTGTTAAACTTTTAATGTCTGCTAGGCATCCTAAGATATTTTAATTAATTTCTACTTTTTTTTAATGTGGTAGAAATAATTTAATTTTTTTTGCACTATTAGGTTAATTACGTGACACATATCTCTAACTCAAAAATTTTATCCGATGATCTTTCTCTAATAGTTTTGATAAATATATTAATTGTGATATTGTTATTTAAAGTAATATTGAATGTAATATTAAAAATTTTATTTTGAATGTTATAAATCCTAGATATCTTTGTTATACACCTATATATGATAAGTCTATCATGAGGTTGGAAGATCTCATGAAAATATAATTTTTTTTATTAAGCCTTTACTTAGAATTTATATAATGGGCATTGAGACATGCGAATGATGCATCATCGCTACTAGACTATATATTAAAAGGTACAAACATCATTCTATTATATTTAATAAATTCATTAATTATTTATTATTTTTTAATTTATAATATTTTATTATATTATTCCTATTAGTTGACTTAAGAATTTTATGATATTTATGTTTGAAGCAAGTTTGCATATTATTTATTATTTTATGATTTTCTAAAAATTTTATTAGAAATCAAATGATAGTAATCAATGTCCATGTTAGCCTACATAAAGTCATTGTAGTAAATGAATGATGCAAATAAAATTGAAATTGTTTAATTTTTAATGGTTTTACTTTTCAGTTGAGTTTGCTTTGGATTTATTGATTCATTTTTTTTTTTGATATATTAATTGACATATTTCTTAAAGTATTCAGTTTTACCAATACTCATATATGTAAGTATATTTTTTATAATATATACATTAAATTGATTTTTCTTTAATACATATTTTTTATTATGTTGAAGTTTGCTTAGTTTTAGGTTTTTTAGGTAACTGGGTTAATTTTTTTGGAGAAAATCTAGTTTTGACATTGAATTTTTCGGTTGAGTTGTTATTATTTAAATATGGGTCAAAATAATTATCATTAAAATTATTATTTATTATTTTTTAATTATATTTATAATTCTAAATTTTAAAAAATGTATACTTCTAAATTTTTATAAATAATTAATTATAACTTAAATTAATAAATAAAAAATAAATGTTTCATAATTACATAATTTTAAGTGAACAACAAGCATGGTCAGACTATTTTTCTAAATTTGTGAGTTCATAATATAGAACAGATAATAAAATAGAGCAGAGAAGATGATTGAGATGAAATGAAAATTAGAAAAATTAAAAATGAGAGAAAAGATAAATGATGAGGGAGATAAAATTAATTTGATAAAAATTAAATTTTTATTTTATATTTATAAAAAAAAATTTATATTGTGTGTATTACACACACACATACATATATGTAGAATATTTAAAATAGACAAAAATCTAACAGCCATTGGATTTTGTGTCTAGTTGCCTTTGGAATCAAATTCGACAGCTACAAAAAATAGAAAAAAATATTTTTTTTCCAAAAAATGAAAGCAATATGCTGTGCTGTGTATGTCCCTTTGTTGGGATGCGAACTATGACTCATGATTAAAGGTGTCAAATAGGCCGTACTGTGCGGCATGACTCTTTTTTTGGTGACCCACTTGGGCCACCATGTTGTGCTAGATACGACATGGTACATGAGTCATGCTGTGCCTGACATGACATGACTCAAAAAGGATTGGCTCAACCAGCTCAAGTCACCTGGATTTGAGATGGTTCATGTCTTGACGTGTCGGTGCGAGCTTGTTTGGAATCAGGTCATTTTTTATTTCAAAATATTATAAATTTTAATATAAAATTAATTAATTAAATAAATAAATAAAAAAATAAAATAAAATTCCAATTACAATTCACAGCTCACAAAAATAACATAAAATAAATTTAATAAATTTAAATTAATTTATAATGTAATACAAGTACAAAATAATAATACAAGCTCAAAATTAATATATCAATAATCAATTCCGTAAGCGTCTTATAGTATTTTTAGGGGCAGGCTCAATCTCATTCCTCCTCAAAATCATATGAATTATCATCTGCCATCAACTTCTTTGTTTTTACTATAATTATTGTATAATTCTGTCTTGAATGTTAAAGTGCGAATTTTTCCAATTTTTTATACATGTCAATATCTCAATAATATATGATCACAATTTTAATCTTCTATTTGAAATCTGATTCACCGCAACATAAAAAATAGACTCATATGATTTTTACTATTGAAAAATATTAAGGTTCTTGTTATCAGTATGTGATAGGAATGAGCAATAATCGATATCTAAGTACGAGATAGCTTATTTCTATTTGATGCGTCACCCTGTAGTTTCTTACTCACTAATTGATTACAGAAGTTATCATCTCTAAATATGATATCCATATTCGTACTTAGGGTCTGGATATCACTACCATCATATCTAGTATCATAGTATGTAAATAGCTCAATTAATTTTTCGTAAATAAACTTTTTATGTTGTTATTTTTAGTTCATGCGCGAGAATAACATGTTAAAATATTCTATACTTCCATCTTAATCATAGAGTCCATGCAGACATCCAGATAATAAATAGATGGAATGGTTGATTAATATTTTAAGTACTTAATTTTCATCGCAAGAGCCATGTCATTAAATATCGGGTCATTTCTAAATTTTTTATATATGTTATTAATGTTATATATGTACCTGAGTACAATGTACGTCGTGAGAGTATAAATTGATCAACACATATTTAGAGGTGTCAACCGGGCTGGGCCGGGCCAGCCCGACACGTTTTTAAACCGTGCTCGGGCCCGTGCCGTGCCCGGGTTAGGAACTGCTCGTGCCGTGCCGTGCCGTGGCACGGCACGCTGACACGGGTTTATCCCGTGCCGGTTCACGCAGGCACGCGTGGGGCGTGGGCGTGACCCGTCCCCTGGCCCCCCCCGGTAAAAAGACCGCGGGTCGGGTCTAATTGGACCCGACCCGCGGTCCTGACTGCCGAGCCCCGACGGGCTTAGACCCGACCAATCCCAACGGCCAAAAAAAAATTCAAACATTACAGATTTTCAGCTGTTGGATTTGCCTCCAACGGCTAGGGGGCAGAATCCAACGGTCCTCGTGATTCTGCCCCTTAAAAATATATTAAAAATTCAAAAAAATAATAAAAAAATTTTTTTTTTATAAAAAATTAATTTTTTTAGCCTATAAATTCTACCTCCTTCCCTATAACATTTATGTTTTTCAAAAACATATCACCTCTCAAAATTTTCTCTCACATAAACCGTGCATCTTTCTCTCGGGCCTCGGAATTTTGATTTCGGCTTGGATTTTCGTGATACTCTACTTGAGTTTTGAACATCAGAGCTTCCTGCGGTGCACCTTGCACGTGACTAACCTCATTGCCTTTACCGGGTAATTTATTTTATGTTTTAATTTACTTTCTCTCTAAAGCTTCTCTCTCTAGAAAAACATAGGAAAAAAAACATAAAAAATGACAAATACACCTGACACGTATTTAAATTTGAAAAAATGAAAATGTTAGTGTTACACAGACGTCTGCGGCTGCTGAAATTTTGGTTTCTCCAGTCGTCTCAACCCTAAAGTTCTAAAAAATAAAAAATTAGGACTTTTGTAGTTTGGACTCATTTTAAAATCATAACACAAATAAATGTTAGGGGTGAGGAACTTGAAATGGCACAGTACAAATATTGTATGAGACTTTTAACATGCAAGAGTTCATGTGAGACTGGGCACCTTAAGAGGCATGCCGAATTATGCACCAAAAAACATGGACCCTTAGATCCTAGGCAAACCTAACTTGGCACTACATTTTTTGAGACTGGATCGAGTTCAGTCTCAAAGTTTACTCCATTCGTATACTCCTTCGAGTTGGGTAGGGACGGCATGGCCAGACTCATCACATTGATGGGTCTTCCGATCAGATTTTCGGAAGATCCGAGGGTAGTGCGCATCATGCAGACTTATTTTCAGCCTTCCTATCGTAGGATTCCTAGGTCCACATCTAGGAGTGACATACTAAAGATATATAAGTTAGAAAAACAAAAAATAATTAACGAATTTATGGCATATAGTGGAGTGGTGTCCGTGATGTTCGATATATGGACATGTCACGATGATTCTTCTTATGCATGTCTCACGAGTCACTATGTAGATTCTAACTGGACAATCAATAAAAAAAATATTAGGATTCACTGAGATTCTTCATCCTCATGATGACCCGGTCATTTTTGAGTGTATGATGAAAATATTTAGGGAATATAAAATTCAAAATAAAATTTTTAGTGTCACTTTCGATAATGCTTCTAATAATGGAGTAGCGATCAATATATTTGTTAGGAATATTAGAGACGCACTATTAGGAGAGATCTTTCATGTCAGATGCATGTGTCATGTGATTAACCTGATAGTTCAAGCGGGTATGAAGGTGTGTTTCTACGCGTTAGAAAATATACGCAATGCACTCAAGTATATTCGCACTCCTCGCAGACTACAAGAATTTGATAATCTCTGTTTGTCTGTGAATCTTAAGAAGAAGAAATTCCAATCGGATGTGAGACATCGTGGAATTACACGTACCTGATATTGGAATCATGTGTTGGATACGAACACGTGATATCCGACTACGTCAATAGTAAGAGTGACGAATTTATTATTGAAGAAACTGACTGGGCTTCAAGAATTTCATTTATGAAATTCCTGAAGATATTTTATGACACGACGAACATGTGTTCGTCGGTTTATACGCCCACCACTTGCATTGCACTTCGGTGCATATGCAGTATTAGTAGCATGTTTAGGAAGTATCGAGCTGACCCGACGCTTAGCCATATGGTTGCAGAGATGGAGATTAAGTAATTGAAGTACTGGTCCACCATTCCATCTCTTTATTGCCTCGCTGCATGCATGGACCCTAGGGCTAAGGTGGAAGGGGTTGAAAACACCCTGACTTTCATTTCCTCGTGCATGAACCTGGAAGAGCCACCTTAAGGGTTCATTTACGAGAAGTTGACAGACCTGTTCACATACTACGATACTAGGTATGGTGGTGGTGGTGGTGAGATTGTGATTACGGACATTGATACATTGTTCGGAGATGACGATTATTTCATTAACCTAGCGAGGGGGAAACGTATGGGTGGACCATCACATAGGAGTAAGCTGTCTCTGTACTTAGATACCGATTACTGCTCAATCCTATCATATTCTAATAATAAGAATCTTAATTTATTACAGTTGTGGAACTCATATGAGTCAACCTATCCCGTGCTATCTAGGATGACACAGGATCTACTGACTCCTCCGGTGTCGAGCGTATCATCGGAGTCTGCTTTTTCTGTTGCAGTGAACGTGATTTCGGATAGGAGATCAAAATTACGTCCAGATATGGTTGAGGCATTGGCATGTTTGAAAGATTGGAAGAAATCGAGGTTTAGCATCCATGATCGTACTGAAGCTGGGACTGTGACAGACACTGCAGTCGCATCCACATCTACTATGATGGCAGAGGAGCTGATTGCCGATGATGATGATCCATATGATACCGATCTTGATGTTGCGGCTGATGATTCTCATGATATGCCACTTGACGATTGATGCTGATCTGCTGTTTTTTTTCGATGTTTTTTTTATTCATTGTATTTATACGCTTTGTTTGTACGTTGTGTTGAAACTTATACTTGTTTTGTTCGGACCATCGGTTTCAAATGCATGATTGGTAATTTTTCATTTGTGTAGTTTAATTTTTTTTTAATTTTAATTTTTCCGAACATAATGTATTGATTTATTTTTTTTACGATTTAAATTTTATTTTAAAAATTAATAACTTTAATTTATAATTAATAAATTATAAATATAAATAAAGCTATACTTTGTTGAATTTGATAAAAAAAATAATTTTCTAAAATTTGTTTTTTTTTTTAATTTTAATTTTTAACATTTTTAAAAAAATTATATTTAATAATTAATACTCTACACTACACAGTGTAGACAATAGACTACAGTCACTACACTTAACTTAACCTTAATAAATATAATTTACAATATATAAATTAAAAAAATAATATTTTGATTTCAGAATTCAGATTTCTGCCTGGCCTTCCGTCCCTTCCCGGTCCCGCGCCCGCCTGCCCGGCCCTGCCTCTCTCTTACTCTCAGCGGCTTAGCCAGTCAGCCTATCCGGCTATGCCGGTATGCCCTGGCGGCTGGCCCCATGCCTGTATGGCCAGGCCGGGCCCGCCTATATTCAAATAGTGCCGTGCCGGGCACGACACGGTAGCACGATCGTGCTGGAAAAAAATGGGCCTTGCCGGGCCGGCCCGGCCCGTTTGACACCTCTACACATATTTGCCGTGTAATAAAAAATTTTCACGAATTTTATAAATAGAATTTTTTTATCTGAGTTAATGTCGTTAATAATAAATTTGTTACTCTTATTATTGATATAATTGGATATCAATATATTCGTATCAAATATAATACTCCAACATAAAGTATATATAATTTCAATAGTGTCTCACATTCGTTGTAATTTTTTTTCTTTAAACCTGCAGACAATTAGAGACTATCACTCTTGTTAACTGTGGGACGTAGGAAGAAAATTTAGTGAATTACTTATTTTTTCTAAAGTGGGGAAAATAATATTCGTCAAAGCTTATATTATGAGGTTAATGATGTGACACATATATCTAACATAAAAAATCTTTCCTAATGATTTTGGACTGTATCATGTTAGACCAAGCATGAGTTAATCGTGTTGTGCTGCGGGCCTTAACAAGGCCATTAAATTGGTTAATACTTCTAGATGATTTGTATTTGTATCTGTACTAGTATACTACATGCATTGATTGTTAATGATGACTCATTTTTTTTTGGATTATTTTTTTATATGATATGATATTTTTTGTTTTTAAATTTTTGTCGATTATTTTTTATTTTATGTTATTTATCATATCAATATTATTGCCATTCATTATTTTTTTTATTAGAGTAATTTTTTATTTTTTCTTTGCATAAATTATAAAATTTAAATTTAATAATATTTTATTTGTGCACTTACATTTAAAATTAAAATTATAGTATATTTATATTTGGGCATGGCCCATCATGACCTGGTACTACCCGGCATGACCCATCATGACCTGGTACTACCCGTCATGGACCAACATGACTCGATATGAATTTGTTGGGCTTTATGCCAAATAGGCTTTGTTGGGGCTATTAAATTATGTCTTGCCATGCTGGCACTGCATGGTGGCACAATCGTGCTACATAAAAATGAGTTTGTCGGGATGTCATGTCCTATTTGATATTCTATTTGCACCCAACAGTTGTATTTAATTTTTTATCATATCTTATCTTTTTTCTAAACTTTATATATCAGATTTGTCACCAACATAAATAATTAATAATTAAAAATAAAAATTATATATGAACATTGAATACTGAACTCAAAGGAGGAGAGGAAAAAGATGAGAGGAAAAGAATATAAGAATAGAGAATGAAATTTAAAAAATTTATATTTTATATTTATCAATTTTTTTATTAAAATAATATGTATTTTTTTTTAATTTTAAATGGGCATAAATTTGATAGCCATCTGATTTTTGTTTGCAGCATTTTGAAACAAATTTGGCAGCTATAAAATTTTCAAATAAAGAATTATTTTTTTATTTTTAGGTGATATGGAAAGTGACTCTCTATGCATGTCGTTTTCTATATTAGTGCTTGTTACATGAAAATGTTAGGCTTGGCCACGAGGTTGAGCTATAATTTTTTTAAGAAATTTGTGCTAGGACTTGTTAATTAGTGACCTGTCCCTTGTGCCTTGTGCCTTGTGCCTTGTGTCTGATCATAGTTCATCATTCACTTGTCAATGGGCCTGGTACGTGGATCATGCTTGGCCCTACATGAGGTACAACTGGCCACAACTCATTACAGTAGTAATTATGTTCATGTCTTGTGGTGTGCTCTGGTTGCCTGGCCCCACGTGATACCTTTAATTTCTTGTAACTTATCGATTTTATAGATTAAGTTGCTGACAAATGATTTGAGATATTTGAAATATTTTATTTAATATAAAAGTTGAATATTATAAGATATATTTTTTTTCTCAGAGAATATTTATTTTGGAATTTTAATCTTAAGTCAGTATTTAGAATGTGTACCCTTTGAATTATTACTTAATCCAAGTATAGATTTATTTATAGATATTAATTTGTTAGTTAACTAAATTAGGTATAAGATGATCTTATAAAAACTAAATTATTTGACAGTAACTTACAGGTATCAAATGAGTCATATTGTGCTAGCACGGCTCATTTTTGTCTGGCCCGATCATGACATGGGGTTTATCATGTGTCGTGTTGTGTTGACACAGTTCAAAAAAAAGGTGCAGCTCAGCATGACATTTGGGCCCATTGTGTCGGGCCATGCCAAAATGGGTCATTCCTGGCCAGACTAACCCTGATCAATTTAGGTTAGCTTGGGTTAGTCCAGGTATGATTCTGAAATGTGTATTGATGCGGACTATGCCTAGGCTGCCTGACACTAGTGACACTTATACAGTAACTAGATTAGATACTATATATGTTTTCTATATAATTATTTATTTTTTAGTTTTTTTTATATAGATTCATATGGGTGTACTATTTAGGATTTTCAAGTATTTGAAATAGCTTCAGGATGTGAGACTATGTTTAGAAATTATAAGCATAATTAGATAAAGATATATTTCAATTCAGGTTAGACTCTTATGATTACAAAAATGATATTTATTGTATGGTTTTATAATTTATTTTTAGATAATCTTGTCTCCTTGCAAGAATAAAACATAAATATTTATTTTGACAACTAGTATAGAGGTAGAATACATAGCTATGATGTTAGTTTCTTGTGAGTTTTAGTAGATCAGTTACTTCTTTGAGGAACTTTATCTACTAGTTATATACTGATGATTTTTTATTGTCAAAGCCTGAAATCTTGTTGCATTGGGGGAAACACCGTATTAGAGGTCTCAACTTGTCCGGGTCAGTGCAGGCATGGCTTGAAGCATGACTCCATTCAGTTTGTCTGGCCCGATAAGACATGGTTCGGAATAGTGTTTGGTCCTGGACTATGCAGCCCTGTGGCATGACTTGTGTTGTGCCTCATGTGAACTATTTATCTATTCGATATTAGAAAATCATTTTTTTAGTGATATTGACGAGGAACTATTTTGAGACTGCACATACCATATTAGATACTTACTCGGATTTTATATGAGCTTTGATAATCACATAAAAAATATTTTTAACTATATTTTGTATTTTTTTTATGATAATCTTGTTTTTTGAAAAAATAATCAATAACTTATTAATTCTAAATCAAATGATTGGGTGGTGTAAATATTTATGATACTAGTTATTTATAAAATTTAGTGAATCAATTATTTTTTTGGAGGAGGCAGATTCATAAATCTAGTAAATAATATTTTTTTATGATAGGCATCCAACTCAATATTTCACTGCCAATTTAATATATTACATGAATTTAATAATTAATTTATATAGATAAGTTTTAAGATGATTCGATAACTATACCTTGTATGTTTATCAGTCATCATATCATAAATATATTTTCAAAGACATTTAGAAGATTATAAGTATCTTTTATTTTCTCAAAGCTAGTTATTTGTGATATGTACCTATTAGTGTTCTTGAAGTGTTGAGATTTACCAATTCTCATCCTTTGTTTAATTTGTTTAAAATTTTTTCTATTTGGATGAGATTTCCTAACTTCTCTTCTGACATAACTGCAACGATATATATGATTTCTTTATTTAAAAGATAGAATAATATAAATATTTGTCTAACACCTTTGTCATTCAACAGCATCACATAAATGATAATAGTGAGTATCATATTTTAAATTATCAAAAAAATTATAATTATATAACTAAAATGAGTCTATGTAGATTCCTATGATGAGATACATGACACAAGGTAATACGCTTGCTGATTTAGTGATTTGTATATTCACATGCATGAGTAGATACGTGAATGTTTATGGACATTTAACATCTGTGTGTGTGCATTTATTTAAATAGATTTATTTTTTCTTTAGTATTTATATTTGTATGCGTGAATGTGCTTATGTTCATATCTTTGTGAATGTGTTATATTGTGTAGCTAATGGTGTGACTCGCGAACTCTAAGACATCCTATTTTCATGTCCAGTCCAGAGTGTTTTGGAGAAAATAGTTGAACACTGTCCATAATGGTGGTGGTATTTAACATTGGTGGTATATGGTTTGATTATGATGAATTTTGAATATTTTGATGAAACGAGGGCTATTACACGACTTAATGAAGTATATTAAAATGGATTGATTATTTTGGAGAAACTAGTTGGTTTTGATAATCATGAATTTTTGTGATAACTAGGTTATTTGAATTTTTTTTTTCATTCTTGAATTAGAAAATGAAATATATTGAAATAGATTGATATTCATTAATAGAAAATTGTGGATTGCTTGGTCTTTATATTATACATGCCAAGATTGGTAGCTGGTTACCATCATATTAATAAATCTAAATGTTTGTGTTTTTTTTTTTTTTTTTTTTTGCAGACATGTTGAAGATGAGAATATTGAAGACGATGTCACAAGCTGGTCATACCACATTTAGTTAAGTGAACCATGTTATATGTTGTAGTTTAGTCTCCATTCTATGAAATTCTCTCTTGTTTCAAAACGTTGAAGACGATGTTACAAGCTGGTCAGACCACATTTAGTTAAGTGAACCATGTTATATGTGGTAGTTTAGTATCCATTCTATGAAATTCTCTCGTGTTTCTAAACGCTGTAACGTTTTGTTGTTTCAGTGCATTCATTATTTCCAAATGTAATCAAGTGTGCTTTATAGATTAGGAAAACTATGAAGTATGATAAACCTAAATTGCCTGTCAAATAATTTCCCGAATGACAACAGACCTGTTATATAATATTTTAAACTGCATAACAGAAATGAAGTGAATTCTGATGTCACCATGTGGCAATAGCTTGATAGCGAATGTGTGATTTATCTGCGAGCTAATAACTCCACAAATGAATTGAATCAGATTAATTTATTTAAGCAATTAAGGTATTACATCATGTTAAGATTATTTATTATTTGATGTGCAAAGGAGTGTTTATGGCATACAAGTACTCAAATTAGTTTTTTTTTTTTGTTATGTAAATGCACTTATACCATATTCGTTAAGCAAGGCATAGAATTTCATATTTATTTATTTAATATTTATTATATTAATTTTAGCTTGTTATAAGACCATTATATACTAGTCTTTTGTCAGTTGATGGCGAGGGTAAGGGGGAGGAAGATGTTCAAGTGTCAAATGGGCCATATTGGGTTGGTACGACCCAAAATTTGGTGGCCCAGTGACCCACCATGGCATGCATGGCATGACATGAAATAGATGCCTTGGCCGTGCCGTGTTGGCATGGATTTATGAGAGCTTGGCTTTGCACAACCTGATGGTTTGCCTGCATCAACTGGGCATGCTGGGTTGGACTGTGGCGTGCCGAGCGGCCCTAGTTGTCTAAGGCGGGCATAATGTGCTCCTAGGCCCAATTTAGCCGTGCAAGGCACGTACCTTCTGCTAGACATGAGGCTCTAAAAAGGCGAAGTTTTTTACTACCTTATTTCTTTATATAATTTTTAATTCATTAATAATTAATTAAAATATTTTTTATGAATATATTTGCTTAATCTATTTTTATATTATCCACTTATAATAATTTGAATGATAAATTTTACTTATTTATCTATTTATTTATAATAAATTATTTATTTATGAATAAATAATAATAAATTCTTTATTTTTTGATAAGTAATAATATATTTTTTATTTTTAATCAAGTAAAAATAAATAGTTGTTTTAAATAAATAATAAAGAAAATAAAATGGCCAAAAAATATAATATATATTTTTTGAACCATGAGTTTCCAACTCCATCAATGTGCACCTCAACTGAGTGATATTATGTTGGTATTTTGATCATAATTTTATTTGGAAGAGTTTTTCCAACTAATTTTATCCGTGTGTATTAAAGATGATACTTGGTTATCAATTAAGGAAATCATATGTTCTATTTGTTGGGTTAGTCTGAGTTGGTAAGGTCAGATGTATTAAAGCGGTTCATGAAAATTGATTTAAATAAAAATTAAATTTAGTTTAATTAATTTGGTGTTTAAAATTAATAAATATTGTTTTTTTAAAACAAGGTTCAAGTTAAATTAAACAAAGTATGATTATATTTTTTAAATAAACAATATTTAAATAAAAGTTAAATATTGTTTTAATGCACGTGAGATTTGCAGGGACAATCAATTGCACAATGATCGGCAGAGTAAGAATTTTAAAAACAGCAAAGTTTATCGGAAATAGCCAAATAGGTTTCCGAAAAACTTTTATTTCAGTAAATGGTTTTTGGAAATTGGGATTTGTGTTTTGATGAACAGAATACAAAATATTTGAATTTTTTTAAATATTTAAAAAATGTATTAAAATATAAAATAATTGTGTTTTTGTGTACTAAAATTTGATAATATGATGGGATAATTATGTTTTGGGGTGATTCCATATAAATATTTAAGAATTTGAAACTAATATTTTAAAATTTGAAAAAATATCATCAAAATCAAACAAAATTGAAATTTGAGATACTCTTTTATGTTTATACTAAAATTTCCTTCATTAAATCACTAAATTAATATTTAGTCACACTAATTAATTTTAAATAAAACATTCCCACTAATCTATTGGCCCTCGCCTTGTCTAACATCGGCCTCTACCATTGCCCCTCGCCACACCTCTATCGTCTCTCACTGGTCCTTGCCTCGCCCTCGGCCCCATCTTCTGGTGCTCGAAGATGAGCTCCATCGAGCTCGACGATGAGTTCCATCGAGCTTGACGACGAGCTCAATTCTTGATGGAGCTCGATGAAGAGCTCAAGGAGCTCACCTTTGAGATCGATGAAGCTTGAATTCTTCCCCATTGAGCTTGTTGATAAGCTCCAGGAGCTCGACGATGAGCTTCAACAGCTTGTCTTCAAGCTCTAGGAGAATGGAGAGGGTGAGTAGGTAAGAGGGGCCAATGGGAGAGGCTGGTGGGGGGGGTGGATGAAATTGGTCCTAGGTCGAAAAAACTGTGGGTCCTGATTGGGGCCCGTAGACCTGATGGAATTTCGGATCCGTCTAGCTTGAGTGGTTTCTCGGCTTGTGCCGAGGTACCGGGACATGCCTTGCCCGGCATGAAGCCCAGTTAGCCTTGTCATGGCATGACACGGCTCATGCCATGAGCAAGCCTAGCACGTGCATGGGCACGAATCATTCCCGTGCCGTGCTGGGCCAGGCACGACTAAACCGGGCCGTGCCTCGTGCTGGGCTAAACTGGCCAGACCCATTTGACTCCTCTAAGTTCAAAAGATTTTCTTCAGTACTCAGTACTTTTTATCTTCTGAAATTTACGTCAAATTATTCTTCATCCTACCAATGTGAATTAGGAGGTAATATATGATATTAATATTACATGTCATTAATATCTTAATTAAAAAAGATGATTAATTCAATATATATCAATTAAAATAATTTTTGTATTCCAAATTTCAACAAAAGATTTGAAATGCCTTAGGTATTTTCTGGATATTGAGTTTGTCTATTCAAGAGGAAAATATTTATTTCTCATGGGAGGTATGTTTTTGATATTTTATTTGATCTTAGTATGGCCAAATATGCATTAATTAATTCACAACCTAATTTGAAAGTAGACACATCCATGAATAGTAATATTGTAATTAATTCTTCTAGACTTATAAAAATAATAAAAAAATTAATCTATCTAACAATAATCAAACTACATCACTTATTATGTTAGTATAAATAGTGATGTAGGGTTCAGAGGCATAACCAAGTAGAGACGTACTCAAGTACTAGTCGAGCTTTCATGATCACATAAATGAGATCAATTACTAGATTTCATACTTTTCTTTGAGATAATATTATCTTTTAGATTAGTAACATATTATTATTTTCCAATGAGTACAAATATAAAATATAAACTTATGATATTGGCTACTTATAAGCTTCAATAAATTAGTCACTTCTTTAAGGAGCTAGGTTTATCAGTTTTAATATCTCTAACACTTTATTGTGATAGTCAAATAACTTTAAATATTTTTATCAATTTAGAATTTCATGAGTGTGCAAAACATATCATGATCAATACTATTTCATAAGGAAACCAAACCTTGACAGATTAATAATTGAGGTTTATGTACAACCAGTAAATAAATTGAAAAAAATATTTATGAAGACCCTTTAAGTACAATTATTTTTTTCTTTTTTCAAGTTGGATGTTTATGCCATATCTGCACCACTAGAACATATATTGAGCGTTGAGTTATGTTGTATTTTATTTACCTTTTTTTATTTGTATGCATGGGAGCACCTGACATGTAGGCTAACATAACTTGAATATCAGAGCATAAAGCCTATAATGTTCAATTAGGTAATTAGTATTTTTTATTTCATTATAAATGTCAAATGAGAATGGTTGGGCTGGCCCGACCTATTTTTAGGTGGCCTAATTGGGCCATTATGTCGTGCGTGGGCATGACATGGTACAGTAACCATGTCGTGCATGGCCAGACATGGCTTCAGTAGAGTCGGCCTGACACATCCCACAAGCCTAGTTTGTAACTATTTTGGGCTGGGTCGTACTTTGACTTGCTAGATTGGGTCGGGCTCGGGCCAGTTTCGAGCCAGGCTCGGGCCAGGTTCGAGCCAGGCTAGAGCCGTTTGGAACTGGTTCATCCCAAACTTCAAAAGTAATAAAAAATTTAAATTTTAATACTTAAATTAAAATAATTAATTAGTTAATTAATTAATTAAATTAATAAAAGAACTAACATCTAAAAACTAACAAATAACAACTGACATCTCATAATTAAAAACACATACAAATTATAAAATAACAATTAACAAAGTGAGACCAATATTAAATAATTAAAAGATAAAAAATAACATATCAACGATAAACTTATAAATATCAAACATGAATCTAATGCCAATCCCATAAGAAAATATCTGAATAAAAAATTCATTATAAATAAAAAAGTAGCAACTCAAGCATCAAAGTAAAATGACAAAAATAAATAAAAAAGACTGAATGATAATCCAAAAATAATAAATCTTATTAGTGTATGTTTAATGATGGTATCAATATCAGTGTATTGCTAGTAGAGGACTTAGGCAGTAAAGTAGGCTTAGCTTAATCATCAATGTCTCAATCTCATATCAGTCATTAATCATTATCAAAGCCTTATGAATCATCATCAACAACCAACTCATCCACTTTTGCTGCAATCACAGCATGATCCTAGATGTCCAAGTTCGAATACTTCCAATCCTTCATGCATGCAAATGTTTCAATAATATCTGACCATAATTTAGATCTCCAATCTAAAATCATAATCATTGCAATAAAAAAAATAGACTCAGATGTTATGCTCGACACTAAAGGAGTCAGTAGATTCCATGCCCTCTTTGACAACATGGGATATGTAGACTTATATGATTTCCACCATTATAAAATATCAGATTCTTATTATCGGTTTGTGATAAGATTGAATAGTAATTTATATCTAATTACCAAGATATCTCACTCCTATTCGATGGTCTACCTCATCATTTCCCCCTCGCTAACTGAATGGAAAGTCATTGTATTTGAATATGATATCCATTTCCGTACTCAGAGCCTAACTACTACTACCACTATGCCTAGTATCGTAGTATATGAAGAGCTCAATCAACTTCTTGTGAATGAACACTTCAGGTTGGTCTTCTAGTTCATGTACAATGATATGTTAATAAAAATATTCTTTACCCTTTCCACCTTAACCCTAGGGTACATACAGGTAATCAGACAATAAAGAGATAGAATAGTAGACCAGTACTTTTAGTACTTGGTTTTCATCTCTATAACTATATCGCCTAAGTGTTGGGTTATCTTTAAACTTTCTAAACATACTACTAATGTTGTATGCACCTGAGTGTAATGCAAGTGGCGAGAATATAAACTGACGAACATATGTTCGTCGTATCATAAAAAATCTTTAAAAATTTTATAAATGATATTTCTATAGCCTAGTTAGTGTCATCAATAATAAGTTCGTTACTCTTACTTTTGACATAGTCAAATATCACATGTTTGTATTCAACACATGACTCCAACACAAGGTATGTGTAATTCCAATGGGGTCTCGCATCTGATTGGAATTTCTTCTTCTTTATACCCAAAGACAAATAGATAGTACCAAATTCCTATTAGCTACGAGCCATACGAAGAAATTTTAATGAGTTACATATATTTTCTAAAGTTGAAGAAACAACATTTATCACCACTTGTAATATGAGATTAACGATGTGAAACATGCATCTGAAGTGAATAATTTATTCTAATGACCCATCTATAATAGTCATAACAAACAAGTTAATAGCTACTCCATTATTAGTTGCATTATCAAATATGATACTATTTATTTTATTTTGAATATTATATTCTCTAAAGATTCTTATCATATACTTATAAATGGCCGGACCATCATGAGGATAGATGATTTTTGAGAATCTTAATATTTTTTTTATTTTGTGTCTAATTAGAATTTATTTTGAATATTTTGGGGCGTGCCAAAATAATGTGTCTTCAGGCCATGGTAATGTGTCGTGCCTGGTCCGACACGAGGGCCGGGTTACCTCGACATGGCACGACATGAACTGTGCCAAAAGCCAGCCCAGCATGGGCCTAGGCATGGTTCTAGACCGTGCCATGCCTCGGGCCGGGCCTGGGCTGCTCGGCCCATTTGACACGACTAAATTTTATTCTCATGCTATTTGTTATATTAATTCTAGAATTGCTCTTATCATTTCCATTGATATGTCATTGTTTAGTAAACTTAAAGAACAAACTACAAAATCTCTTATTACTTTAATTTATAGATCTAAATCTTATATTGTGGGAAAGGATAATATTTCTTGAAACCTAGTTATTTTATACCCTCTTCCTTTTTCATTCTTGAATTTCCAATGAATCTAGTGTCAGCCACTCAATTTAGTAAATAGCTTATTTGTAAAGTAACATTTTTTTATCTTACTATGTATGTGTTGACACAATCACTAAGTTTACCCAGTTATACACTTTATGCTGCTATGTTGCCAATTTAGTGACACTATCATCTTGATCGTGCACTCCAACTTTCTTGTTTCAACACATGATTTTCTATCAATCTTCTCTTGTCTTCTAAAGTTTGAGTCCTGCTAGCTTGTGAAGTATCATTAGGTCTATTTTCTAGTTAAAATTAATAATGTTAGCAATCAACTATTTGTTCATGTTCATTTAAATATTTTAGTTCTATGTGAGTCCATAATATTTTGGAAATTCAATATTTTATCATATTTCTTAATGATCAATCTAATATGAATTGGTTACATTTATTAAAAAAGCAATCCAATTTTCCTCATGCACTACCAATTTTTATTGGGAAATAAAAACATTATTTGATTTTTATATTAACAAATCTTAGTTTGATGGTGATATTAAATAGTGTTCATTTATTATTAATAAGTTTTGTATCTTTCATAGTATCATTCATCACACATCACGTCATGTGTTATTATACTGCAACAAATTTGGGCTACTAAAAAAAATGAGCACTTGGTGTTGCTCATTCAAATATGTTTTATATGAAAATTCATTCTTATTTTTAGAGTAAAATTATTTTAATTATATGTTTTACTAATAAATGTCTTTCTTTGTCAATCCTAAAATTTAAACCTCTATATTCTATTCTATATCTAGATAGAGAGTTATTCTCAATGATTACATGAGTTTTTGGTTATGTATGTTTTGTTCATGTTCACCATGTTAAACAAAAATTATCCTCACAAGCTTTGAAGTATATTTTTGTTAGGTATTTCAAGACTCATAATGGATATAAATGTTTTCATCCCCCATTATATAAAATTTATGCATCTATTGATATAACATTCTTCGAAGTCTCTATATCTATGACTACTGACTTAATCTAAATTGGTACATGATCCACCCCTTATGCATCAAATTACTCTTTCTAATGCCCACCACAAGGTATCTGATTGATTAGTGTGTATTATGTTCTAATGTGTCTCCCTCCCATAGTGCTTTTACTACTTTTTTTTTTGTTTGTGTCTACCCCTTGCTTTAATGTAGAGGCTATGGTTCATCTTTGTTGGCATGTTGATATGAAAAATGAGATTCATACTCTTCATGAACAAACTACATGAAAACTTACAACTTTACCTCCTAGTAAAGATTTTGTGGGATATTATTAGATATATAAAATCAAATATACACCCTAATGGGTTCTATTGAAATGCTTCAAGCTTGCCTAGGTTCAAAAGAATATACTTAAACTCCTAGTGTTGACTTATTTGAGATCTTCTCTATTGTTGCTTGCTTAAACTATGTTAGTATTATTATCTCTCTCATGTATATTTTGATTGACCATTATTTTAATTTGATGTGAATCATACTTTTTTATATGGTGATTGATAAGAAAAAATTTTCTTGGAGCAATCACCAAGGTTTGTTGCTCAGGGTGAAATGCATATGGTTTGTAGATTAAAAAAATATTATATGAAGTGAGATAATCTCCTTGAACATGGTCTGATAAACAGAGTAGTCTTAATGGAGATTTAAGTTTGTCCAATATCACTCAAATCATTCACTCCTTGTTATATTAAATACTAGACATATTATGGTACACATGGTTTATGTGGATAATAAAATCATTTCTAGTGGGGATGTTGTAGACATTGAAGAGGTCAAGGTATACATGAAAAGGCAATTTCAAATGAAGAAGCTAAGGTAGTCGCACTATTATATGAGGATTGATATGGCTAG
This sequence comes from Sapria himalayana, assembly GCA_029783825.1. NCBI lineage: Eukaryota > Viridiplantae > Streptophyta > Magnoliopsida > Malpighiales > Rafflesiaceae > Sapria > Sapria himalayana. The sequence continues at coordinate 182,892 of JAREIK010018459.1, read as the reverse complement.
AAGTAAAATAAAAATAATGTTATCACAATGAATCCTAAGTTTGAACAAATTAAAAGATATAGAAGATTGATTGGAAAACTAATATATCTTACCATTATAAGATATTACATAACATTTGTAATTAATATACTTAGTTAGTAGATATAGAATACATAGAAATGCCATTGGTATGCATGCCATAACCTTAAGATACTTGAAGCAAATGATCAACATGTGAGTTTTAAATAAGAAAGAGAGCATACTAGTATATTATTGGATATCTTGGTGTAGATTGGATTAGCTTGTAGAAGGATATAAGGTCAACTAGTAGTTGTTGTGTTTATCTTGTAGAAACTCTTATTACATGGCGGAATAAGAAAGTTCCTATAGTTATGAGATCAACTGTCAAAGAAGAATATGGTACGACATCACATATACTTCAAATATATTAAAGTGTATTACAAATATATCATGAGAATTTTATCTGAAGTTCAATGAGTTTTCTATCATATTTTATGATAGCCAAGCAGTTATACATATTATCAAGAACTTTACATATCATGAAAGATAAAGATACATTCAGATAAATTATCATTTTATCAAGAAAGTATTGTTTGAATGTGAAATTTGCATCGCATATATTAAATCTATTGAGTAGTTAGGAGATTTGTTCACCAAAGTAGTGCCTAATGACACTTTTTCTTATTTCTTTTCCAAGCTAGGTTTGCAAAATATGTTTGCTCAAGCCTAACAGAGATTGTTAGAAAATACATAGTTTTTAGTAGGGGTGTTTTGGTCTATGCAATATTTTTTTGCAAAACTAAATAAATAAATAAATAAATAAATAAAAAATATAAAAAAATAAATAAATAAAATAAAAATAATATATATATATATATTGTAATAGTGTTTTTATAAAAACATAATGATATAAGAACAATGTTCCCAATTTTGTATTTCTTCTATATACAAACTATTTAAGGGTTTATTAATGTTGTTTATCAATTCTTCAATATTGATATTCACAAATTATAATTTTTCTTAGGGGGATGTCTCAATATTAATCCTACGTAATCATGAGAATATCATTTTCTTATTCAAATTTTAGTGAAGCATGAAATTTTGGAATATTTAAATCATAAAAAAAATTGGATTTTCAATTTATAACTCAATAATGATATAACTAGTTAACAAAAAGTTAGAACTAGAATATACATATACCAGCCTTATTATTGGTGTGATTTCAATTGTTATGTCTAGATGCAACTACCAATTATAGAGATAGAAGAAAATGTGGTTGCAAACTAATGAGTCACAATATCTTAATTACGAGTCACAATAATTTCTTAAAAAAAATTTATAATGAAGGCCCACAATAATTTATTTCCGAGGCTCGATGTTCACACGTTACAACACCATATTTACAAGTCATGATGCCAAGTAGGGCCCAAAGAGAAATAGTAAAGTCATGACAATATAAGACATGTGCCAATAATATTTATTTGGTCGTAACTAACTTACATAGTTATGACCATGCTCCTCGGTCATAGTAATATCTCATACATTGTGATTCAATGTTTAACCATGACACTACTCATAAGTCATGATTCTATTTCCTAGTTGTTATGTCAATTATTTAGTCACAACATTATATTGTCAGTCTATCATATCTTTCCGTCATGACTACATTTTTTACATCATGAAGCCATTGTCTCATAAGTGATGGCATTTCATGCATCATGACACTAATTCTTACTTGTAGCAACACAACTTAGTCTAGATACAACTTGGCTGTTATGACATAACCAAATCAATACATAGAATTGGAGTTGTGACATTGTCTTTCCAATTGCAATGTGGATTGGAGGAGAGATAAGACATGAAAAAATAACAAAAAACAATAGTTAGAATAGGGTGATAGAACACTAAATAGAAAATTGAGGAGAATCTATCACATGTCTGCTAATAATACTATGATAAAGTTATTCAGCAATAGACATTATCACTTGAGGCAGGTCACAAATAGAAGAATCTTAGAAAAATTTTACATGTGGGAATGTCTTGTGACAAAGGAATCCAGCAGCATTTGTATTTATAATTTTTTGTATTTGTCAATCAATATTGTATCCAAAACCTAGTTTATCTTTCTTCAAAATGTTAGGCTAGATCATATCTAGAGTTGATTTATAACTCGTGTATCATGATACTACTGAGAATAATGTAGGCATCTTAGCTTTCATTGATATGTAAATAGCATACTCAAGTACTTAGTTGTGTCAATTGTACCATATTTATCAATGACTTACCTCCAACAGATCTTATATATCAAGTTACCATGCCCATGTGTAATTTTTATGTGTGATAGACAATAGAAATACATGTATGTGATGCTTAGAAGGATGATAGACTATAAGAGTTATTGTCAAGATCATGTATTTTGTTATCCATCAACCAACAAAGTACATGATATACGATCATGAATGTTGAGAAAGGGCAATTACCATGCATATTGAAGTAGATCTACCCTAGAACCCTTTGAATTGAGTATTTTTTGTAAGCCAAGATAGTAGAATGTTGTGATACCATTCCAAACCAAAAATTTCAATCTTGATGGGATCGATATCCATATTCCAACAATCAACTTTATTACTCATTAGAATCATATACTTATGGTTACATTGAGTGTCAACATATTTTGCCTTAGCATTTTTATTTAAAAAAAAATCATATGGCAATTTCTAATTAATTATTGAGCAATCAAAAAAGTAAAGTGTCTACTAACATTTTCAAGTTTTAGCCTCATAAATAGGATATTTTGTAAATCATGAAATAAAGTATCCACAAAACAAACATATTCATTTTTTTTAAATTATGGGTGTCCAACTAGATTATGTGCACATCGATTAATCTAAAATAGAAATGGACATTGATTTATGATTCCACATCCAAGTAAGTTTGCAAAAATATATTATCCTTAATTCAAAGATAAGATTCAAACTCATTATCTCAAGAATATATTGAATTCCTAAAGCTCATTCTATCATTCGAACCAATCTATAGGGGCACATCTATTCTATTAATATAATAATATAATTCACAAATAAAAAATAAGTGTACATAATAAATATAAGTAGAGACAAATAATACATACATGATAATTAGTAATTTTTATGAATTTATTTGATTTTTGGTTGAACATAAAAAAAAACTAGCACACATGAAGATAATAAGCATCATTTTGTTAATCTAATCAGTTATAGAATTTTCATTTGATAATTATATTTAATTATAACTGTTGCTAACTTATATTTTTTTTAATTAAATCATATAATTGTTTCTATGTATTTATTTACTGGTCAAAAATATAAATTGTCGATGATATTATTAAAGTTCACCTCTACTATTTGAACCAATCCCTAGAGGAATATTCATTATATTAATATAATTGTATCATCTAAAAATGAAAAATAAGTGTGCATAAGAAATATAAGTGGAGATCGAATAATATTTCTATAAAAGTAATTTTTAATGAATATATTTGATTTTTTTGTTAAGCACCAAAATACAAAGTATGAACAAAAATAATTGAAGATATAATTTCAAAAATAAAAGGTTTTGTAAATTAAGAAAATAAAGTTCACACAAAACATAAAACCTATTCCATTTTATTTTTATAAATATGGGTATTCTAGCTTGCTTATATGCACTTTGACTTGTCTCGCATGAATATGATAATATAATTTTATCATGCAAAAATAAAAAATAAATGTGCATAAAATATAAATGGAAATAAATGATATTTTATATGAAAATTAATAATTTTGTAAAAACTGTATTTGATTTTTGGATCAACAAAAAAATTGTTGCTCCCCAAGAACATGAATTATTGTGAATTATTATGTGAATATTGCTGGAACTAGTTTATACTAAAAAGTTATTTATAATTTATTTTCTTGATTTTGTATCCTTTTGTTATTTTAATAAAGAAGTTTTTTTATAATGAACTAAATTGTAAAAATATATTTGTCATTTATTTTGCTTGTAAATAATTTATTGTATATATATTGGCATACACACAAAAGATTGACTCATCAATACACATGGAGTATAAATTTGTTGTTCAAAATATAGATAGATTTGGATACCATATCAGTAAGATTATAGTAATAAATTTCAATGAATCTATCTTAACTAAGGTGAATGGTAAAGTTCTACTTTTAGTGCTAGTATATGTGAGTATATTGGACTAATTTGATATAATTATCCTATACTACCTTGTAAAATAAAATATACCATAGTTATTATAAGTATTGTTACTCTTATTCTTGAAGTGGTTATTATTGTGTCTTCTTGTTAATAGTTATTTTGATTCATAATGGGTGGAGTCTAGAAATAGATTTTAGAACTCTATAGAATTAATATCTTTACCGAGCATATGGTGAATATTAATTATTGATAGAATCTATATAATATAAAAAAGACTAATAATACCCCTTGAGAAAACATATAAGCTTTGATATTACCAAACCCTGGAAGTGAGTTTTAATTCTATAATTCAAATAAATTAAGTAGAAAGTATCAAGAAAAGAATTAAATATTGATTGAATTGGATGATCAGTAATTTAATTCAATCAATGAGTATCTATAATTTTAACATATGAAGTATAAATAGTAATGAGTAACAAAATATATAATATATTTTGAATAAGTGAGTGAGTACAATTATAATTATATAGTGGTATTAATTATAATTATGTAAATTATTGAGTGAAATAATTTATATTATAAGCCCAAGATTTTATTCAGACCAGAGTCTCTTCCGTAGACTTTTACAAAAGCGATGAAAGAAGTCTTAAAATTTTTGTTTATTTAGAATATGTATATGTACTAGTTCATAATAATTTAATTTAATTGTAATCGAATAATTTGATTTTGCTATTAAATCAAATTAATTGATTTGCATTAAATTGATTAGGATTATGTATATAATCTTAAAAATAAACGAAACCAAATGGATTAGTTTTAATGTAAATTAATATTCAATTTCTAGTTTTAAGAATATAAATAATACTGAGACATCAGTTCAACAATGCTAATCTTCTATAGCATCGTCATCTTTCTCACGTCTATCTAGAATTGTGGGCCAATGGGAGAAGATAATTTGGCCAAGCCAAGTTTAATGCATTTCTCTTCCTATAACATTTACAAACACGTGATTGTAAAAAAACAAGCATAATCCACAAATATTATCGACTTAAATTTTGAATTATTACATCCCTAACAAATATTATCTTATAATCATATTTAATTATAATTATAAGTTAAATAAATTTTTCTTAAAATATCAACGAAGTTTTTATTGAAATATCAAAAACATAAATTATGCCCAAAAAAAATCAAAGTCTTAATATAAAAAAATTAACCCTTTGTAAATTATGAAAATAAAGTGCCCACAAAACATAATATATGTTTCTTGAACCATGATTTTTGCAACTCTATATATGTGCACCTCAACTAATTAATATATGATGATGTTAGAATTTCTATCTATTTATATAAGTGATTATGCTAAAACATAACATTAATGGATTATGTAGAATATAACATAATCACAACAGACATGAGTTTTAATGTTGTTCACTAGCCATTTAATATGACTATGTCTACCAAAAAAAGTACATAGTGCTTATAGATTTATTAATCATGAATATTTTAGTACAGAATTGAGAGTAATAAGAAGAACAGAGCCTGTAGTATTGATTATAGATACAATATATATATATATATATATATATATATATATATAATAATTAGGGTTCTACATAAAAAAAAATGGATCGGATCTTTAGAGTGAACCAGATCATGCTCCAAAACTTCTTCCGATTAACGGCTAGATAGTGGGATCCCGTTATTGTCCCAATGCCATGTATCCAATATCTTAAACATAACTTACTAGTACATGTACCTATAAATTAAAATAGAAAAATAAAATAGAGAGTTAATGAAATATATAACAAAACTAATTATATACTACATATGGTAATTTGATCAAAATTTTATTTGGAGATTAATTTTTCCACCTAATTTAAAGTCTATATGTGTATTCAAGAAGATACATAGTTATCAGTTTAGTACGTATGTTCTATTTGTTGGGTCTGCCCGGGCTAAGAAGGTCAGATGTATTAAATTAGTTCATAAAAATTGATTTAAATACAAATTAAATTTGGATTAATTAATTTGGTGTTTAAAATTAAGAACAGTGTTGTTAAAAAAGGTGGATCCATCAAAATTAAAAAATATATAAGGGACAATTATGTTATGGTACATTCCCAAGAAAATAATTGAAAAATAGTAACTGAAAATTTAATAATTGAAAAATAGTAACTAATATTTAATAATAAAAAAAAGTGCATCAGACTCTTAATTAATTGATTTTTGGTACACCCAAATTTAGTAAACCCTTGATACCCTTATTTTAATCCAAAACACTCAATTAAATAAGTGTTAATGAATTTTAACCCCACTATCCACGTGTTCCTTGCACCTCACCCCTCGCCCTTCTCCCCTCTCGACTCTTCCCTCACCCCTCGCTAATCTTTCTCTATAACTTACCCCTCTCTCCGTAACTTGCCCCTCTCTCCTGTAACTCACCCCTCACCGAGCTTCTTGAGCTCCTCATCGAGCTCCATGCATGGAGCTCGATGAGCTACATTGAGCTCCTAGTCAAGCTCCATGGAACTTGATGAGCTACATTAAGCTCATGGTCAAGCTACATTAAGCTCATGGTCAAGCTACATTAAGCTCCTGGTCGACTAGTTGATGGAACTTGACGGGAGCTCATCGAGCACTTGGTCGAGCTCCATAGAGCTTGATGAGCTACATGTTCCTAACTATTACTACCTATGCTTATCATTCCCTTTGTATTTCTTACTATATCGTTCTATTTGTAATTTTTTTTTTCTTTTTCAAGGTTGTTTAGGTTTGGAAACTATTTGGGTTAATGTTGAACTATGATCTAGCTCACTAAATCAAATAAGAAACAAGAAAAGAGAAGTATTAGACTGGAAAAAGGCAAGAGTGATTTTCATTATTTAAAAAAAGTGGATAATTGAGTGAAAAAAAAAGAGTGTATAAAACACTTGAGGGAGTGTTGTGAGGTTATGCCACCTAACCTTGACAATTTTAATTAGGCCATATGACAATTTGGCCATCTAACTTTGACAATTTTAATTAGGCCACCAAACTTTGTCAATTTGGTATTATGCATACAACTTGCAAAAACTCTCTAAAAGTCATTAATAGTCTTGATGATAATTATGATCTTTTGGGTTTCTTTGTTGGCTCCAAACCTCCAATGATTTGACTTGGCCCAAACTCATCTTCTAATGTTGGGTTGGCCCAAATGATAAGCCCATTTTATGCCTCTTGAAACTTCTTGGCCCTTTCTCCTGAAATAGACCCAATCAATAGTTGGAGTGGTTCATCTACAATTTTATTGTAGCTTATGATCTCATCAATTGAGCTCCTGGTCGAGTTTCAAGAGCTTGACTAGCATGATGGAGCTCGACCACAAGTTTCATGGAGCTCGATGAATTCATGGAGCTCGACAGGAGCTCATCGAGTTCCATGGAGATGAGTTTTTGGAGTTGGACCAAGAGTTTCATGTTGCTCCTCGAGCTCCATGGAGCTCGACCAGGAGCTCGATGAGCTCCCATCGAGCTCCACGAGTTTGTCTAGCTCTACGAGTTCATCTAGCTCCATGGAGCTCGACCACGAGCTCCATGGAGATTGACGAGTTTATAGAGTTTGACGGGAGCTTGTCGAGCTTTACTGGAACCCATTGAGCTACTGGTCAAGCTCTTGGTCAAGCTACATGGAACTACATAAAGCTCTTGGTTGAGCTTGATGGAGTTTAACCATGCAGCTCCTCGTTTAGCTCCTAGTCAACCTTCATATAGCGATCAGCTCATGGAGCTTGTCGAGATCCTATAGATGCTAGTTGACCTCCATGGAACTAGATGAGAACTCGTTGAGCTCAACAGGAGCTCGTTGAGCTCCAATGAGCTCTTGGTCGCCCCAAGGAGCTCTTGGTTGTTCCAAGGAGCTCTTGGTTGAGCTCCATTGAGCTTGATGAGTTCATGGAGCTCCTAGAGCGAGCTCAAACAGGAGCTCCATGGAGCTCAACTACGAGTTCCTTGCAGTTCCTCGTGGAGCTCCATGGAGCTAGATGGGAGCTCAACTAGGAACTGCATGGATCTCAAGATCAAGATCATGGAGCTATTGTTCGAGCTTGTCAAGCTCCATGGAGCTATTGTTCGAGCTCATCAAGCTTCATGGAGCTCGATAGAGCTTGAACATATGCTCTAGCACAAGCTCCTCATTGAGTTCGTGGGGCTCGATGGCAGCTTGATGAGTTCATGAAGCTCAGCGGGAGCTCGACGGAAGCTCGTCGAGCTCCATGGAGCTTGTGGAGCTCATCAAGCTCCATGGAGCTCCTGGTCAAGCTCTTGGTTGAGTTCTAGGAGCATTTAGTCGAGCTACTTATAGCTCGACGAGTGACTAGCAACGAAAGAATGGTGATGGGAGAGGTGTGAGGGGAGAGTTATGGTGGAGAGGTGTGAGGGGCGAGTTATAGTGGAGAGGTGTGAGGGGCGAGTTATAGTGGAGAGGTATGACGGGCAAGTTCTCGTGGAGAGGGGTGAGAGTCGAGGGGAGAGGAGATAATTAAGAGTATTTATGGATCGATATATTTGAGTGCACCAAAAATCAATTAGTTAATATTCTGATGCATTTTTTAAAAAATATAAAAAATACAATTCAATTTTTTTTTCAAATATTTTCTTGGGAGTGCACCAAACATAATTCTCCCAAAATAAAATTAGATTTTATTTTCAAAAAGTGGGATGCATGAAAGATTTATGGGAACAATTAGGTGCATGATGATTGGAGAGAGAGAGAGAGATATATATATATATATATATATATATATATATTATATTTATTTATATTTATATGATCAAAGATATTTAAAATAAGGGAGTTTTTCAGGAAGAGTTTGTACAAAATAATTTAGATTTCAACATAGGTTTTCAAAAAAATTCAATAGATTTTGGAAATATGTTTCTGAAAGAGAAAGAAAAATAAAAAATTCTTCTTTGTAGAGAGATCATTTTCTGAAGTGGAAACGAAGTGGGTGAGTTTTCAAACTTAGATTCCTCTCTCCATTTATAAAATAACTATTATGTGTTTGAGAGAAATTTTCTAGAAAAAAGATATATACTATTTTTCTAAAACTAATTTCTCGATAATTTTATTCTTTCTAATCTTCTTCTCTAGTGGATCTTGCAGTGGATCATGCGGATGATCATGATGTAGAATGTGGTGGATAGTGTGGTGGATCATGGATAAGGGCACTCAAAATTTTCTGAATGTGTTGCGCTAAGGGCGCACAAATATTTTGCAAATTTCAAGTAGCACTATATTAATCTTCACGGATACATAACCATAATCCTCCAAATATTATAAATTGTTTTCAATTACAATTTATAATTATGTTTAATTTTAAAATTGTGATTGTATTAAATTGCTATGTGTTATTAAAATTTGTTGTGAATTTTCATTTTATTTGTTTGTGTATTTTGTTCGTGTGGACTAAATAGTAATAGGATAATTTGGGGTTATTCATAAAATAATTTTGAATAATTATTTTGTGAAATCATAATATAAATATTATCGGATAGAAAATATTTAATTAGTGTTCCAAAAGTGAATTTTTCAATTTTAACTGAAATTAATTTGGATAGAATTGAAATTAAAAATTTTTAATTTTGAATAAAATTGAAATTTTAATTTTTAAATTAAAAATTATAAAAATATAATTTGAATATTAATTTGAGTTAAAATTTAATTTATTTCATGTTATTTAAAAATTTAAATTTAGTTTATATAGAAATTTAATTTTTTAAGAAACATAAAATATATTGTATGATTTCTACTGCAATTGATAATGGTTCAAAATAGAAAATTAAAAGATTTAAATTATGAGAAACTTAATTAACTAAAGTGTGAGGATGGGAAAAATTCTAAAACCAAGTTTTCATATTCAAACTCTATTATACCTCCAACAATTGGTATTAAAACTAAGTCAATTAATTTATAAGTTATTTGATATTTACGACCTTACATGAACACGATCAGTTTTATTGGTTGTACTACATTTTCGTATGAAAAAAGTGATTTGATATTTTTATTACTCAAGTGGCTAAATTATTTTTTTCAGGATATAAAAAAAATGAGAATTCACTCGAAATGATTAAGTTTAAATCATCTAATTATTCAATCTAGAAGATAAAAATAAAAGATTTTTTAATAATTTAATATTCATATGATTCAATTGTTGGTGAATCAAAACTACAAAATTTGAATGATAAACAATGAATATGATTACACTATAAGACATTTTGTCACAATACGACAATAAGTTAAAAACATTATTTTCCATCACATTTTCGTCATAACAAAGTCAAATGATTTGTTCAAGATGATTGAATAAATATATAAAAATATAAATTAAGAAATAAGACCATGTTAAATTAATATAAAATATCATGATGGAACAAATATGATTACTCACATGAGTAATTTTCAAGATGTAGTCAACTAGTTGACATCCTTGAAAAAAAAAATACTTCTCTAAGTATCATCATTTCCAAGAAAAATTAAAGGGAGAATAGGACTACTAGAATCACATTGTGAGAGGAAAAATATTATTCTTCCAAGGGGAAGTCCACATAGGACTACTATGACAAAGTAAATTTTTTTAAAAAGGACTATCCTAAGTAGAAAAAAAAATACTAAGAGAAGCATAAGAGGAGAGATTGTGCTGGCAGGAAGATACTTTGGCCATGATGAGTGATATTATTTTTGTGACCGATATTGGACTTTTCAACAAGTTCAATCAAACGAGTATCTATGCAATTTATTTTGTGATCACAATTAATGTTATTGTGAATCCTGCTATGTTTATGATGTATACGCTCAAGTACTATGAAATAGTCAGGATTGACAACTGTGGGGCATTAATGTTATTATGCATCAAAGATGTTTGTTTAGAGGCAGATAGGAAATGTCATTTGGTTATTATAATTATAGTCTACCCAATTAGGGCAAGTGGGAAGATTGTTAGGTCTTACTAGTTGGACAAGGTGCTAGCCTAATCTGTCTTGTTGCATTTGGAAGATGTGCTATGAACGTCCTATGTTAGGGGTGCTCAAAATTTTGGTTGGATCACAATGGATACTATATTAATATATGGAAAGATTTATAAGTCTTCCATAGTTGGGCAATGTGTTAACCTAATTTATCTTGTGAATCATGTGGTACATTGTAGACTTGTTATGAATGTCCTATGCTAGGAGTGCTCTAAATTTTGGCATGATAACAATGGGTACCATATTAATATATGGGAATATTATTAGTTATTCCTTAGTTAGGCAAGGTGCTAGCCTAATCTATCTTGTGAATCATGTGTTGGACATGCTATGAACATCCTATGCTAGGGGTGCTTGGAATTTTAGTTGGATCATGATGGGCACTATATTAATACGTCCGAACTTCGAATACAAAACTAAAATCCTCCAAATATTATGAAGTATTTTATATTATAATTTATAATATATGTATAATTTTGAACTTGTTTTTTTATTATGCTATTATATGTTATTTAATTTAATTCAATTTATATTTTTAATTGTGTTTATTTGTGTATTCTACTTGGATTTGAATAATAGTGATAGAACAATTTAGGTTTATTCACAATTAACAATCAGTGGTATGTAATTATTAAATTTAAACTAATGAATAATATCAGCCTATCCAATTAGAGTAGATGAGAAGAATTTTAGGCCTTTTTGAGTCGGGCAAGGTGCTAGCCTAATCTGTATTGTGAATCATGTGGTGTGGTGCATGGTGGACATATTATGAAAGTCCTATGCTAGTGATTCTCATAATTTCAGTTTGATCATTATGGCTACAATATTAATATATGAGAAGATTTTCAGGTCTTCCTGAGTTGAGCAAGGTGGTAGCCTATTCTATTTTGTGAATCATGTGGTGGACATGCTACGAACGTCATATGCAGGGTAGGGGTGCTTGAAATTTTGGTTTGATCACTATGGGTACTATATTAATATGCCTGAATACATAACTAAAATCCTCCAAACATTATGAAGTATTTTATATTATAATTTATAGTTTGTGTTTAATTTTTAACTTGCGGTTTTATTGCACAATTATATGTTATTTAATTAGATTTTTATTTTTCATTGTGTTTATTTGTGCATTCTACTTGGAGTAGGATATTAATAATATGATAATTTAAGTTTATTCACAAAATAAATTTAGATGATTATTTTGTAATCTATAAATATATAATTTTGGATAGAAAATACATATTCTATTTGTGCAAAAAGTTAAAATTTCAAAAGAAACTAATTTTGAAATTATAAAATCATTGAATAGTTTCAGTCTGCCCAATTAAGATTCATGAGTAGATTGTTAGAACTTCTTGAGTTGGGCAGGTACTAGCCTAATCTTTCTTATGAAACATGTGGTGGACGTGCTATGAAATTCCTATCCTAGTGGTGCTCAGCATTTTAGTTAGATCATGATGAGCATTTTATATCATAATCCTTCAAAAACATAACTGAAATGATATGAACATCATATCCTATGAATGTCTGGACGTGCTATGAATGTCCTATGCTAGGGGTGCTATATTAATATGTCCAAATACATAACTAAAATCCTCCAAACATTATGAAGTATTTTATATTATTATTTATAATTTGTATTTAATTTTGAATTTGTGGTTTTATTAAACTATTATTTATTATTTAATTTTATTTTTATTTTTCATTGTGTTTATTTGTGTATTCTACTTGTAGTGGAATAATAGTTATAGGATAATTTAGATTTATTTACAAAATAATTTTAGATAGATATTTTGCAACCTACAATATATATTTTCAGATAGAAAATATATTTTCTATCTGTGCAAAAAAGTAAAAAATTAAATTTCAAAAGAAATTAAATTTTAAATTATTAAATTTAAACCATCGAACAATCTCAATCTACCCAATTAGGGTAAATAGAAGATTGTTAGGTCTTCTTGAGGTGGACAAGATGCTTGCCTAATCTATCTGTGAAACATGTGGTGGACGTGCTATGAACGTCCAATGCTAGGGGTTCTCAGAATTTTGGTCAGATCATGACGAGTACTATATGACTATGTCCGAATACATAACTCAAATCCTCCAAATATTATGAAGTATTTTATATTATAATTTATTGTTTGTCTTTTATTCCGAACTTGTAGTTTTATTGCACTCTATCTTATTTAATTTGATTTTTATTTTTTACATTGTGTTTATTTGTGTATTCTACTTGGAGTGGAATAATATTAATAGGATAATTTAGGTTTATTCATAAAATAATCTCAGATGATTATCTTGCAATCTACAATATATATTATTTTAAATAGAAAATATTAATTCTATTTGTGCAAAAAGTGAAAATTTAAATTACGAAGAAAATAATTTTTAAAATATTAAATTTAAACCATTCAACAATCACATTTAGCTCAATTAGGGTCAATGGAGAGATTGTTAGATCTTTCTTAGTTGGGCAAGGTACTAGCCTAATCTATATTGTGAAACATGTGGTGGATGTGCTATGAATGTTCTATGCTAGGGGTGCCTGGAATTTTGGTTGGATCATGATGAGTACTATATTAATATGTCTGAATATATAACTAAAATCCTCCGAACATTATGAAGTATTCTAAATTATTATTTATAATTTGTATTTAATTTTGAATCTGTGGTTTTATTGAACTATTATTTATTAATTAATTTGATTTTTATTTTTCATTGTGTTTATTTGTGTATTCTACTTGTAGTGGAATAATAGTTATAGGATAATTTAGGTTTATTTACAAAATAATTTTAGATAGATATTTTGCAACCTACAATATATATTTTTAAATTGAAAATATATTTTCTTTTTGTGCAAAAAGTAAAAATTTAAATTTCAAAAGAAATTAAATTTTAAATTATTAAATTTAAAGCATTGAACAATCTCAGTCTACCCAATTAGGGTAAATAGGGAGATTGTTAGGTCTTCTTGAGTTGGACAATATGCTTGCCTAATCTATCTGTGAAACATGTAGTGGACGTGCTATGAACGTCAAATGCTAGGGGTTCTCGGAATTTTGGTCAGATCATGACGAGTACTATATGACTATGTCCGAATACATAACTCAAATATTCCAAATATTATAAAGTATTTTATATTATAATTTATTGTTTGTCTTTTATTTTGAACTTGTAGTTTTATTGCACTCTATGTTATTTAATTTGATTTTTAATTTTTCATTGTGTTTATTTGTGTATTCTACTTGGAGTGGAATAGTAGTAATAGCATAATTTAGGTTTATTCATAAAATAATTTTAGATTAATATTTTGCAATCTACAAAATATATTTTTTAAATAGAAAATATTAATTCTATTTGTGCAAAAAGTAAAAATTTAAATTACAAAGAAAATAATTTTTAAAATATTAAATTTAAACCATTCAACAATCTTAGTCTGCTCAATTAGGGTAAATGGAGAGATTGTTAGATCTTTCTAAGTTACACAAGGTGCTAGCCTAATCTATCTAGAGAAACATGTGGTGGACGTGCTATGAATGTTCTCTATGCTAGGGGTCCATAGAATTTTGGTTGGATCATGATGAGCACTATATTAATATTTCCAAATACATAACTGAAATCCTCCAAACATTATGAAGTATTTTATATTACAATTTATAGTTTTTATTTTATTTTGAACTTGTATTTTTATTGCACTATTATATGTTATTTAATTTGATTTTTGTTTTTTCATTATGTTTTTTTTTGTGTATTCAACCTAGCATGGAATACTAGTAATAAGACAATTTTGGTTTATTCACAAAATAATTTTAGATAATTATTTTGTAATTTACAATATATATTTTTAGATAGAAAATACATATTTTGTTTGTGCAAAAAGTGAAATTTTAAATTTCAAAAAAAATTAATTTTGAAATTATTAAATTTAAACTATTAAATAGTCTCATTCTTGCCAATTAGATAGATGAGGAGTTTGTTAGGTTTTTCTAAATTGGGCAAGGTGCAAACCTATTCTGTCTTGCGAATCATGTGAGGGACGGTGCTATGGACGTCCTATGCTAGGGTTTCTCAGAATTTTGGTTGGATCACGATGAGTACTATATTAATATATTCAAATACATAACTGAAATCCTCCAAATATTTTGAAGTATATTATATTATAATTTGTAGTTTATGTTTAATTTTGAACTTGTGGTTTTATTACACTATTATGTGTTATTTAATTTGATTTTTTTTATTGTGTTTATTTTTATATTATAACTGGAGTGGAATAATAGTAATAGGATGAAGAAAAAGAAATCCTTCTTCTCATCTACCCTATTAATATAATTGTGGGGATGAATTTGTTATGTGGGCTAATAGGTGGGGATACATTTTTTCTGTTTATAAAATTATATCATACAAAAATAATAAAAAATTCTTGGTTATATAAACATCGAAAGTAAACATTAAAATAACTAAAAAAAGAGAAATCTTGATCAAATAATTTTGAAAAAAATCTAATATAATGAAAAATAAAGTCTATTAAATAACAATGCTAAATCGAATAATCTACTTCAAAGACTTCTTCACACATACAGAAAGTCTTTAAATCACACAAAGCCCACAATTATATTTTGAACAAAAATATATTTCTTATGATATAAAATCCTAGGCGTATAAATCTACTACAAATATGTAAACCTAAAATTTTGGGATGACTACTATAAATTTCTTTTCGAATTATTATTTTGGGTGATAATGCATGTTTCTAAGATTCATGGCTCATAACAATAACATAGTTATATCTCAATTACTAGAATGAAGAGAAGATTCTATCCAAAATGTTTTAAATATTTTATTAATTCCTCAAGCTCCAATTCCTCATAGTACTTAATCCTACACACAAACAAAATACACACAACACCCACCCTATAAAAAATATATTATACAAGCTATATAATTAAAATAAAAAATTTTCTAATATGGAATCATAAAATATATAGATTATAAATCAATGAAAATGCATACTACACAATTTAAGTAAATAAACCACAATTATACTCTATATATATATATATATATATTAATAATTAAATCGTAAGCAAAATGAAAATTAGCTCCAAGAATAAACTATATCAAACTAACACATAAATGAGAGAGAAAAAAATTCACGAGTCACAAAGGGTAGATAAAAGTGTCTAGCCAAAAAATATTTTTGTGATAACGAGAGAATAAATACAAGTATTTCTAAAATAAAAATCACATGAGAGCATAGGAAGAATCACCAAACAAAGACCTTTCAAAAAAAAAAAAAAAACTTCTCTCTTGAGCTTCTATAACTTGCAAAACCAATGAAGAAAAACACACCCTATGTTTTTTATGAATTTTAAATGGGTTCAAATGAGAGAACTCCCCATTCTAGAGGACACTACATGTGCCCTTTACAAAAATAAGAATGTTTAAGTTTTCACAACTTTTTAATATTTTTTTTATTTTAAAAGAAAAAGAATGTGAGATTTTTTTTTTCATGTTTTTACTATATCATAGTCCACACTTAAAAAAAACAAACAACAAAAAATCCTAGTCTACCCAACTCGGGCAGATCCAACAATCTCATTATCTACCCTAGGTAAGGAGACACATACCAATATACAACTTAATGAAATTTTATTTTGATGATGATATTGATTTCATGAATATATCGGTAATATGTTTATTTGTGTTTACTTTTAAGTACAATTTATTTTTCATCTAATATATCATGTATCTAGTAATACCACACATCAATGTGCTTTGACTTATTATAAAAAGTTAAATTTTTATATAGAAATATAATAATCTGACTATCACACAATATTATATATATATATATATATATATATCCTATCGAACATCCAAGGCTACAAGAAATATTTTTATACATAAAGTTTATTTGTAAGCTTTAGTAATGAACTCAACATTTTTGTCGGAAAGTATTATACATTTATGTATCCTGGATTGGTGATATAGCTTTCATTCCAAAGGTTATTAGATTACCTGAGGATCTACTTGAATCTAAATCACCAGACATATCAAAATTAGTGTATATGAGAAAAATTGGTTTTAACCGATCCAAACACAAAGATAGCAAAAAAAGTCTCCTATAAATACTTCAAGATAGGTTTCTTTGCAGCCTAGCAGGTTTGAGAAAAAATGACTGACAATGCTGATAGTGTGTTGTTACACCATAACTCATAGAAAACCACTCATTTGATCAAATGGAGGCATATAACTATTTGGGGTTTATATAAGAAGGTTGAAAGATTCTAAAAACTTAGAGAGACCTTCCACTACAAGAAGAATATAAGGGGTTCTAAAAGATTCCAAAGATATCTACATAAATCGACAATTACATTAAAATCCTAATTTAAGGTTCTCAAGTGCATCCACATCCATTAGCATCCCAATATATTTTAAACCAAATATAACCTTATTAATTTTATTATTCATCACAACATAATTATATAACTAACCATATAATCAAATTTAGGCATCTAGTCAAAATTGGGGATAAAATCATGTAAGAAATGTGAAAATTCATTTCATAGATTTTAAGGTTCCCAATAATTGTCCAAACTAATTTCCAAGAAAAAAAAATTCTAATTCCAATCAATTTTATTTATTGTTCACCTTAGATTTTTCCTTAAATGAGGTTTAAGGTCATAGAGCCTATATTTAGAATACATCATAATCTTATTTTGTTCCTCTCTTCACTCTCTCTCTTTCATAATTTCTTTAATTGTAACTTTTATACTTCAAAAATCTATGGGATATTTTAAGTTGGAAGTAACAACACAAAGTTGAGGTCATAAATTTTCATCTCCTTAAATACACTCTAGAGCATAATTTTCATGTCATTGTGAATGGTCATGATTGAAGCTTAAACTCTCTATTACATAATTTTTTTTCATAGAGAATTAACCATGACTTTGGTCTTGGCTTTGTTGGAAAAATTTTATGGCAATGGGATTGTCATGACTAAGTCGAATACTTTTTATAACACAAAGTTGTTTCTCAATCTAAAATAATACCCATGGTTTTGTAGTATTTTTATTTCTTCCAATCTAGCTACACTATCACCTTTATCATGCCCCTTGACCTCCTTGTTTTGATACTTGGTCTTCTATATGTCTTCTCTTGTCCTATAAAATGTGAGTCTTGCTAGCATGTGAGGCATCATCAGGTTTCTTTTCTAGCTAGAATTAATAATGTTAGCAGTCAATCTTTTGCTCATGTTCATTTAGTTATTTCAAGTGTTATATGAGTCAATTATATTTTGGAATTATAATATTTTATCACATTTATTGATGGTCACTCTCATATGACGGTTATATTTATTGAAATAAAAACCTAAGTATCCTAAATTACAACATATTTTTTATCCAGAAATAAAAATATAATTTGGTTTTTATATTAAAATATTTTAATCATAATAAAATATTGTTAATAAGTTTTGTGTCTCTCATAATAAAATTTATCAAACATCATGTCTTTTGTTATTATACCTTAACAAATTGGTGTTGCTAAGAGAATGAAAATAACACTTATTTGATGTTGCTCATTCTACTATATTCTATATGAAAATTCCTTCTCATATTTGGAGCAAAATTATTTTAATTATATGTTATCTTACTATATGTCTTCCTTTGAAAATTTAAATATCCATATTTGGCCTTATAACCAAATAGAGTTATTCTCACTGATTACATGAGAATTTGTTTGTGTATATCATATTAATGTTCACCATCCAAAAAATAATCTTTCCCCACAAGCTTTGAAGTCTATTTTTGTTAGGCATTTCAAGACTTATAAATGTTATAAATATTTTCATCCCCCTTTCTACAAAATAAATGTAACTGTTGATATAATATTCTTTGAGTCTACTTATTATATCGTGCTTCATAGAATCTAACTTTATGAGTCAATTCTTGTGGTTCATATGAATGTACCAGTGTTCTAACTTTTAAATCATCTCTTCCCAGATATGAACATGTTGTCTCACATAATGTGTATACCTCTACTCATATGCCTATAATTAAACCTAAAATGGTACTTGATCCACCCATTATTCATCAAATTACTCACACACTTATGCCCACTACAAGGTATCTGATAGATCAATATGTCTTATTTGCTTATGTGTCTCCTTACGATCATGCTTTCACTATTTCTTTGTTATTTGTGTCTATTCATTGCTCATATATAAAGGCAATGGCTCATCTTGGTTGGCATTTCGCTATGAAAAATGTGAGTTATGCTCTTCATGAGTAAAATACAAGGAAATTTACTACTTTACATCCTAGTAAGGATATTGTGGGTATTATTAGATTTATAAATCAAATATCTGAATGATGGTTCTTTTGAAAGGCTTAAAAGCTTTCCTAGTAGCTAGAAAATATACTAAAACTCAAAGTGTCGATTTCTTTGAGATATTCTATGATGTTACTCACTTAAATTTTGTTTGTATTTTTATCTTTCTCATTGTATTTATTGATTAAACATTATTTAAACTTGCTGTGAAGATTGTTATTTTATATGATGATTTATATGAAAAAAATTCATGGAGCAACCACTAAGGTTTATTGCTCATGGTGAGATGCATAAGGTTTTTAGATTAAAATATATTATACAAAGTAGGATAATCTTCCTGAACATGATTTGATAAGTTGAGAAGAGTCTTGATGGAGATTAAGTTGGTCAGGTGTCACTCAAATCATTTAGTACTTGTTAAATCATCTAATAGATGTATTATAGGACTCATAATTTATGTGGATGATATAATAAGTTTTGGTAGTGATGTGGTAGACATTGAAGAGGTCAGGGGTAGATGAAGAGGCAATTTCAAATGAAGAATATGAGGTCCCTGTTCTATTATTTGGGTCTTGAAGTGGCTAGAAGTATGATAGGAATGATACTATCTCAATGAATCTTAAGTTCTAGCATACCAAAAGATATTGAAGATTGATTATAAAACTTATATATTTTACCTTGACAAGATATTACATAATTTTGCAATTAATACACTTAGTTAGTACATGCATAATCTGTATAGGTGTCATTGGGATGCATACCATAGATTGCTAAGATACTTGAAGCAAATGATTAGTCTATGAATTTTATATATACTACAACAAAACTTCAAATTAATGACATTTTATTCCTTGATGCTTTCAGAAAATGCCATTATTCTATTTGTAATTAGACATATAATGACATTTTTCTAAAAATATCATTATCTGGAACATATTTTCTGTTTTTATGACACTTACTAGAAGTGTCATTATTAAGACTAATAGGTTAGGAAATTTCTTGACTCCTTTAAAAATGCTAAGGAATAATGGGCTGAAAATTAAAAACATTGTCACTTTTATTAGTGTCATGAATGTGAAAATATTAATTCTGAATTTATTGATTTGAACTAATTTCTTTTGTATTTTTTATTTGAAAAATAAGTAATAATATTTTAAATTTTACTCTAGATTAATAAAACAAAAGTATCAATTTTTATTAATTCTGTTAATATTTAATTTATCCCTAAGAGAAATAATAATAAAATGAAAATTTAAGGTCATTTAATAAAATGATGTGATTAATATAATATTATATTTATCTTCATTTAATAAAATGAAGACTCGCTAGAAAGACGAGCGTGTCTTCTTCAAAACGTTCCGCCTTTTCCAATATCTTGGCTTCAAGTAGTGCGTCTCCGATATCCTTGGCTATCTCTGCAGCATCCAGGAAGTTTTCCCATTAAGTTTCTAATTGTATCAGCTCTTCCATACACTTTAATTTTTTCAAAAACTGCCCATTGAATCACTTGAATTGAAGAGATTAACTTATTTCATCATTGTGAACTTGTCTCCGATCTTTTTGTATTTTTTCGCAGCATCCTCCAAAATCTATTGTTTTGTATCTTATATTATGCCATTGTCTCTTTTCATGTAATTATATTATGTGGCATGTTCTTTCCAGTTGGAAATGTAACAGAGTCCCTCGTCGAACAGCTCCCCCTTTTGACAGCACTCAATACATTTGCTGAAGAAGTTGACTTTACCGTAAGCATCTACTGCCAGCTTATAATATGCTGCTTGTGTGAAATATTCTGCAGCTTCTTCAAGTTTGGGAATATGAAATCTTTCCATAAATTAACAAAAATCCTGTAGCAGAATCGGAGTCACACTGGATTGCAAATTTGCAATGGAAAAGATAAAAATAAATATATGTTTGTATAATAAATTATATTAATTAGACATGTCATGATATTTTTCTAAAAACATCATTATTTGGAACATGTTTTCTGTTTTTATGGCGCTTACTAGATGTGTCATTGTTAAGACTAATAGATTGTTAAGACTAATAAGTTGCTGAAAATTATAAACCTTGTCATTATTATAAGTGTCATGGATATGAAAATATTAATTATGAATGTATTGAATTGGAACTAATTAGTTTGTATTTTTTATTGGTAAAATATGTAATAGGTTTTAAAATGACGCTGGCAACAAACTATAAGAGTTGAGTGGAAGAGTCTCGGCCTGCTTCTCTATGGCTTCGTTTCCATTTCTTCATTAATAGAATTCTTTTTACTTATTTATATCCTTCGTCCTCAGAGTTGTTGTATTCTCGCACATGATCTCAGTGAATAGATTCTTACGCATTGCACGATAGGTCCTCACTGCCATTTATTGTTAATTTAGTAGATATGTTACCAAAATGCATGATGCTTAATGGCTACCCTTGTTATACGGAAAATTTTTGTAGCTTGGTAGGACAAAATAAAAAGGTGGAAAGGAGTGTCAATTAGGATCGAAAGAGAGAAATTGCAGTCAATTACTCTTGTCATCAGTTTATACATGACTTATTTTACGAACTATGGAAAGTGGAGTTGTACATGGCTTATGCAGCATATCTTCGGCATCATGTGCTGTGTTGCTATTTTGTGAAGTTTAATTAGTAATGTTTCCTTCAATCAATGCAGATTTTGTGATGTTGGTGCTAGGTTTGTCGGTAATTTTGTCGTAGTTGAGTTATCTGCCCCCTATTTTCAGGCTACTATTCTGCCAAAGAGTAATAATAAATTCTTTTCCATATCCCATTTTCAGGCTCAGTCTGCAGTTCTACTTGCAAGGTCCAATTTGCTAATTACCAGGGATATAGAGTGAACAAATCTTGTTGTTGGCTTTGAGCAGGTGATTATCAATTCTTTTTTATTTTTGATCTCGTGCCATTTTTATACATGTTCTATTTGTTCTCCCCTCCTCTATTTTTCAGACTGTGAAAGTATAGAAAAAAAATGAGGCTATAATTCCTAAAAATGTGTGCTCTATAGTCATGTCATTTCAAATTCAATTAGCCTAAGGACCTAGAGACATGTAATGTTATATCTATAAATTCATCTAGGTCACCTATTTGTTTATTTTATGTTAGATATTACAGCAAAGTCAAAATATATTAGTATTTTGTATTGAAATAGTTGATAGGTAAATTAATACTCACCTAATTAAATAATTTTTCTTTATTTTTAAAATAATTTCTATACATTGAGAAGTATGAATATAGTATTACTATCTTCCTCACAAAAAGAAAAAAAAGAAAAGAATGATATTATTATCAAAACAAAAAGATGTACCTTATATACATGGGAATATTGATTATAGGAAATGAGAAATTAAACAAAGTATTTATAAAAATAATATACACAAATATGGATATTACTATCAAAAAGAGAATATATACGTTATATACCTTTTATACATGGGTAGATTGATTATTGAAAATGAGAAATTAAGCAAAGTATTTGTTAAAATAAGCTACACAAATAAGGAAAATAAGATTTGGGGGTCCAGTAAATAGTATATAAAATTTTTAAGTAGCTAGAAATAAATAAAATAATATAGTTAAAAGGAAAATACATGGCCAATTAAAATTTTCCTTTTCTCGAAATACTTTTTATTTTCTCTTTTCCTTAGTCATGTTTGATAAAAAAAAATCATCTTATTTTTTCTTTTCCCCAATGTAATGTCCTTTATTCGTATAAATAAGAGAATTAGCTTTTACCTCAAATATGATTTAAATAATTTTTCGTTAAAAAAATAACAAAAAAAGGAATAAAAACCTATAATACACAAGAATGCATGATGGGAGGTTCTAGGATCGGATTTGGAGGAGAATAAAATATTTTTTTATTAATAAATTGACTTTTCTCATATTTGACTTTTATATAAAGAATAATTAAATGATATTTTTTTATTTAAATATTATTTTTTCTAAGAATCATACTAACCGTGAGAAATAATTTCTCATGTTTAAATATTATTCTAATAACGTTGTCTATGTAAACAAATTCAACATTATAAAAATATTACTGCTCATCCCTTTTATCTTATATCTGACATGCATTTAATATTTTATTAAATTGATTGTATGAAATCAATTTACATTGGATTGTATGTAATATTTTAATATTTACATTGGATTGTAAAAGTAGAAGGAACTGTATGAAATCAATTGACAGTTGCTTTAGATCTTTTAAAAACATGTTGACTGTAAAGTATATCATTCCTTTCAAAGACCAACTGGAGATTCTTAAAAAACCACCAGTTGAATATAGTTTTATTGAAGATGAAGATTAGACAATTTTTGTCAAAAAAAGATTGTCTCAAATATTTCAGGCAAATTTCTAATTATTTTCATGTCATATACTCATTTTTTCTTTACTTATTATAAATTAAAATTTGTAGGAGATTGAGAAGTTCAAAAAGAAAGAAGGAAAAAATATATTTATAATCATCATCTTAGTAGAAAGGGATATGCTGGTCTTGAGGAAGAGACGGTAAGTTAAAGATGTTGTTACTTTACTTTTTATTTTATGTTGAATTTGCCTAGAGACTCATTATATTACATTTAAATATTGTAAAAGTTGGTAGAAACTGACTTTACTAAAGTCATTGATAGAAGTGTATTATGGAAGAAAGCAATGGAGAAAAAAGATGGCACGTATGATGAAGTGGTCATTCCGGTAGTAGAGAAGATTGTAAGTATAAGTTATGGAACATATATTTCATTTACGTTAATAGCTTATTTATATTAACCAACATGATATTTAATTTTATAATATCATTGTGTATCAGGATAAGATGATGCAACAGTCACAAGAAAGTAGTTTGAGTTTCAATAGAAATGACATACTTACTGAAGCATTGGGAACTCCTGAATATAGTGGTCGAGTACAAGCTAAAGGAAAGCATTATACTCCACGACAATATTTTCATTCTATGGCAGATAGTGATTTGCGGGAATATATGAAAGAATCACAAGAGCGACAATCAAAGTTTGAGGCAAAGATTTTATTCCAACTCTCTCATATCGGTACCCACTGCACCTCAATCTGATGTTGGTAGCTCTAACATGCTCCAAAAACATATTGTCCTTCCTGAAAATGTCGAGCAACCAAAACTTCGAGTAGAAGACCACACTCCTCCAATGCGAAAAGTAAACAAGGTAAATTGTATTTAATATTATGTTCTATAATAAAAATGTGCTAACAAAAACTCATTATTTTCATATCAACATACCTAGTTGATATGAAAATATCAAAAGTAATGTTACAATATAAGTTTGTATAATAAATTATATTAATAAGCTCATTAAGTTATGATAACTCAATTTTGTCTAACTAATTCTTTCCTAATTGGAAATTATCAACTTTAGATGATTGCATATAACTAAATAATATTGTTTCATTTTATAGGTAAGGAATTATCAATTGGCCATAGGGACAAAAGAAAATGTAGTTGCAGCTGGAACAATGGTACTTGAATGTGGTGCTAACTTCCTTGTTGCTGTGGATGTTTCTTATGATCCAAATGCATTACTTCCTATACTTATTCCAAGCCAAATTACCACTATTGGAGATGCTATTGGGCATCAAATTTTATGGTCTGCCCAATTAGTCATTCTTACTATTCATCGCATCTAGGTATGTGCTTTTTTTAAAAAAATAAAAAATTTCTTGTTAATAATAAAAAAAAACAATTTTATCTAGGATAATTCTTATATATACAATGATATTTTATGTTTGATAAGATTCAAAGAAATATAAGAAACAGAGGAATAAAGAGAGAACATTGAGTTTTAAGGATGAGAACCATGTAGATATCAAGAACTTTGCTATATTAGTTAGGCTGTTGTTAAAGGATGAGATGGTACATGCAGTAGAAATCATAGAGGATGTTTTTTGGAGAGTCTTTTAAGACATTCCTCATGAAAGAAGATATGGATATCATAATTTCATCAACAGAGGTGTCATCTAATTGCCTTATGTACTATATATGGTAATAGAAACATTTAATATGTTTTTCATATAATTTAACTATCTTATTTATGCTTTAATTTTTCATAATGAGAATTATATTTAATATTAGTTAAATTAAAATATTAAAACTTTTAAATATTGTGTGAAATTAAATCAGACACTTGCATAAAAAGATGGTTGATGCTAAAGAGGCAGAGCGATTTATTTTTGTAAATCCGACATTGGTTTCCAAAGCTAGATTGGGAGAAGCAAGCAAGAAAAATAGGTCAAGGGTTATATCTAATCGGTTGATGAATGCAAATAATGCTGATTTTGTTTTTATTTCATATAACCCAGGGTAAGTTATTAAACATAAGTAAGCTTATAAGTATGCATATTTATCAAATTATAAATGTTATGTTATTACACTAATGTTAATTTTATAGTTGTCATTGAGTATTGGTGGTACTTGACATAAGGACTCTGATCGCCTATTATCTTGATTCCTTACATCATCAACCTTCGGATGATCTTAAAGGCATTGTTAATATGTAAGTTTTTCTCTTAATATTACAGAATGAAGCATAGTTGGTAACAAATTTTTTTTTCATGCAGGGCTCTAAGAATTCATCCACTTAAAAAACATAAATCATCAAAAAGATAGCCTAATTAGGCTGTATTAGGGGTAAATAACTCATAAACTGAGTAATAAAATATTTCGTGTCTTTATCTTAATTTTAAACTTAGTACAATATGACTTACAAGTAATTCCATATGTATATAATGATTTTTTTTTCCATTCAGTGCCCAATACAACAAGGTAGTGTTGAATGTGGATACTATGTGATGAGATATATGAGAGATATCATTCTCGATCAAGGATGTCTCACAACAAAGGTATGTGTTGATTTGTTGGTTATCAATATAGCAATGATTTTTTTTTATTTTCCAATTTAATTGATGAAAATAATGCTTTACTTATCAATAGTTTAATGAGATAAAATCATACAACAAAGATTAGTTGGATGAAGTACGATCTAAATAGGTGATGTTGGTGACTCAATTAATATTTTCATCGGTTTGAAAAGCATTTGGGACACCTTTTTGTATTGAAGCATGAACAAATTTTGGCATTTTTAAATTTAACTTATGATGAGGTTCATACTTTATTTCTCTTTTGACCCAAACTATGATTGAAGGTAAATTGTTAGACATAATCATTTGAAGACATTTTAGTATTTTCCTTACACATTCATGATATTTCTCTAATTTCCAAAGGTTGAATTACGTTATTATATTGTATGCATGATTCTTATGCAATTAAAGGTAAATTTTTTTTTGGTCAAGTTAGAAGATCTTCCAACTTTGGAATGATCCATGAACTATTGTGATAATAAAGGTATTTTTCATAATGAGATCAAGTTTATTACTTCTTACTTTCTATTAAATATTATAAAATTGAATATGCAATTAGAATTTTATTGTTATCATATTATCTTTTGTTTATGTTGTTGACTATAGATTTTTTTTTGTAGATTGACAATGTAATAAATTGTGATTTCGACTTTTGGCTTCAATACTTTATCACAACATTGTAAATTACTTTTTCAAAAAATAAAACACAATTATTATATCAAGGCACAATTTTTTTTACGTAGCCTTTTATTTTATTAATGAATCTAAAACTTTAAGTTGATTGGATTAATATATATGTGTAATCAATAGAACTTGAAATTACCTTACATAGTATCTTATCGAGTTTTTAAATGTATTGGGAAGATGACAAGTAATTTAACTTTTCATTTTATTTAAATTTAATTGGTTTTTGTAGTGTTTCTTCAAGTAGTTTGTGAGATCTTTCAACTCACTACATACATATATGTAATTAATGAATTATTATTGTTTTGTATTTTAAAATATTTTATCAACTTTTATGCCATAATTGATAAATCTCTTGCTTTATATTTTACCCATTACTACTAATTTTGTGTTTGTTGTTGTTAAATTTAGTTAATCATATATGTCAATTGTTATATAAATTATTTTCTTGATATGTTGTTATCATTTCTTCTTTTTTATTTTCTAATGCTCTATAATATAATTTTTTTCTGCAAGTGTAATTAATTATTGTTCATCTTTTTGTATGTAGGTTTCCTTTTTTGGAAATTAACTTTCAACTAAGCCAAACTAGCATAAAGCAGTTTCTTGGAGATATGACACAATTGAGTTGCATATGTAAGAAATTTTGATTTGAATTAAAGAAATGAATGTTGAAATTGTGATATATATTTTTTATGTAATGTAATAAGTCCAAGTTCCCCATTGTATTTAAAAACTTTAATCTTGGTACGGATTATAATGTATGTTTTTCTTATGTGCATGCAGTATTACAATAACAGGTGAAAATATATTTACAATAATTATTCAATTTATTTTTAATTAAATCATTATCTTCCTTGACACTTTTACTAAGTTTCATTGTATTCCAATATTTTAAGATAGATACAACAAATTATGATATTTTCTGAGTGTCAAGGTAGATTGATATAATAAACAATGATAGTTTATTTTAGCATCAAGGTTTTTATCAACGACACTGCTAAAAAATGACATTATAGGCAAATACTTTTTATGACAGGCTAGCGGATGATACTATCGATAAGTGACATGAATTATATTTAATGACACTTTTTAAGCGTCTTTGATTATATTTTTTATTGTAGTGATAGAAAAGAAAGCATACTAGATATTCTTGGCTATTTTAATGTTGATTGGGATGGCTTAGAAAAGGATACAAGTCCGCTAGCAATTATTATGTATTTCAACTTTCAAGCAATAAATTTTATTACATGGAGGAATAAGAAACTTGCAATAATTGTGAGATCAAATCCCCAAGTACAATATAGATGTATGCCATATATTACATGTGAGTTAAAGTAAATTAAAAATATATTATGAGAAATAAAAATGAAGTTCAATGAGTTATTTATTATGTTTTATGAAAATGAAGTAGCTATACACATTACCAAGAATATTATGTATTATGAAATAGTGATGAAATAAAATATATAATAAATAAATTATTATTTTATCAAGAAATAGTGATGAATGGTGAATTTTTATTCCATATATTAAATTTATTGAGCAAATAGAAAATTTGTTCACCAAAGTAATACATAATGTTACTTTTTTTTATTTTCCACATTGGGTTTGCAAAATATGTTTGCTCCAGCTCGAGAAAGAGTGTTAGAAAATAAGTATTTTTTAGTAAGGGTGCTTTGGTCTTTGTTATGTTTTGTTATAGAACCACACACACACACACACACACACACACACATTATTATAACATTATTTTGTAAAAATCAAATGACAGGAAAACAATGTTCCCATTTTTTTATTTCTTCTCTATTTATTAATTATTACATATTTTATTGATCTTGTTTAGCATTTCTTAGATATTAGTACCCACAAATCATGATTTTTTTGGTGGATGCGGGGATGCTATTTCTGCATAACCATGAGAATATCATTTTCTATTGCAATTTTAGTAAAGCATGAAAATTTGAAATTTGTAAATCATAAAAAAATATTATTTTTAATTTATAGTTTACTTTAAATGATATTATAAGTTAACTATGTGTTAGGTCTATTATTGGTGTGATTTCAATAATTATGACTAAATACAACTACTAATAATGAAGATTTCACCACAACTTGAGGTTTAGGATGCTTTGAGTGTAAAGGAAAAAATATATAATAAAATGAAGTGAAAAAAAAAACATATAGAAGAAAATATGTTTGATTGTCGAGGAGGCAAGAATGTATTGTATATAGAAGAAAACATGTTTGTAAGCAAATAAGTCGTGACATCATAATTAAGAATCACAACAATATGTTAAAAAACCAATTAATGTGGTGCCATGAAAGTTTATTTCCAAGGCACAATATTTACATGTTGCAACATCATCTTTACCAGTTACGATGCCCAAGTGCACTTAATGATCACCATTTAAGTCATGACAGAAAATACATGTGCCAAAAATATTTATCTTTTCATAACTAACTTACATAGTTAGGATCTTATTCCTCAATCATGTCAATATCTCATAAGTTGCAACTCTACTTTTAATTATGACATTACTCATACATCATGATTCTACTTCCTAGTCATGATGTCATTTATTTAGTCATGAAATTATATTGTTAGTCACTGCAACATTTCTTAAGTCATAAAGACATTCTCTCATAAGTGATCGCATTTCATGCATCCCAACACTAATCCTAAATTAAAACAACATATATCAGCCTGACACTATTTATCTTGATGCGACCAACTCAAAACTAACACGTAGAATTGTAAATACAAATTGTATTGTAACTTGTATTGTGTTGGGATTGATGCTCTTGGGAATGATGCATGTATATCAACTTCTGCAAAGATATATATAGCATATGGGTCATAAATTGTGTGAATTGTACCATGCTCATCAATGGCTTACATCCAATAGATATAGTAAATCAAGTTACATACCCATGTGTATTTTTTAGAAGTATGATAGGCAATAAAAATAACAAGTGTAGATAGGTGACTTACTATAAAAATATATGTGCGAAAAACTCTCTACATGGATTATTGATAATGAACTTATACACTTGACACTCAACATGTGAACTATCCTAAATGAACGATGGAATGTCTAAGTGTTATTCTATTATTTAGCTACCCAAAGCATTTTGTGACTCTTAGATGGACTATTTAGAATGAACTTATACACTTAAGACACTCAACATGTGGACTATTATAGATGATCGATGATCACTCAACATGTGGACTATGATAGATGATCAATGAAATGTCTAAGTGTTATTCTATTATTCAGCTACCCAAAGCATTTTGTGACTTTTAGATGGACTATGACATGTGAATAAGATCGCATGCTTGAGGCACTCAACATCATGGATGACTTTATATTCCCTAGCAAGATAATAGGCTTATTATCATCCTCATTACTCACTTTAACTATTTTTGGTGATTCGGTTATGAGTATAAGAAATATGATATATTGTCAAGATCACACATTTTGTTATCTATGAACCAACAAAATACATGATATACAACCTTAAATGTTGAGCAAAGGCCATCATCAAACAAAACAAAGTAGATCAACCCTAGGACCTTTTGAATCGAGTATCTTTTTTGAGCCAAGATAGTAGAAGAGTTTGATAATATTCCAAACCAAAAATATCAATCTTTGTGGGATTGATATCCAATTTACTTGTTAGATGTATATACTTACAGTTACACAATTTATTAACATATTTCACCCCAACACTATATGATAAAAAAAATCCTATTATAGTTTTTATTATTTATTGAGCAATCAAAAATGGTAAGTGTGCATAAAAATAACTCAAGTTTTAAATTCAGAAATAGAATATTTTTTAAATAATGGAAATAAAGTGTTCACAAAACATATCTGTTCATTTTTTTTTGAACTATGGGTGTTCGACTTGATTAATTGCACATCAACTAATCTCAAGTAAAAATGGACATTTGGCTCATGATTCCACATCTAAGTAAGTTTGAAAAAATCAATTATCCTTATTTAAATATAAGATTCAAATTCTTGATCTCACGAACATGTTGAATTCCTAAAGCTCATTCAACCATTTGAACCAATCTATAAGAGCACATCTATTCTATTAAAATAGGTACATAATTCAAAAATAAAAACAAGTGTACATAAGAAATATAAGTAGACACAAATAATATTTATATGATAATTAATAATTCTATCAATTTATTTGATTTTTGGTTAAACGTAAAAAAACTAGCACACATGAATATCTACATCTTTTTGTTAATCCATTTAGTTATAGAATTTTCATCTTATAATCATAATTAATTATAATTTTAGTTAACTTAGTTTTTTTTAAATTAAATCATAGAATAGTTTCTAATTATATATTGACCAATTAAAAACATAATTTGTCATGAGAAAAATTGAAGTTCACCTCTACTATTTGAAGAAATACCCAGGGAATAATCATTGTATTAATTTAATTATATCATCTAAAAATGAAAAATAAGTATGCATAAGAAATATAAGTGGATATCATATAATAATTTTAGGATAATAATGTTATGTGAGTTAATATGTGGATATATTTGTCATATTAATATAATTGTATTATATAAAGATAAAGATAAGGGTATATAAAAAATATAGTGATTATAAATAATATTTTGTATGATAATTAATACATTTCTTAGACTTTATTTAATTTTTGGTTAGACAAAAAAATAGTTGCCACCAAAGAAGAAAAATTAATTAGAATTAACTATGGTATTTTCATCTAACAATTTTTGTTTTTTTTTTTTGTTATTCTTTCCCTCATCCTCTCAATTCATCTCCTATTATTTTTAAGCCCCTCATATATGAGTCTTGAAACCTTAGGGATGGAGCAAGTAAGGTCTCATCCAAGCCATTTTAAGATGATATTTGGTAAAGATATCCTAGGGCATGTATCCAACATGTGTGAGAATCAAACTCATGTTGTTCAAGTATTGGTGATCTTGCACATTTTCCAATCAAATTATTATACTATTGGTTCATCAAATCTAATTTAATTAAAATTATAAGCTTAATATTTTTTTTAAAATAAATCATATAATAGCTTGTAAGATTTATTTTTGATTTTTGGTTAAACATAAAAAATGATTTCGCACAAGGATGTAAGCCCCATTTTGTTTGTCCACTAGTAGACTAAGAAATATAATTATCAATTCTTCTATGTATCCCATGAATTTAGTACAATTTCTATTTACAACTCACACCCACTTTGAAAAGCTAATTGAATCTAGATAGGAGAGCCTGTTTCCGAGTTAGCATCTCTATTGCAAGGACTCGGGGACTTTAAAGCTTATATGCTTCACCCTATGTGGCTACAATGAGAGTTTCCAACCCTTGTTTTATAAAGCATTGAAATGCTATATAAATGATTGATGTGGGTTGCATAATATTTACTCAAATTTCTCACACCACTTGATTGTTAAAATAACCATGATAACAACACACCGCTAAGCACTGACCAATATAAAGGTGGACTCAAATCCTGATCAAATCCATAAATAATAAATACATCAGTTATCATTTAAAAGTCTTTTAATGAACCAATTAAGTTGATTGTTTTTTTTATTTTCATTTAACTAACATTAACAAAATATAAAATTATAATGATAATTTTCTAAATAAAATTTATATATCATTTATATATTAATTAAATATTTAAAACCTTAATTTATTTTATATCATTAATACAATTAAATTTATCATCTTTTAATATTAATTATACTTTAATATTAGATATGTTATATTCATATTTTAATATTTATAATCAACTATCACAATTTTATTTTCTAATAATATTAAATATAACATAATAATGAATATACACTTACAAAATTTATTTTTAAATGATATTCTTATCATATAAGTTAGGTTGGTTGTATAATGCATTATTTTAAGATATATACTATTGCATTTTATATCATTTAGGAAATATTTTTTATAACTTTGAGTTTTGATTAATTTTTGTGTTATTTAATATTTTAGATTTATCTGTAAAAGCTAAATACATATATCCATAATTAGCAATATTTTTATCATTGTTGTAGATTTTTGCACGAACACACCAATAGTATAGACTCTCACACATAATTATATGTGCACAATGATATGCATAAACTATGGTGACTATCTATATGTGGATGGAGCTGACCAATAGGTCACTATGTTAGACTAGCCTGGATTTTTTAGATTAATATTCTGATTCACTAATAACCATGTGTAACTCAATTTAATACAATTATGTATGACCTTTGTCTAATAATTATACTTCATGCTTGCCTAGTCAACTTATTATTTCATCACTCAAGAGAATCATACTCACAAATCAAACAATAAGTAAAATCATAAATAATCATGAAACTTTAAAATAAATATAAGTGATGGGATATTCTTTTTATATAGGGAGAGTCTCCTATATTACCAATAAAGATCATGCCAAATACCATCATCATATGAAACAAAAGCAAAATCTTAGAGAATTCTAAAATATCATATTGAACTTAGGTCTCAAAAAAATATTGGGCTCATCTTGGATAATCTGGGACATTCTAATATCTTCCATAATCTCTACAAAAGAGAGGGCTCTATCATATTTTTATTCGAGTCATAGTCCATCAAGATGGTTAGTGATGACAATCCTCTCCCACCTAATTCAGCTACTTCAGCATCACATCTTCTTATGAAATTTGATTTTCACTTCTTATAATTTTCACAATTATTTAGTTAGTTCTTGGCTTACTTCACTATAAGGCTATCATATCTATTTTATCAAATATTTTTGTCTTGATATAAATTTTTTTTTGTTTGATATTATGACCAATCAAAATATATTCAACATTTTTTTTGGGTATGATCTTCTTTCAAATGATTGCTCAAAAAGACTTGCTTCAAGTAAGATTGTATGGATCTTCTTGAAGTAGTTTTAGCATACTTGTGTTGAAAATTAGATGGACCTTAAGGTTTGAAGAAAACTCGTGTTAGTAGGCTACCTTACTTCATAATGTATGTGAAAAGGTCCTTGATACCATTATACAAATACATTGTGATCTCTTTTGGGTAAAAGTGTTGAATATAGTCTTACAAGTACCTAATTATTTAATTTTTTATATTGTTCATCTCATGTTTTATATTATAGTTATGTCTTAGATTGTTTTGTGTTTTTATTTAGACAAACTCGATCCAATCCATATGTTCTTGCTACTTTCTGCAAATTAGTAAGATGATAGATTTGACATGTAGTATACAATTGTTGTCCAATTACTATCTCACAAGAACTTTGTACAAGAGCATCTCTCCACTATAAGTTATAAAGAAATGCTTCCACATCTTAATAATTTTGGTTATTCTCATTGTGATGCACTTATAAAGTTGCAAAAATATCTCTAGTAAAATTTTCTCTTAGTTTTCCATTTGTCTAGTAATTAGTACTAGTAAAAAATTTCAAATCTGATCAAATCATCATGAATTTCTCAGTCTGATTTTACCTGCAAATCTTTGCCAAATCATAGCTAATAGTTTGAAGCATATGAGTACCTCAATATTTTGTCATATATTTTTAATCATTTTGTTACTCTTTTGTCATGCATTCCCTTGTTACCAGAAAGAATGTTTCATACATGGATATTTGATCTATTACCATCAAAATTATTCTAAACCCATCAATTTTATAAAAACTCAAAATAATGTCCTTGAATTTGCCCTCCCATTGATGCTCTTCAATTGAAAAATATTGTAAGATGCTCATCGAAAAAGTTCTTAATCTTCAATCCCTTATAAATGCTCCCATTTCTTTTCTTCATGTACCCTTTGCTTTCTTAGAAAACCATTTTAATTTGCTTCAAGTTTCAAGTTTTATTCTGTGTTGATGTGAATACACTTGCTGAATAAATGGAACCACCCCATATTATTTTATTATCTAATTTCTATTTATTTTAATGAATATATTAAAAAGGAAACAAAGAGTCAGAGGATTCAAATAGTGACAAAACCCTGTAGGTACTGGACATATTGAGGCCCAATCATTGGTGGCTCAAAACATAGATAAGGTATTTTCTTCAAATTTTAAAAGAAATGAAAAATGACTCTGGTACATTTGTATTCATTATCAAAGAGAATAATATTCAAAAATCACGTTTTCATAAAATTTTATCAGATTCAAGTTCATATTTATTGCTCACTTCCTCTTCGTATAATTGAATCTCTTCCCAAAAATGTGATGCACATAATAAACATAATCAAGATATAAATTTCTCTAGTAAAATTGTGCTATTTGAATCAAAAAGAATTTTTAACAAATTGGAATTTTCTTTGTAATTTAAATTTTATTATGCATAAAGAATATGTATGGATGGAAAACCAAAAAATAAATGGAAAAGGAAATATATTGGATCCTCAATGAATTTCCCTATTACTATTTCTTTTGAGTCATAGAAAAGTCATGAAGTTTCAAAAGAGATGCAGGCCTCTAAAGATCAAAATATAGATGATGAACATGAAGGATGTGATGACCATAAAAAAAGATATGCCTAAACTTAAGTTTACAAAAGGAAAGTCAAAAAACCAAAAGTTTGTTGTAGATATGCCTAATAGTGATATAAAATAGTCTATTGATCCTATTAGGGAACAATAGTATAGGAAAATATTTGAGAAAAATAATACTTTTTAGAATAGTTTGTTTGTTGGGAAATAATCCCTTACAAAACCCACTAAATTAAGTTACTTACCCACTTCCCAACCATGTAAGACATTCTATGGACAAGAAGACCGTTGACAAAGCATTAAGTATTGGGATATTGCCTAATTAGATACTTCATCTATAGGCATCTTGGTTCTTTACTTCTGAAAGAAGTTTATGGAGAAGTAATGGAAAGTTCTAGCTTAAGTCACCAAACACCCAAGTGTGGATCATTTTTAGATTCTACAATGTGAAGGATATGAAATCAATACTAAATTCGAGTTCTTACTTGGTTTTTAGTAGACTCATGCATGTGAAACCCCTCTCAATTGGATTTCATTATGGGGTCCAATAGATGACTAAAATACCAAAATGGATTAACCTTTTAAATTTCCAATCAACTTTTGGAATTCATTTGGACTTGACAAGGCAATCAACTAAGTTGTAAGTCCATTCACAAAGACAAACTTCTAATATTTCTAAGATATCCATTGCTAGAGTCCTTGCAGAAGTTGATTTAAATGGAAATCTTCAAAACATGATCATCCTAAATTTCATTGATGTAAACAAGATTTTACTTTCTATCATATATGAGCAACTTTCTATTTAAAATATGAGGTATAATCTATTTGGGTACATTCTAGAGGAATGAAAGAGGTCTTAGAACATGCAACATTCAGATAACTAGTAGAAGGAAGAAAAATAGAATTAAAATTAGATCTAAGATGAAACTTTGGATCAAGATGAATACAAAGAGTAGGATAACTCCAATTGTGAACAAGAAAAAGATGTATCCTTGGAAGATGATTCTTACCCACCCCAAAGTTAGAACTAAAGAATGCAAGTAGAAGAGAGATATGGGTTCACCAGGGTGAAAATGAGATAGAAGAAAAGAAAGGAGTCTCAAAGCCCAAGAGGAATGAATTACATGCTAAGATATCTCTCTTATATGGTTGACCTCAATGAATTAATCACATCAGCTAAGGTATCTTTCTTGTATGGTTGACTTCAATGAATTCATCAAATCAGCTAAGGTGTCTTTCTTGTACTATGGTTGACCCTTGAAGACTTCTATGTGACTTTAATTTTTGGAGGTATTCTTTTCAGAGTAACACCACTTGTGATGCCCCCCAAATGAACCCTTTTCTAATAAGGTGGGATAGGTTGGGGTTTTGATATCCCAAAAGAATTTCTTGTGGATAGTGTGGATGGTATGGATATATATGACATGGTTGAGTGTAATGTGGATGCTTTCTCATTTGTTTGAATGTATGCTTAACTATATACAAAATATCTTCTTTAAACTTATGGGAGTAGGTATTTGTAGGCTGAGATATATGTTATGAATATCCCAACAAATTATGGTTAATTATGAGAATGACTATTGGTATGAATAAATTATTTTAATACATTTCTCTATGAGTAGAGTGGTATATCAGTGAGTCTCTCTAAGTTGGGTGAAATAAATAGGTGGGATGGACCTTGATTAATAGAAGGCTTACCTGGATAATGCCTCAGAATTATAGATATGATTAGGATTATAATATTACCTTATATGAATTACGAGTTGGAATATAAGGGGTTTCAATCGTCCCATTAAACAAAAAAGTAGTAAGGATTAACAATATATATCATATTGATATCATTGGAATCTTAGAGGTAAAATTGGATGACTTGAAGATTGCATGGTTTATAAAAATAAAATTCAAGCGATTTAAATTGGTTAATAAATTTTTAAGGCATACTAAATGGAGAATTGTTATATTATGATATCATACTTCTATAGAAATCTCTTCTTAGCATACTACATATATATCTAAAAGTTATTTATATGAAAAAAAAAATAGAATTTAGACTATACTTTGTTTATGGCCTATCTTTGTACTTTCTATGAAATCTTATATCCTAGATCTTTGGTTTACTTTTATATCCCAAGGATCTTTGGTTCACTCTTGTTCTATATGTGTTTTATTTAATGATACTAGTTAATTTTGGTAATTATGCATAATGTGTTTGTAATTTGTATGTAAAAAATGTTTTAATAGAATAATTTCACTGAATTATAGTTCTGATAGATTTTTGAACAATAATTATGGAAGTAAGTAATTTTTGTATGAAATTTGAGACTTAGTGGATTTCTT
Source organism: Sapria himalayana (assembly GCA_029783825.1). Classification (NCBI taxonomy): domain Eukaryota; kingdom Viridiplantae; phylum Streptophyta; class Magnoliopsida; order Malpighiales; family Rafflesiaceae; genus Sapria; species Sapria himalayana. The sequence goes on along the minus strand of JAREIK010018459.1, from coordinate 144,943 downwards.
TAGAAGGAATAGAGAAAAAATCATGTAAAGTTAGAAGTGTCAAAAGGGCCGGGCTGGCCCGGCCCAAGGCACGACACGATTCGGCCGTGCCTGGCTTGGCACGAGAATAACTCATGCCTATGCCCATGCCAGGGCTGTTCATGGCATGCTTTGTGCCGTGCCATGCTGAGGCCAATCGAGCATCGTGCCAGGCTATGCATGACCAGGTATCAAGGCCCGTGGGCACAGTTTCTCAACATGAGCCAAAAATTGTCCTGACTTAGCTAGCACGATGCCCGAACCCGAACTGATATCCCGAAGCCCGACGAATCCAAAATTTTTGTTGGGCCCAAAACTGGACTCATCTTTTTCGACCCGAGTCCGAGTCCACCCCAATGGATAATCTAGAAACCGAAGGTTCTGGAATGGACCATTTGGGTTGGTTCGATGGTTGAATCGACCCAAATAGCTATGGGGTAGAATCCGATGACCCTAAAGATTTTGCATCCTTTTTAATTATTTAAAATTTTAAAAAATAAAACAACTTTTTTTAAATTCTTATTATTAATCTATAAAACTCTCACCCCCTCTCTCTAAGATTTATGATTTTTAAATACATAAATCATCTCATTCTCTTGTTTTGAAGGCTTGCTCTTCTCTCTCTCTCTCTCCCTCCTAATTTTCTCTCTCTTGGGATTTCAGCTTGAATTTTTGGGACTCGCAACTTAACTTTGGTGTTTGGATTTGATTTATACTTTATGGGGTATTTTGTAATTTTTTAATTAGTTAACGGTTAACTTAACTAGTCTTTCTCTACTCTACTCTCTAGTCTAAAAAAATTTAAAAATAATAAATAGAAATTTAAATAATGAAAATGAAATTATTTTAAATTTAGAAAATGAAAATCTTACGTAAAGGTCCGAGGTTGCCAAAACTTTGGTTTCTTTAGTCACCTCGACCCAAGTATCTAAAAAATAAAAAACTAAGACTTCAGTGGTTTGGACTCACTTTAATATACTAAAACAAAAAAAAAATTAGGGGTGTCGAAGAAGAATCAGCATAGTGCAAATATGTATGCAGTGAGTTGGGAAGGGAGGGTATGACCAAACTGATCACTATGATGTGTATCTGATTAGATTTTCGAAGGATTCAAGGATTGTCAGTATCATACAAATATATTTTAGCCTAGATATCATAGGATTCCTAGGTCCACATCTTGGAATGACATGCTAAAATATTATAAGTTAGAAAAATAAATAATAATTAATAAATTTAGGAATTATAGTGGAGTGATATCAATAACGTCTGATATCTGGACTAGTCACGATGATACATCTTATACATGCCTCATCACCTACTATGTAGATTCAAAATGGACTCTAAATAAAAAAATTTTAAGATTCTTTAAGATTCTTTATCCACATAATAGCCCGACCATTTTTGAGTATATGATGAAGATCTTTAGAGAATATAAAATTCAAAATTAAATTATTAGTATCATATTCGATAATGCATATAATAATAAAGTTGTGATTAATATATTTGTTAGGAATATTAGAGATAGATCATTAGGAAAGATTTTTCATGTTAGATACATGTGTAATATGAATAACCTAATTGTACTAGTGGGATGAAGGTGTGTGCCCCCACTTTAGAAAATATATGTAACTCACTAAAATATATTCGTATGCCTTATAGACAACAGGAGTTCAGTAGTTTCTATTTGTCTGCGAATCTTAAGAAGAAGAAATTTTAATCAAATGTGAGACATCATTTGAATTATACTTACCTGATATTGGAGTCATGTGTTGGATACTAACACGTGATATCCGACTACGTCAATAGTAAAAGTGACAAACTTATTATTGACAATACTGGCTGGACTACAAAAATTTCATTTAGGAATATCCCGGAAGATTTTTTATGACACAACAGACATATGTTCATTAGTTTATACTCCTATGACTTGCATTGCACTAAGGTACATATGCAACATTAGTAGCATGTTTAGGAAGTATCTAGATGACCCAACACTTAGCGAATTTGGTTGTTGAGATTGAAACCAATTACTTAAAGTACCGATCCACCATTCTATCTCTTTATTGTCTGGCTGCCTGCATGGACCCTAGGGTTAAGATGGAAGGGGTAGAAATTATTTTGACTTACAATTCCTCGTGCATGAACTTGGAAGACTCACCTGAAGGGTTCATTCATGAGAAGTTGACTAGCTTTTTACTTACTACGATACTAGGTATAGTAGTAATAGTAATGAGGCTCTATGTAAGGACATGGATAACATATCCGGAGATGATGACTTTTCCATTCAGTTAGTGAGGGAGAAATGATAGGGTTGACCATTAAATAGAAGAAAGCTGTCTCGGTACTTAGATACCGATTACTACTCAATCCTATTTCATTCTAATACTAATAATCTTGATTATTAATTACAGTGGTAAAAATTATACGAGTCTACCTTTCCCATGCTATCTAAGATAGCACGGGATCTGCTAACTCCTCTAGTGTCGAGCATAGCATTAAAGTCTACTTTTTCTATTGTAGTAAATGTGATTTCGGATAGGAGATCAAAATTACGTCTAGATATTATTGAGGCTTTAGCATGCATGAAAGATTGAGAGGTTTCAAGTTTAGGCATCCAAGATTGTGCTGGGACTATAGCAAAAGTGGAGGAGTTGATTGCTGATGATGATCCATATGTTGATAATAATATTATTATCTAGGATGATAATGATATGATGATTGATGATTGATGACGTTGACACTTGACGGTTGATAATTGCTAGATTGTGACACTAATGTGTTATGTCCGATTCTGATTTTTAATTTTAATTTACTCATTTTTATTTATATTCTATTTATTTTTTTCATTTGTATTTATTTAATTTTTGGTTATGATGTTTGAAGGTTTAAACTTGAATATTTAATTTTTTTTTTATTTTCATTTTGTATTGGTTTTAAATTTTTTTCATATTTAAGTTTTAATGTTTTATTAATTATATTTAAATATTTAATACACTTACATTGATGTCTGATAGTCAGAAACACATACACATTTTTATAAATTATAAAGTATTAAAAACAATTAACATTAACTAATTACTAAAAAGTAAAAACAATTAACCTAAAAAAAACTTTTAAAGTATTAAAATTTAAAAATTTTTAAACATAAACTAAATAATGAATACATAAATAACATAATCTTAAAAAAATATTAAAATTTTAAAACTTGTCCCTACGGGCCCGACCCGGCACAATTTCTCAACTGACCGGGCTTGGCTTGAAGATGCCGTGTCAGGCCAGGCACAACACGATTACTGTACTATGTCATGCCTGGCACAACACGGAAGCCCAGTTGGGTGGCATAAAATCGGGCCGGGCAGCCCGACACCCAACCCATTTGACACCTCTATGTAAAGTCATAAAATTTATTGAGGTATTACTGTGTTACACCTCATTTAGCTTATAAGGTAGTTTTTATATCTAAACATGACCAAAACTTTACACAAATAGTCAAGTAATTTTCATAAGTAATGATTTAACCATCTAATTAACGTAATTATTTAACTATGCAAAACATTCTTTTTAGCTAATTTTTGGAGTCATAGTCATACTAGCTCATAATATTTTCGTGGTTATACCATTAATTTTATGTAACAACTACCAAATATCTCACAAGTGCTAAATGGTCATGGTATCCTCCAATATCATGAATTTCTCATTAAAAACCCACCAAGACTAAGAAAAAACCATGACACTTCTCCATTTTCAAGCCTTTTAGCTTTAATGATTTTTAGAGAGTGCTTGCTTAAGCCATGTTCATTTCAAGGGCCATGTCTTTTTTCTCTAGAAAAATGACCAAAGTCATAGTTCATTTCTTGCACCAAGACTTTGGGTTGTAGAGACAAAATACACAATCCATTGTCAAACTCATAACTTAGGGTTACAAAGATAAATTACACAAGCTATGATCATTCTTAGTATCTTGTCTAGTGTTATTAAGATGAAATACACAATGACAATCATTTCCAACATCCCAACAATTTTATGCAAGGGGGAGGCCAAATTTGTGGCTCATTTTAAGCACTTCAACTATGTGTTTCAATGACTAATCTAGAATCAAGACTATTCCAGCAATACGACAATTTAAAGTAGAGAAAAGACCAAAGTCATGACTCATTCCCATCGTCACATCTATGTTAAAGAGATGAAAAGTCTAAGCCATGATACTCTTAAAAATCATCATTTTCTACTTAAATTCACACCTAGCCATTCAAGAATTAAAGTGTAAAACGAGGGATTTTTGGAAAATATTTCTAAGCCATAGAAAAGAGATTAAAATCTAAGACATTTGGGGGCAAAATTTCATTCAAACCTAGGATAGATCCACGAGTAAAAAGACAATGAAATAAATAAGGATAAAACCTATGTGAAGGGCGCAAATTTTGACTCCCACCAAGGGGCAAATATGAGACACAAGAACAAAAAGTGTGGATTTATGGTTTTAGTCTTAGATCTCATGAGTATTATCACTGGGAATCCAAAATTTCACGAGATATATCTAAAATTATGTCATGTGAATTTCTTTCTAGTTTTAGGCCAAATTGAGGTCTAGGGTTAGTGTATTTCATATCGTGTGATGGATGCTTAATTTATTGATTTTAATGTTTCGATTTTTTTTTGTGGTTTGATTATTAATGGGTGTGATATATATGTAGAACTAAAATTATAGTATTACTATTAGTAGGTTTGATCATATTATCATGGTGAATAGTTACAAATAAGGCAAGAAGGAAACTCATGCATAATGGTATCAAAGAAGTGATTGCCCTTTCAGTCATGATGTATGAGACAAATTTATACAACAAAAATCCAATATTGAGATTGTGAGAGAATGATGCATATGAACATGAAAGTATGAATACATTTATTAACCAATCCATTGTGCATATCTTAGAAGAACCAACCCTTAATTGATGTGAGTATTTTATAAAATATATTTTTAAGGGTTTCATCTTTAGTGTGTCAGTCATGTGTTATCATAGTAGATGATGGTATGTAAGCCAAGAGACACATGTGATTGAGGTGACTCATAAGGTAGTGAAACTTTTATGATTTTATATCATATGAATTTTGCTAGTGAGTTTATATCATAAGAATATATTAACTATGCAAGTAAGGTGCTCACGAAACTAAAAGTACATATACTTTAACTACCAATTAGTTAACATCTATATGACACATGAGGTCAGATAATAAAATTGTACATACATTATAACTTTCAAGGGCAGACAATAAGTTGACTGAAAGATATGAACTTGTGAATATCTCTCAAATAAGAATGATTTTTTGTTTCAGAGGTAAAGTTATGAGGGAACAACTATGAAGAGATCATCATTGGGGAGGGCTAAAAGTTGACTAATGTGTATGCCATTAAGACACATGGATGTTTTAATAATCATTTAACCTTTGTTCAAAAATCAAATATAATAATAACCAAACTATTTAGATAAATCATCATGCATAATATAATGATCCTACCCTAGAATCTATGAATCTTACCAAGAGCATAGTTTTATCCTTTCAACTAGAGTGGTAGTTGGATCATTATTGATTAATCTAAATACCTACACAATCCTTGTGTGATTGATATCTAGACAAAATTTTATTCTACTACATGTGCAACCCATATACTTGTCAGAATGATTAGATGATAGACTCTTGCCCATTAAGGTTTTGAGATATTGTCTAATCCTAAAAATTATGAAAAGTATCAAAGTTGTAAGAGCTCTCCCAGAATTGTAATGAAGAATAATAAATTTATATTATTTGGTCTTGACAAAAATGGAGGTCTAGTTGTTAAAAAGTATGAATGCTCTAACTTAATTAGATGTTGTTTCACTTTGAGTTTATAATACTTCTTTTCATTAGGGCTATATTATGCTTGGACTAATGGGAAAGTTTGTTGCAAATTGGATAAAGTACTAATGAATCATGAAAGGAAAATTTTGTGCCTAGATAGTCATGTTAACTTCTTCTCTTGTAGAATAATCTTGGATGATTCTATGGAACTCCTATCTACATCAGAAGGAACTGGCAAGAGGAATGTCTCTTTTAAATTTTGTAACATACGGATTTCCCACAAAAAGTGTTTAATCCTACCCTTCAAAAGATTTGGAGTATTTGAATGAAAGGCTTGAATTTCTACTACCTTGTTCAAAGGTTTAGATTATTAAAAGATACTTTTTATATTTGAAGTTGATAATCAAATGGTAAAATCTAAATTTTTAATAATACAAAAAATAATTTTCAGCATCACCATTAATAAAATGCTACATAAAAAATCAAATAGTCTACTCATGAAATTTTTTGGTGATTTTTATGGGAGCAAAACTAAATTTATAAAAATACCAAAATAAAATGTTACCAATACAACAATAAAATGTTACACAAAAGATGGAAAAAATCAAACTAAAATTTTTATTTGAACTCAAACATCATGACATCATTAAGATGTTGTGATGTCATCATCTATCCACAATTTCTATCGAATATGTTGTAATTATGTATTTCAATATAGCCCAAATTTAATGTATCATATATTTGAATATTATTCCCCCTTAAGAAATTCCAAGCAACCTTCTACACTAAACCATCAAATAAGATAATACCATGGCAAGAAGTACATCAAACATCTACATATATGATACATGAAAAGGTATTATTTTACATGAATACAAGCTAGAATCCATGATAGTGACAAACATAAAAAACTTGATGGGATAACATTTAACATCTCGAGGTTGCACATGAGAATGATAACAAAAAAATAAAGTTTCCAATCCATTCACCAGTTCCCATGACAAATAATACTTAATACTTGTCAATCCACCCACTCACAAGCAAGCACTATCAAAACCATAAGTCAAGATGAGAATTGCATGATTGACAAGTGAAATCATTTATATCTCATTCCTTACCATCACAAAGATAATTTTATAAAATGATAAACTTGGGCAAAGAGGTGGAGCTCCCACAATTGTGAAATCAAGAAATATGACTAGTAGCTCATAATCACATGCCAACAATGAGGATGATGGGTGCAATAGAAATTGCCTACAACATGTGCAATGATATAATTGCAATTTTAATGTATAAAATAAGGTAAAAAGATGGTAACGAGGCATATTGATGATCATATGACAATAATAAGGGCCAAGGGCCCAATTGGACTTCAAAGTGTGTGTTGGCTCACAACCTTTGATGCACCCATATAGAGGCAACATGTGAGAATATCTCTCAAAAATATTTGTCATCAATGCCTCACGCTTGGATGCCTTGTTCCAACATTAGATACTAAGTACCAAAAATGACATACTGGTTTTGAATTTATCACAAAAAAATAATGGATTTTTTAAGGGTGGGTGAGAGGGAAGAAGGACCAACACACAATAATGAAAACAAAATCTCAACGAATCATGACATCAAGGCTGCTCAACTACTTACAACACCACACAATACACTTAAATTGATTATAAAAGGTTTTCAACCAATTGATCTGTCTCATCTAACTTGATTTGATGAGATACTATGAATATTTTTCATCATTGTAAGTTGCCACAATACTTGCTCCAATATGCTTTTTGCCTCTACTCTCAGTCAACAACTAGAAAATGACTTAGACATACTTTTAGAAGCTCATATTCTTACCTAAAGGTGTTCAGGCATAATCTAATGCATGATAACTTCATGCAGCTAGTTTTTCAATCAAGTGCAATGACCAATTATACAGATGATTGGTACCACTCAAAGTATGTTGAATTACTATTATGACAAATCCATCAGCCAGATAAAACTAATTTCTTTTATGATAGTCTAAACCTATATCACATTCACTAATGGTGAGTGAACACTCCAAAAGACTTGGTAAATCATATTCATAATGATAGGAAGAGCCAACATCAAAAGATCAAAAAGTAACATCACTAGGGGTGTTTGGCTGCCATAAGCCAATTTTCTTATGGCAATATTTATGATGCATCTAGATTTAAATCTCAAAATACTAAAGGATCTATAAGAAACACTTTTATATTTAATATTCAAAATAAAAATAAAAAACAAATAAGTTTTTTTTCCATTAATTTCACATGATTTTTCTATTCTCATTGAACTCATATTAAGACACCTACATTTTATTTTAATAGATCTCCTACCCTAGCCAAACTCTCTACTTTACATTGTCTCACATACAAATCTCTTCTTGAGGAGGGTGCCATTGTTTCAAAAGAAGTAAGAGCTTCATCCTTCCTTTGCTTTACTAAATAAGTAAAATAATATTGAAAGTCGTTGCATATCAAATGTACTATTTCTAGCACCCACTTATTCGACACCCCTAAAGACATTTCACAAAAAGCCAAACTAGAGTCAAGATCAACAAAATCTTATTTCCTTGCTAATTTTGCTAACTCTATTCTTCTGGTTGTAGTTTTAATGGATAGTAGATAGAGAGTGTGGAAATCTCATTAATCCATTAATGCTTATAACTAACTAGATAACAAAATATTTGACCATCTTAAGAGAGTCATAGCTACGCTTACCATTTACTAATGCTTGGTTAAATTTCTTCATTTTTACATTGAGAGTACTAGGTTTAATTCACATTTCCTAAGCATTTGTATGGACTATCATAATATTTTTTTTAATTAATTAGTAACATCTTTTTGTACGTACTAGTTCTAAGATGGTCATTGCTCACTAGAGGCAAATTGCTCATAGGGATAATTTTGCCTATTCTCTCAACAAACACAACAACTAGCTCTCGCTAAATTTGTGGCTCAAGTAATTCATTGACAACCAGTAGGTTCTATGTTGGAACCATCAAGTCTAACCTTTTGAGTGAATCATTTTCTTGATATTACAGATCCTTTTTTTTCTACTTCCATTATCAACAGTACTCCATTGACCAAAAACTTTTAACCTTAGAGATATGATGTTGGTACGAGTCTGATCAAGAGTGAAAGGAATAATGTTATCTAAATTTTCATGGATAGGCAAGGTTTATCAAACACAGCCAAAAGATTAGAGCTCTTCCAGCCCCAACACCTTGCCTCCAATGAATTGTTTCTAGAAAGGATGAATTATTAAATAGAGAAGATATCTCTCCCCGAGGTCTCCATCAGCATGTCTATATACTTCTTGGCATTGCCTCCCACTCTATATCCTTATTTGAGAATATTATCTTATTTCCCATTTAATGCTCGTGAAATAACTCAATAGCTCATATTAATTAAGTAGCCGCACTAGTGGCTCAATCAATTCATCATGATCAAAATAGATCACTTTAATAGTGATCTTAAATGAGGAATTTTTTATAAGTTTGAATCAATAGCTTACATTGATTATGTCTTTGTACACACTACTTATCACTCCTACCACTGACTTTTCATGGGTATCTTTGTGGGGTGCATAAGCTATGTGAGCAAAAAATGTGATTCCTAGTAATGAATATTTTGTCTCTCATATCAATGAAAAACATGGTCATATGTGATGCATCATATGAATATTAATTATTTATTAATCAATGAACTTTTGATTATGATTTGATTTTTTTTTGTGGAGGGGACATATCTGTCTGAGTGTTGTGCATTAATGCTACTGAGATGGTTGTGGGAAGTTAGTATCCTCCCATGAGAGCGAGCATGTGGTTGGCATAAATGAGAGATGAGTGATCATCTAGTTCATTAGCAAAAAAATAAGAGAGCTGGTGATTATTGCTTGATGCATTATTTTAGTATGTTTTTGCTGATACGACTCTTGTGGTTTTGGTGGGAAGAGTCCTTTTATGTGATTTTATATTCTTTTTAGACCTTAGGTTAGATGTGGTTACCCACTAAGTCTAAGCATATTAATAAGTAGAGGAATAAAAATTTAGTGGTAAGGATGAACATATGAAGATGGAATTTTATTATCATATGACTCATAAAGTAGTGATAAGCAAGCCAAAAGATTAATAAGGTGATGATAGTCATGCAAGTTACTTTCTATCATATGAGTACCACCATTAATGTTGAAAAAAAATGTATGTTAATTTTGTAAATATAGTACTTAGGAAGCTAAAAGTATAAATAATTTTACTACCACATCATTTTATATAAATACGGCACATGAGATTGGAGAATAAGAATACACATATGAAGAAACTATCAAAAATAGTTGATGATTTTCCTAAAAGGTATGAACTTGTGATTGACCATCAAGCAATGATGATTTATCATTTTTGGTAGTAAAGTACCAAAAGGATAACTATGAGGGGATCATCATTGCTGAGAGTCTCATTCAGATAAGCTACAATAATATCCATAATAATATTTCCACAATAATATACAAAATATTCAGATAAACCATCATATGTAATGAAATTTACCAACCCTGGAATTTGAGAATCTTACTAAAAATCTTTTCTTTCTTTCAATTATAGTAGTAGATGGTTGATAATTAGTTGATTAAACTTTTTATGTAATTCTTATGAGATCAATATCTTGACTAAAGTTCAATTTAATGCTTATATAACTCATATTCCCTTAGTGACGATGAGCAAAATGAGAAGCATCCATGTTTTGATTTAAATACCCTTGCTTGTTTTAATTATAGCTTGGAGAAAATTCTCATTGATGATTTTTTGGTACATGTCCTTTAGAAAGAAGTGCTGAAGATGGAGAAGCTAGGTCGCATTGAATGTTATATTGAATGTTGCATTATATTTTGTGATGTTATCTATGGGTAAGGTTGTTTGGAATTATAACCTCAATTAGGTAGTAAATTTTATTGAAAGCTAAATATAGGCAAGAGATCAAAAGTGAATAAGTACCAAAAGGATTGATGTAAACACCTATGAAAAGAGAATCAAATAGTGTGTGTGTGTGGGGGGGGGGGGGGGGTAGTTGCTTTCAAACCTTGGCCAGCTATCTAATTGTTGTAACAATGTGGCAGGTGAGTGGTGGATTGTGTTCGATGTGGGTTGTAGTGTCATGATAATTTTAAGGATAATTTATATCTTAGGTCTAGCATATTGTTGTCAACAAGGTTAATAATACGCACTAATGTTAAAATTGTGTTACATTTTTGCATCATCAGCATCGATTGGCATACGCTTTATTTGACTCATCTTAAAGCATAGATCAATGAGTCTTACATGTTTGTGAGTTGATAAACGAGTCATACATGTTTGTGAGTTGATCACTCTTATATGTCATGCCGCAATTGAAGTTTATGAATTAGATATCGATGTTGATGCATCACCAATTGACCATGAATTTTTTTTATTGTGATAGGTTTGAGTGGAAGCAAACATGTTGGGACCCAAAATATGGTTAATTATACCAAAGTAGGGAACAACTAGAAAAAACTATAGTGGAAGATCATATCATTACTAATATGCAATTCATTTGTTATACTTGGGTATAAGGTCAAATGACTAATTATTTGTGGAATTGAGGACACAAAGTCCTCGACCTATTCAACCTATTCAAAAACTTTAAATATGTTAAATTACTTAGTTGCATTATCAAACTGTCTTGGAATCATAACTTTGAGTGACCTATTTTTGGTAAGTAAAACTTGCAATGTGGGATAAACTTGAAGTTGAGTTATGACACCCAAGTGTATGCTATTTTATAACCCATGAAGGGTGTTGGTTGATTAAGACAACAACATGGGAGTCATGATTAAGACAACAACATGGTATCTGAATCTTTTTAACAATGATTTACTTAGGTGTCATTTTACAAAATACCTTGCCAAACAATAACTTAATTGCTCAATATTCTTGTTTAGATTATTTCTATAAAAGCATTAAATGGAAATACCAAGGGATAAAAAATAGTTTCATGGTGTTTGTTAGTGTTCTATTGCCCAAGAATATGCTACTCCATGACACATTGTTCTTTCTGAATGTGTTGGGGTGTTCCAGAGAAGGAATTGGATGGCTATTCTCCTTTCTTTTTTCATTTTGAGACACTAATTTCTTATTTAAATGGTTAATCTATACATTTGAATTAGAATGCATTGTTAATTCTAAATTTTTAATAATATTATCATTTAACATATATTGTCCATCAGAACTAGAAAGAAAGTGAGATTTCAGTTTAGAATCATTTAGTTCCCCTTTGTTCATATTGAATTGCACATCAAAGTTCATCTGATTTCTTTCACGAAATATGAGATCTTGGACTTGTGTCATCGTAATCTATTATCAAAAGAAATATTGCTAGAATTGAAAGAGATTCTACCATAAACAATTTGTTGTATTCAACCTTTTTATATTATGTATTAAGTTGTGTCACAGTCACATCTTGAACAAATAGTGAGTCTTTTTTAATTAAGCATTGAAAAGTCTCTAATTGACCTCTAGAAGTCCTTGATGTGTCCAAGTGAATCAATATTGAGACAACTTTTCATAGGTTTTCATGGGGGCTCAAATGGGTCAATGATTCAGGTTGCCCTAAAATCTTTATTATATATTATGTTGAGATGTGCAACAATAGCTTCTAGTCCTAACACCAAAATTATTTTTCAACCAAGCTTAAGCTAATTGCAACCTAAATAGAAGCCAATCCCATCATAAATGAAAAATAAATCGAGGGATTCTAGGAGAAGAGAGGGAAGAGGTGAGAGCATGATTAAGAGGATTATTGAGAGCTCTTTTTTTTGAGTACTCTCTTTCAAAAAACTAAGGTTCGGGTAAGCATTTTATAGTGACTGGCCCCACCGCTTGTGCGGCCCCATACCCTAGAAATTCTCAATTGGCCCAGCCCCTCGAGGATTTTTTGGGAGGCACAATTCCACATCCACAGAGTGTAGGATTTGAACCCGTGTCCTCTTCCCCTCCCCTGGAGTACCTCAGCCTTAGCCACTAGGACAAAGACATCATTTGGTAAACTAAGGTTCGGGTAAGCTTTTTATAGTGACTGGCCACACCACTTGCGTGGCCCCATACCCTAGAAACCCTCAATTGGCCCGGCCCCTTGAGGATTTTTTGGGAGGCACAGTTCCACATCCGCAGAGTATAGGATTTGAACCCGTGTCCTCTTCCCCTCCCCTGGAGTACCTCAGCCTTAGTCACTAGGACAAAGACATCATTTGGTACTCTTTCAAGATTCTATTGGTAGTGGTACATGGTTGTTTTTAGTTACTGGAGCAATTTGTAGGCTAATTTCATAAATGAATGAGCCCTAGACCTATTAATTTTCTATGTAGAGCTTGCTCTCTATGAGAAACTTCTTAGAGGGATTGTAGCTTATTTGGTCATGAAAGTTTGAGGTGGTGGCAGATTGTGATGTCCTTAGATGTTATGAGCTACATACATACTATAATGATGTATTTAATGAGTGACTCACAAAGGCAAATATGCTTTATCATTCTTTGAAAATTTATCATGATCAGAATATATCAATTTAATAGTTATCTTCAGTGTGGAATTCCTTGTAAGTATGAATCAATATCTCACATTGATTATGACTTTGCATTTCGTACACACTACTAATGCGAGTTACTCATTAAATACATCATTATAGTATGTATGTAGCTCATAACATCTAAGGGCATCACATTCTACAACCACCTCAAACTTTCAAGACCAAATAAGCTACAATCTCTTCTAAGAAGTTTCTCACACAGAAAAACTATACATAGCAAGTTAATAGGTCGAGGTCTCATTCATTAACAAAATTAACCTACAAATTACTCCACCAAATAAGAACAATCATGCATCACCAATAGAATCTTGAAAGAGTGCTCAACTAGCTCTCAATAATCCTCCCAGTCATGGTCTCACCTCTTTTCTTTCTCCTCCTCGAATCCCCCAATTTCTCTTTCACTTATCATGGGGTTAGCTTTTATTTAGGCTGAAATTAACTTATGCTTGGTTTTAAAAATAGTTTTAGCATTAGGAGCTATTGTTGCACATCTCAACATAATATATAATAAAGATTTTAGGTCAGCCCGAACCATTGATCCATTTAAGCCCCCAAGATAACCTATGGAAAGTCGCTTTCACTCTAGATTCACATGGACACATCAAGGACTTCTAGAGGTGAATCAAAGACTTTTCAATGCTTAATTGAAGAAAATGACTAATTTTTTGTTCAAGATGTGACTCCAACACAACTTAAAACATAATAGAAAAAGGTGGAATACAACAAATTTTTTACTATAAAATTATATCTATCATCTCCAAGATATCCTATGCTTGGGTGCTAGTAGAGGTGGACCTCAATGAAGATTTGACACATGAGATAACTCTAAAATTTTCTGATGGCTCAAAAATTGTATATATGAACAATTTCCTCTATAACATGACTCACACTCTCCATTGAGTCCCAATATTTTAGTCCAAAGTTTCCAACTGGAAAAGGAGGACATCTTTAAAGAAAGAATCCTCAAGGGACCCTCACATGAAGAAGGACATCTTTAAAGAAAGAGTCTCCAAAGGATTCTCACATGAAGGAGGACAATTACTTTCTTCAAAAAACAAAGAAGAAAGACCAATGGAGAAGAACTTCTCATGTATCCTCCTCTCACCACAAAAAAAGAGGAGAACTGTTCAACCCTAGTTGATGAAAGAGAGAACTTAACTACTATGAAAGGCAAAAAGAAGAGAAATGAATCCACAGTTCCAAGGGAAGGTCCTTCTCTAAAGCTTGGAAACAAAGTAGGATCAAGGACAAACAACATAAAAAAAATTTAATATAAACCTACATAAAGCATATTCAAGAGTTCCCAACTCATTAACACATGATAAAAATTTATGGATCTCTGTGTGTTTATTTGCTCGTTGAAAAAATGTTGCCATTTTAAAGGTGGGCTTGAGAAGTTCTATACTTAAAACATTCTCAATAACTACTTAAGGGGTTTTTTGGGTGAAGTGAAGACACCTCATGGGATAGTAATGTTATGGCTCAATGATTCCTCTGAGATGTTTGCATTATTATTTCTAGTTTTGTCTGATTGCTTTGGCTTGGATGTGTATGGATGGCCTATCCTCGACATGTCTAGATGGTGTTCCTTGGATATTTTACATGACATAGTCAAGATGGTTTATTGTGCATGTCTTTGGATGTCTTATCTTGGATGTGTCTAGATGATCTCTCTTGGATGTGCTTGGATGGTCTTTTATGGATATGCCTAGATGTTTTTTTTTGTGATTATGGTTGTATGATCCTATTTGGATGCCAAAATACTTTGATTGCATGACCCATATAGCATGGATGATGTGTATTTGACTTATCTCACCACTCCTTTTAGGATGGATATGATGTGCATGATTATTTTGAGAATGAAGAATGGGTGAATGTGTGTTTGGGATACTCTTTCACAACTATTATTCAATGAGAATTGTGATTTGGGACATAAGGGGCTTTAATTGCCCCATAAATCACAAGGGGGTGTTAAGACTTATAACCTACCATATTGATATATATTTTCAATTATTGAATCAAAAATTAGATTGGCTAATAAAAACAAAATTCAAAATATTCAATTCTTTCAATAATTTTAAATGCCATAAGAATGGAAAAATCTTAGTATTATGGGACAATCATACCATAAAAATTAATATGTTGTCTACTACATCCCATCATATATACCTTCGAATCTATGATAAGGAGAAAAGTATAGGGTTCAGAGTATCTATTGTTTTCAGTCTTCACTCGGAAGTAATTTGAAGACCCCTCTAGGAAAGTCCATGGGTGGTATTAAAAGGCTTCACTCACCACTCTCATAACTACATAAGATGGGAAGTCGAATTCTCACTTATTAAAAATGCATAGATTTCATCAAATGTTGATCTTCTCTAAGACTTGAAGATCTACCCTCATTTGGTTCTTATTTTACATGGATTAAAGACAAGATCTCTAACAAATTGGATAAAACCGTGATAAATCACAAATAGGAAAACTTATGCCTATATAGGTAGATTCACTACTTCCCCATAGGAATCTTTTCAGATCACTGCTTGGCACTCATGTCTATGGAGATGGGAGACCAAGAATGTAGTGTTTCATTCAAATTCTACAATATGTGGCTTTCTCTTATGGACTTTTTGTCCACTCTCCTCAGAGTTTGGAGTACACAAATTGAAGACACCCACAAGTTTTATTTGGTGAGAAAACTTAATATGCTAAAAGAGTTTATAAGGAAGATTAATGAGACACATTTCAGACACATTAGTGTAAGAGTATCTCTCATGAGAAATGCCATTCACTTACTCTAAAATACCATGTTACAATCTCCCATCTTTCCAGCCCTTCATGATGAAAAAATTTTATTATAATTTGTACTAAGGATGCTAGAGGAAGCAAGCTATCTTTCCTTAGATAAAAAGCTAAGATCAGATATCTTAAAGAAAGTGATAGGTGCATAAAATTTATCTACTCACTAATAAATACTAAATTATAAATGAATAAAGGTGTTATTTGTAATAGTAGTTAAAAAGAATTGATATTTCACCACCTCCTAGGAGGTGATCAATAAAGAGTTTCTTAAATACTTCACAGGTCTTTTTGTATCTTCTAAAGATCAGGTGAGCATATTATTATATGCTCCTATAATAAGATTTTAGTATTTTTGTATCTTCACACCTCTTCAATATTTTTATGATTATTATGGAGAGAGCGATATTATTATATGCCATTCTAGTTGGGTAGCCCTTAAATGTGATAAAGATTTTAGAGAAATCAATTCAAGGAATCCTTGAGGGTGAATTTTCTGGCCAACTATTTTATCATTTTCCTATTACATTTTGTTGTTTAGCCAAGTTAATCTCCAAGATATACAAATCAATGCAATGTGTCTGATAATGTCCCCCATAACATTGTCAGGTGCAAAGAGAGAGTTTATGGAATGGAGATATAAAGTCAAAGTCATGGCTATACACATCAACAATATAATATTGGGGTTATAGAATGAAAATGGTTAAAAACATAGAAGATAAAACCATGATTGTGCCCAGTGCCATGACTTTAGCGCTAAAAAATAAAAATGACCAAGGAGAGCTTAAAAACAATGTTACAGTTGTTAGAAAAAATCCAAAGAATTACTCAGTTACATGACTTTGAGTATTCAAAAGGAAAAGCAAGAATGAATCAGAGAAGTAGAAGTTGCAAAATTTATTAAAGCTATAGTATCAACTGAGGAGACAACATTAGAAATGGGTATAGCAAAATAAAGTTTGAATGAATAAACTAAAAAGAATGAAGTAAAATAATGTATTAAAAAGATTACTTTAACTATAAAGATTTTCGATAGATGATAAATATTTAACAATCTATAGATATTAAAAAAACACTACTTGGGTGGCGACCTAAGAACTTTTTTTTCTATATGTGTGATATAATAAATATGCATATCTACCACAAATAAGTTCATATACCCAATATATCACAAGTATTGACACTGAACTCAAACTTAGTCATGACTGTAGACAAGACTATTTGAAGTTGCTCCACTAATGTTAGATCCCATGACATGTAAACCTAGTCATAAGAATTTATTGTGATTTTATTTATTTATTTTTCTAGTGGGAAAAATTATTACACCGGGATGAGAAAATACTTTACTATGAAAGTTTGTTTGGTATTTTAATTATCGAATATATTGGTATGTTTTTTTTTGTGGTTGAGATTGGCGTGTATGTGTGGAAATTGGGCATATATGTATTAATTTTATAATTTTTGGTATTTTGGAGAATTTTGATGAATAATAATAAAATCGATGATTTTTTGAAGGTATTCAGTAGGGGAGTATAATTTATAAGTTTTTGGTAGTTTTGGCATTTATTTTTTTAGTCAAAACTCTATCTAAATGGTCATGGAAAAATCTTATATGCCTTAACCCTACCCACATGTTAGCCGAATCTTTTCACTATGTGACATTTTCTTAATGGCTATGAAATTATAATGGAGTCATAGTTATACCGGGCTCATAAACTTTAATAGTTATGATATTAATTTTCTATCATAGCAATCAAATATCCAACTGATGTTCAAGAATGTGGCTAATTTCATAAGGCTATGACTTTATCTTTACATGGCTAGGTAGTATATGTGTTAAATGAGTTAGGTGGCTCGAAGCCTAGCACAATTCAGCTATGCCTGCCCCAGCATGACATGCTATAGTATCTTGCCCATGCCCATGTCGGGTAGACCCTTGCCACAAACTGTGTCGTGCCGTGCCATGCCGTGCCGTGCCATGCCGTGCCGAGGGTTTTCGACTCATGTGCCGTGCCAGGCATGGCATAGATGCCTGGCACATGGGCACGACATGGCACCTTGCATCGAGTGATGCCTGATGGGGGGATGATGTGGCAATGCCTGAAGGGCGATGTCTCTGCATGCCCAAAAGGCGAGGGCGGCATGGTGGCATGCCACTTGAAACCCTAATTTTTTTAAAAAACCCTCGACCCGACCCAAAGTGCTCCAACTGACCTGGCCTGAACTGGCCTAAGCCCAGGGGGATTCTAGGCCATGGGCCATGCTGGGTTGGCCTTCCAAAAAAATGGTTTCATTCCAAGCACAACACAGTTTTGTAGCATGAAGTGCCTAGCACGGCACTCCAACTCTACCCGACTCTGCCCGACTTGTTTGACACCTCTATTCGATAGTCTCAAGTTAAAGCCACAACTTTTCTATAATGTTTTGACTTTTGAACTATATAAAAATAAAGAATCATAAGTACTAGGGCCAAAGTTGATATACTTTTTTACTACTACCACTTTTAGTTCACTAAATATTATAGAGGATATTACTAGAGTATTCTCAATTATAAGGTTGTGACTCTTATCCTCAAAAGAAATGCATAGCCATGATAACTACAAATATTAGGATAAATTCTGTACTCCATAGGGACTTCACAAGCAAGAAAGAGATATACGAGTAATGTCAATCCATAGAGTAGGGGGTGACTCTTAAACTCTCCTCCTCTAGGGATAAATCTGGTAATTTGTATTAAATTTATTTGTTATAGAGTTTGTGGTATTAGATTTTGTGATGCAATGATTTGAAATGATTGATACAATATTGATTTGCTAATAATTTATGTTTATGGATGTTGATAGATATTGATAAAATAAATCTTGAATTTAGGGTTTAGCCTAATGGTAGGTTTGTAGGATGTTGTCATGATGGATAATGATAACTATATCATGAGACTCACTTGTGAATATGATAAGAATGTGATGACATCCCTTCTAATTATGATACACGAGATGAACAAATACATCAAAACCTAAACTTTGAAATATTAATTATTATGAGTATGGTACTTATGAAACCGAAAGTATGAATATTTTTATATTACAATTCATTATACACATATTAGAGGAACTAGTTCTTGATTTGGATGAATGTTGTATAGAACATTCTTTCTAAGGATTCACTTTTATTGTGGAAGTAACTCCTTCATCAAGGTGGATGATGATAGGTAATCTATAAGTAATGCATGTGTGACTTGCAAGCTAGTGACATCCTTTGTGAGTTCATCGTACTTATTTGGTTCCCATGGGTGAAATTTGAATGAAACATACATTAATTATGCCAGTATGGTACTTATAAATATGAAAGTATAAATACTTAGAAAGCATGTAAATAATTGGTCTTAAGACAATAGCAGCCAATGAATAAGAGTTACTGTAAGAAAATAACAATATAGAATTTGAAAATAGAAATGGCAATTTCTATTTTTAACTTTAGAAATGGAATAGAAATCAAATAGAAACAAAAAATAAATATAAATACTAAATTTTGAAACAAGAGAAAGCTCCATTGCTAATTGTTAGCAAGAGTAAATTACAAGAGAATATAAATGAAATTTGTAATGAAATTAGAGAAAATTTAAATAGTCAAATGTTTTGATAAATTAATAAATATAACTTTAAAGGATATAAATGGAATATTCTAAAACAAATAAGTTTTTTTTATTAATTTTCTTTATTAAAAATAAATGAAATTTTGATTTTGATAACATTGATTATTTTAAAAGAAAAATAGGCTGAAAATGAATTTAATAAAAATATTAAAGTTTAATTTAAATATTACAAAATGAATTATTTTAAAAAGGATTTTTATTAAAAGCCTTCATCACACACACACATGTTCATTTTAAGTAAATTATATTAAATTTTATTTGATATAAAAAGTTAAAATTATTTGAATATTTTGTTATAAAGTATAAATATTAAATTGTTATGTGTAAAAATAGAAATGTACTTTTAAAATATCAAAACCTTCATCACACACACACACACACACACACACACATCTAAAAATATTTATACTTTAATGTAATTTGTTGAAGTTTATATAAAAACTTCAACAAATTACATAGTACGATATAATGTTAGCCCTTTCTTAGTCTATATATCGATACAAATTACATATTGTGACGCAAGGGAATTATATCATAATATAGTGTCATATCCATGCCTTTAGTTTATATCATGATACAAGGGAATTGTATTGCTAGCCCTTTCTCTCTCTCCCCCTCTAATAATTTTCTCTTCATCTTCAAAAGATTAGTTGAAATCCCTATTTCATATTCAGAGTTTTTTTTTTGCTGCATAGATGAATTTTTGGTTGGTGCAATATATTATTTGCATTTTGTTTGTGATAGGAAATATTGGAACTTTGAACTCACCCAAGATTTGTAATTTTTTTACTCGAAACTTGGTCAATTCATCTAAAAGACTTGGCCGATATACCCATGATTTTCTTGGTTTGTTATTAATCATTAACTTGTAAAAAAAACCTAATCTAAATATGGTAGTCTTCAATTTTTTTGCTTGCTATCACTGAAATTTTGCTCCATACTTCCCTGATTCTTTATTTTATTTTTTAGACTTCATGCAATATTCTTTTTAGTGTGTGTGGATATTTAATTTCAATGCTTCTAGATGCCGCATGACTTGTTACCTAATTTGTCCACTTTATTCTTGAGTGAATTCATTTTTACTTACTATTTAGAAGGTTGATTGAGGCATGTTGGTGTTATTTCATAAGTCCATGTTTCCCCCCTTATTGTCATTTATACCAGGTTATCTTGTGGAGACAAACTAACCCTCCTAATTCATATATGCTTCTATTATAGAGGATGATACAATAATACTTATAGATATCAAAGTGCCTATTCTGAATGCTTTTCATCATCCTATATATGATCTTGATAGGCATTTTTCATACGAAGATCATGAACTCTTTTCTCTTTATTTTTTATTTTTTGCAACCATATTTTATATTTGTATTAGTGAAAGGCTATAATGTCCTCCATTGGATCTCAATTTTTTCAAATGATATTGTCTTTTGTGGAGTGGTGTCAAGGGTTGTTTGAGGGTTTTGACTTAAGCTTCATTTGGGGATGGTTTAGTTGATCAAGAGTATTGTTAGATAAAGATTATAAGGCATGGTGCAATTTTAGCATTTTAATTATGTGATGGAATAAAGTTTGGAAAGCTAATAGCCATTTCAAGATTGTATCTCGTAGGTTTCAATTTGCAATTGTGAATTGATCAAGTATACTTCCTTTTCTCCTAGTTCCATCTCATGATGCTCATTTCGACATTGTGAATATATGTTTTCATGTCACAACTCTAGAACCTGGCATGATAGCATACTTTCATGTAATGACTCCAAGTTTCTTGACACCATCTTTCTTGGTAGGGACACCATACCATGTCATGACACGCTGTTTCCATGTCACAACTCTAAACTTATAATGGACTTTTTCTCCATTGACATACTCTATTGAATGCCTTGCTTGTTTTAATTTATGCCTTCGTTCTTCTCAAAATTCAAGAGCCCACTATTGGAAATCATGATAGTTGTTATGCACAACTTGTACTAGTTTTCACACCTTGTTCCTTGACTAATTATCATTGCTCATCACATCACCTTGAAAGCCTTGTCATCATAAGAAAAATTCATACCATCATCTATCATTATACTCATGGAGATTAGGTTTCTACTTAAACCTGGAAGGTGCATCACCCTTTGAAGAAATTTGATTAACCTATTATGCATCTTCATCTTCCATGGCTAATTATCTTCATCATTAAATCATTCAACATAGTCACATCTCTTCCATTGAATAACTCATACTAGTTACAATAGTTTCAATGAGGAAACATATGATATGATATAACATATGATATGCCAAACGTCCTCAATAATATGAGAAACATAGGCTTTAGAAAATTGAACCTCATCACTAATGAATATCTCTATGTCTCCCAAACCACCACTTGCTTGGGTCAAGACACTATATTTATTTGTTTTGATTTGTTGGCTTCAATGAAAATTCCTCTTGAAATGCCCAACTAAACTATATTTCTAGCATCTTATCTTCGGCTTATCCACACTCGTTGATCCTTCTCTTGCCTTTGGTATGGTTTTAAATTATAAATCTATTCTTCAATCCTCCCAATCATATACAAAGTATTTTTTGAGTATTTTCCATACCATGTATCCTTATATCCTTGGAAAATAGCATTGAAATAACTATTTCATAGGATAGATCTATTATACTACTATGAATGATGATAATCAAATTATCTCATAAATTAGGTAGCAAATAGATGAGGGTAATAGCTTTTTCATCCTCGCTGATCTCATAGTCAACAAAGGACAATTAGATGATTTGTGTATGAAATTCATCTAAATGTGAAGTGAAAGAATCATTGATTCAACTTCTTTCATGCACAATTTGTATAGCTTATTTCTCAGAATAATTTATTCACTAATGACTTGCTTTGATAAAGTAATTTCTATTTCTTTGAAAAATCCTTAATGATTATATCACTAGAAACATTCACCAAAACATTATCTACTAGATATAATTAGATCAAGCCTCACATCTCTCTTGTGACTTTGCTACAATGCTAGAACTTATTATTTATGATACCATCCCAAAAGCTTATGGGTGATACATCATCCAATGTGGATCCATAAACATATGAGTTATGCTGATAGTAAAAAAAGACATAAGTCTAGATATTGATCACAAGAAGATTTTAAAGGGAGTTTGATCAACTAATAGTGAACTAACTACTATTCGAGTTGAGTAGATAAAATTGAGTTTCAGAAAGATGCTTAGACTCTAGAGTTGATTCACTTCCTTGTGTATGATGTGATTTTTTTTAGTAATTGGATAATGTAATGCTTAATTGATAGATGAATAATATATTTATATGGAAATGTTTGAGGGTCTTCTTGCCATGTAATGTGGTTATCATTTTTGAACTATCACAAACAAGGATAGTCCTCTCATAGTTGTACCATTGGTATTTCAAACTGAAATCACTTTTGTTCTATTCATGAGCCGTTTACACTTCTTCTCCTTTTAGGTAGTATAACAACTTTTATTAATGACTGCTTTGAGTTTACATTTCTATTCCCTGACCTCTAAAAACATAAAGAAATAAAAAATATAATAATTATTATATTTCTGCTTTTAGCTTTGTAAATATAATACTCAAATTAATTAACTTACATCTTCCCATGAATCTCACATGTGGAAATCATATTATAGAAAATAGCTCACTAGGTTATTACCACCATATGATACATTTGCTCTTATGTGTGTCCTATGAATTAGCTATCACTATATGCAACGACCAACATATGACTTCTACATAGAGGTATCACGAGGGTCAAGAAGCCTAGGCACGACATGAGGTACAACCCAATTTAGATGTGTCGGGTTGACACCCACCATGCCTCGTGTGGTGCCAAGCATGGTCCACATGTATGGCATGTCAACTTGGCACATGGTACTATATATATATAACTTGTTTTAGTAATCTTTTTGTATAACCAAATATTTCTGTTTTAATATTTTCATATAAATGCAGTTAGAGGTGTCAAACGGGCCGGCCCAGCACGGCACGGCACGGCCCGTGGGCATGGCAAGGCCGTGCCGTGCCGTGCCCGGCCTGCACGGGCACGGCCTGGCTTGGCCAGGCGGGGCACGGGCGCACTGCAGGCGTCCAGCTTGGACGCCTGGACCGGCTCAACCGGGGTCCGGGTCCCGGGAGCCAAGCACGGGCATGGCCCGTGCTTCTGCTTGGCACTTCCGCACTTGGCAGATTATAAAAATTTTTTTTTTATTAAGTTTATGTTATTCTGTATATACTTTAGAGTATATGTAATAATTAAAAAATATAATTTTTTGTAAAAATTATAAAATTTAAAATTAAATAAAACAAACAAATATTAGAAATTAGAAAATTTTTTTTTTATTCAATTAAGTTTAGCTTTTTTTATTATTATAATTTATTAATTATATATTAAAAATTAAAGTTATTAATTTTTAAAATAAAATTTAAATCGTAAAATAATAAATAAATACATTAAGTTAGTAAAAATTAAAATTAAAAAAAAATTTAAACTACACAAATGAAAAATTACCATTCATGCTTTTGAAACCAATAGTCCGAACAAAACATGTATAAGTTTCAACACAACGTATAATACAAAGTACAAACAAAGCGTATAAATAAAATAAATAAAAAAATATCGAAAAAAAAGAGCAGATGAGCATCAATCGTCTAGCGGCATATCATGAGAATCATCAGCCGCAACATCAAGATCAGTATCATATGGGTCATCATCATCGGCAATCAGCTCCTCCGCCATCGTAGTGGATGTGGATACGACTGCAGTGTCTATCACAGTCCCAACTTCAGCACGATCACTGATGCTAAATCTCGATTCCTCCCAATCCTTCAAACATGCCAAGGCCTAAACCATATCTGGATTTAATCTCGATCTCCTATCCGAAATCACGTTCACTGCAACAGAAAAAGCAGACTCCGATGCTACGCTCGACACCGGAGGAGTCAGTAGATCCCGTGCCATCCTAGATAGCACGGGATAGGCGGACTCATATGATTTCCACCACTGTAATAAATCAAGATTCTTATTGTCAGAAGGTGATAGGATTGAGCAGTAATCGGTATCTAAGTACCGAGACAGCTCGCTCCTATGTGAAGGTCCACCCCTACGTTTCCCCCTCGCTAGGTTAATGGAATAAGCGTCATCTCTGAACAAGGTATCAGAGTCCGTACTCACAGTCTCACCACCACCACCACCATACCTAGTATCGTAGTATGTGAACAGGTCTGTCAACTTCTCGTAAATGAACCCTTCAGGTGGCTCTTCCAGGTTCATGCACGAGGAAATGAAAGTCAGGGTGTTTTCAACCCCTTCCACTTTAGCCCTAGGGTCCATGCATGCTGCGAGGCAATAAAGAGATGGAATGGTGGACCAGTACTTCAGGTACTTGGTCTCCATCTCTGCAACCATATGGCTAAGCATCGGGTCTGCTCGATACATCCTAAACATGCTACTAATGTTGCATATGCAACGGAGTGCAATGCAAGTGGTGGGCGTATAAACCGACGAACACATGTTCGTCGTGTCATAAAATATCTTCAGGAATTTCATAAATGAAATTCCTGAATCCCAGTCAGTGTCGTTAATAATAAGTTCGCCACTCTTACTATTGACGTAGTCGGATATCACGTGTTCGTATCCAACACATGATTCCAACATCAGGTACGTGTAATTCCAACGATGTCTCACATCCAATTGGAATTTATTCTTCTTAAGATTCGCAGACAAACAGAGATTACCAAACTCTTGTAGTCTGCGAGGAGTGCGAATATACTTGAGTGCATTGCGTATATTTTCCAACGCGGGGGAACAGACCTTCATACCCGCTTGAACTATCAGGTTAATAACATGACACATGCATCTGACATGAAAGATCTCTCCTAATGGTGCGTCTCTAATATTCCTAACAAACATGTTGATCGCTACTCCATTATTCGCAGCATTATCGAAAGTGACACTAAAAATTTTATTTTGAATTTTATATTCCCTAAATATTTTCATCATACACTCAAAAATGGTCGGGCCATCATGAGGATGAAGAATCTCAGTGAATCCTAATATTTTTTTATTGATAATCCAGTTTGAATCTACATAATGACTCGTGAGACATGCATAAGAAGAATCATCATGACATGTCCATATATCGTACGTCACGGACACCACTCCACTAAATGCCAAAAATTCCTTAATTATTTTTTGTTTTTCTAACTTATATATCTTTAGTATGTCACTCCTAGATGTGGACCTAGGAATCCTACGATAGGATGGCTGAAAATAAGTCTGCATGATGCGCACTACCCTCGGATCTTCCGAAAATCTGATCGGAAGACCCATCAATGTGATGAGCCTGGCCATGCCGTCCCTACCCAACTCGCTGGAGTATACGAAGGGAGTAAACTTTGAGACTGAACTCGATCCAGTCTCAAAAAATGTAGTGCCAAGTTGGGTTTGCCTAGGATCTAACGGTCCATGTTTTTTGGAGCATATTTCAACATACCTCTTGAGGTGCCCAGTCACACATGTACTCTTGCATGTTAAAAGTCTCATACAATATTTGCACTGTGCCATTTCATGTTCCTCACCCCTAACATCTACTTGTGTTATGATTTTAAAATGTGTCCAAACTACAGAAGTCCTCCTAGTTTTTTGTTTTTTAGAACTTTGGGCTGAGACGACAGGAGAAACCAAAGTTTCAGGAGCCACGGACGTCTATGTAACACTAACATTTTCATTTTCCAAATTTAAATACGTGTTAGGTGTATTTGTCATTTTTTATTTTTCGTAAGTTTTTCTAGAGAGAGAAGCTTTAGAGAGAGAAAGTACAAAAAAAGTAAATTATATTACCCGGTAAAAGTAATGAGGTCACTCACGTGCAAGGTGCACCGCAGGAAGCTTTGATGTTCAAAACTCAAGTTGAGTTTCACGAAAATCCAAGCCGAAATCAAATTCACGAGGGACGAGAGAGAGATGCACGGTTTATGTGAGAGAGAGAAAATATTGAGAGATTTTGTTTTTGAAAAACATAAAATGTTATAGGGAGGGGGGTAAATTTTATAGGCTAAATAAAGTTTTATTTTTTTAAAAAAAAATATTTTTTTATTAATTTTTTGAATTTTTTTAATATATTTAAGGGGCAGAATCACGAGGACCGTTGGATTCTGCCCCCTAGCCGTTGGAGGCGAATCCAAGGGCTGAAAATCGCTCAAGTTTGAAAAAAAAATTTTTTTTCCGTTGGAAATTTTTTTGGATTCGGATTTCGGCAGAAAAGACCGCGGGTCGGGTCTGCTTGGACCCGACCCGCTGTCTTTTTACCGGCGGGGGGGGGGGGGGGGGGGGGCGGGCGGTTGGGTCACGACTCAGTGAGTCGTGACCGTGAGTCGTGACTCATGAGTCGCGACTCACGACTCACGCCACGGCACGCGTGGCACGCCGCCAGTGCCACGCGTGCCTGCGTGAACCGGCACGGGATGGACCCGTGCCGGCGTGCCGTGCCAAGGCACGGCATGGCACGGGTCCATCTTCACCCGGGCACAGTTTTTGAACGTGCCGGGCCGACCCAGGCACGGCCGAACCGTGCCGTGCCTCGTGCCGGGCCGGCCCGGCCCGACACGTTTGACACCTCTAAGTGCAGTAAATGAAATATTAAGAGGCTAGAGATGCAGCAGTAGCACAATTACGGAGGTCTCGTTGTCCGGTCAGCGGGCCGAAATCTTTGGAGCAGTCACACTCCGATTAATTAAACCTAATGTTTTTATTATAAATTTATTGTATTTTTATTTTTCGGATTGATGTTTTTTGGATCTAGAATAGTTCATTATCTTCTCTCTCTCTACGTGATTTATCTTGATCGACTCTGCATTGCACATACTGTATGATAATTTTGGTTTAATCTATAATACATAAGCATTTTCTGGTGGATGTAGCTAGTCGTACTGAGCGACTAGCGAACCACATTATTTCTAGTTTTTTATTTTCTCATTTTTTTGATTTTGCCGTGGTTGGATAGTGAATTGGCTATATATTGTTTTGTCGTGTTATCGTTTTGTTGTCTTCTATATCTTAAAATCATAACCATGGGAGCGCAATTGTCCAACACATGAAATGGATGGTTTTAAAAAATCAATCATGGAAAAAATTGGCCTGCTCCATTAGCATATTATTTTTTAGTAATTCAGTCACCCTCAAGACCTGACACTAACAATGATAGGATAGCACTTGTCGATGTCATGTTGTGAAATATAAAAAAATCATTTAATATTTTATTTGTTTGCATTTCATGGCTAATAGGTAGAAATTCAAGAGATTTTAGAATTCAATCCTTTTTATATTAAAATAATTTTAAAATAATTTTTTTAATAAAAAAATTATAAATACTTAATTCATTTATTTATTTTTTATAGTTACTATATATCCTCTCATCTCTTCTTAATGCTCACACACTAACATAGTAATTTTTGTGCATTA
Source organism: Sapria himalayana (assembly GCA_029783825.1). Taxonomy (NCBI): domain Eukaryota; kingdom Viridiplantae; phylum Streptophyta; class Magnoliopsida; order Malpighiales; family Rafflesiaceae; genus Sapria; species Sapria himalayana. The sequence continues at coordinate 116,549 of JAREIK010018459.1, read as the reverse complement.
TTTGTATAATATTTTTAAATTATTTGTGCATTAATTTTAATAGTCATCAAGAGAAACAACTTCTAAGGGCATGGTGAAAGCGCAACATCCAAAGTGTTTGCTGAATAGAAAACTAAGGTATACATTGCAATTTCATTTTAATTAATTTATTTTATTTAGAACCTTAGATTAATAAATAAATAAATAAATATGATAAATGTTGAATATAATGAAAATGAATTTGACTCAGATATAAATAATAATGATAACATGACCAAAAACTTCGAAGCTAAAACTAAGTTCTTATTATGATTTTATTACGGCACTCAATTTTATGGTTAAGTACATCCCAAATACTAGTTGTGCGAGAGTATCTCATTCAACATTATTCCACATATGGATCATACAAGGATTAAAGTGAATCTTTAATTTATATATCAATCTCAACCAGTATTATTCTACAAATTCCCTCATAGTTATTTCCTTGGTACTTTATCACAGAGATAACACATCATTCTTGCTTGGAGGTCATTCACATATCCTTACTTTTTAGGCGATTCATTAACTACCCTTAAGGTTTCTTTCAATACACATTCTTATTCTCCTAGTGCATTTCTTGATGAGAGTTGATGTGCTGATAAGAATATATGTACTCTTGACTTAATTTGTGCTATACTTGCAAAATAAATGCGTGTTTTTCTTTACTATTCATTGTTAGTAGCCATATGTCTGAATGTAACTCATAGGACTTCATCACTATACAAATAATATCTATCCATGTCTATCATGTGTCTTACCTATCACTGCCCCTCACTATGACATATAACTCTCACACTAACATTGAAACCCTTGAGAATATTATATTTACCACAATATATTAATTGAGGGTTAGTTCCTCTAAGACATATCTATTAGAGTACCATACTCACAATGATTTAAATTACCTCAATTTTAGGTTTTGGTATATGGGTTTTTCTCATGCATCATGGTCAGAAGGGCTATCACTTTCTTTCTACTATATATGTGAGTGTGTTTCGTGGCTTACCTATCATGTCAACCATGTCAATCACAAATAAATGCACCAATTCTACTTTAAATATGGCATTCACCATATTTATCAATTATTTTATTATCACTCTCATCTCAATTCTATTTTATTATCAATTATTCATAACCAAATAATATCATAACAAAGTATCAGATTAAATCAGTAAATATGGATTCACCAAATAAATGTATTATATCATTCTTAGATTCTCCTTTTAGCATGAAATTTTGGAGAATAACTTACAAGACAATAGAAAATTTATTTTATCTGAATCTGGGTGCGCAATTTCAACATTCAATAGAATATAGGCTTTAAAAACTTAAATTCTTCAAAGATTACTTAAATTTATGTTGATTTGCTCCTAGGAGGGGGTCAAAATACATGAATGTCTCCTAGAATTTATGTTTGTTCATTGTATTGCATTTGTTTCTAGTGAATCACCTTGAAAATGGAGTTGTGGAGCCTTTTGAGTTGTCTACCTCATGCCTCTCATGGATCTGTCTTAGCTTAAAATTTTTCTAATGTACAAGAGTGTCTAATATAAATTTTTTTTGGAAGTCATAACATTGAATACAATTTGTGGCTTTAGTCTTTTGATTTGTAATATAAAGTCATTGTACTAGATATGAAACATGGCCCTGGTCTCTTTCCTCTACTTGATGGTTGTGATGCTGAGAAAAGTCAAGATGGCTCATTTAGCTCAACAACACAAAGTTTCTACTTTGATGTGGTCATGGCTTATATTTTTAGTCTCTATAACTCATTATCATGGTGGTGAGTATGGCCCTAGCTTATACATTTTGCTTTGTAATTTTTAATCATAGCATTAAAGAATGACTATATCTTTAGTTTTTATCTTGTTCCAAGAGTTGTGGAACTTGTGTTAGTTGTGGTTCAAGTTTAGCTCTCCATAATATTCTAAAGCCAAAATTCATGATATCAAATTAGTATCATAGCTTTGGCTTAAATATTATATGGTTTGGTGTAAATGATAAATATGTGTCATCTAGAGATTTTTGTAACATTTAGCACAAGTGGTATACTTGGTTGTGCTGGCGAGAATTAATATCATAGCCATGAAGTTGTTTTGAGCTAGTTTGACTTTTACTCCAAGAAATCTTCATAGCCAAAATAATGTGTTGCATAGTGAAAGAATTATATCAACAAGGTGGTAGAGTTATAACGAATAAAAATTTCTATGAATATGTGTGTAGACTTATGACCAAGAATAGATACCAAAACTAATCTATGTATGTAAAGTACTCACAAATAAATATGTGTGTAAAGTACTCACAAATAAATATGTGTAGAGTTATAACGTACTCACAAATAAAGTACTCACAAGAGTTTTGACCAAGAATATGTGTGTAAAGTACTCACAAAGGTGTAATCAAGGCATAACATATTAGATGCTATGACCTTTATGACTTTTTGTTCATCTTATAGTCACCCACTCTACCAAAATGAACATTTCACACTAAAAATTTTTAATTTCATAACTATTCATCAAAATCTTTCAAAACTAAGTTTTTGTAAACCCGTCATAAATAAATACATCTTTTAGGTAAAAGATATCATAAAAATCATACCAAATGATCGGTATTATTTAGTATTTGACATGTCAAATAAACTCACACACAAATCATTATTTATCCTCGAGTTATTCATCCCTCACTTACAAAATGATAACATATCAAACAGCTTCCATAATACTACAAAAACATCTAATTAATTTTATGTACTCAAAGAAAAGACAAAAAAATAGCACATATCCACATATTCAAGGTGGTCGTAGGTATGATTTGTCCTAAGGATGATACTCCTTAAAAACAAAATTTGATTTGGAGTACTTGAATTGTGGCAAAAAAGTAGATGGTCTCTTCGAATCTCTTGTAGAACTTGATGCTCAATCCAAATCTCCATAATCATGTCATACAATACATCTTGTCTTATCCCCTAATTCTTTCAGTAGAACACATCATTTTCAAGCCCTTGGTCTCTATTAATCATTATTGTCTTTCATTCCATTACAATGAACTTGTTGAGCCTCTAAAATGATTGTACACTATATATTACATGAGCCTCAACATGTTTCATTCCAAATTCCAAGAGGTTAAAAAATCATTTCTTCAAACTTTTCTTGCATTACTACAAAGGATAACTCTTTCTTTTAGAGTTGTATTTTCCAAAGTGAATCTTATTTTTTTGCATCCAATACCATTATTGTTAGAGACTATATATCTCTTCCAAAAGACACTCTATCTATAACTTCAAACTAAATATTCTCTAAAATATAAATAATATTGCTCATCATATCTCTTTGTACATATGGAGAATGCTCTCTATGGGTATCTCTCTCTCTCTCTTTATGTTTTCTCCCACTTCTTTCCGATGCTCATATTTTAGCTTTAGTACCATTCTTTCCCAACATAAGTCAATTATTCCCTTTTTAGAATTGACTTTGTTTTATTTTCTATCTATTTTAAGCCCTCTTTTTGATGCCTAATAATGTCAGAGGGAACACCAGGTCATAATTAATCAATGTTATCATCTATAGGGACTACTTCGACTCCAAATAGTAGGGTGATTAATGAAGAGTGATTTAATTGGCTAAAAAATGTATCCTTCAGATAATTGAGAATGGGATTCTGAGTTTTTTTTCCACATTAAAAGTTTAACCAAATGAGAGAGCATAAAGTAAAATTACCCTTTTCTATATGATGGTCAGAATGGGGTGTAAGCTACAAAAAGGATCACAGAAAATACCACACTTTCTTACTTATATGAGTTCTCCATGCTATCATTTACTTCTTGTAACTAAAGTAAAGTGATTAAAAATTAAACGATCAAAATGTATTTTACCTTCATGCAACATTTTTTTCTTCTCTCTTTACATGCAAAATACAAATTAATCTTTCTTTTCTAAGATTTGCTAGGAAGGTGGTATAAATTCATTGAAACTATACTCTCTAATAAATCCTTTTTTGGTATGAATCAAATTCATCCATCTTCTACATATCTCTATGCAAAAAGTTGACACGTGCACTATGATTTTTGGTGACTCTCTAGTAGTATTGGATCTCTTTCACTTAGTTTTATCCTTGCTAGCTACTCATATTTTCAATCTTGCCTTTTCCTTTTAGCTTAAAATATGAACTCTTCTCCATGGTTTTGGTGTTGTAGTACTATAATATCCAGATATTTTGTTGGGATCTTAGATTCAATTTAAGAGGAATTTAGGTTAGGGTTTAAAAAAAAATTGTTTCCATGATATATACTCTACTAGCTGCAATGTAATAAATAAAAATTCATGACTCTAAAGGTTATCCCTAACTTAATAATTTTCCACCTGATAGGGATTCCGTCGGGTGGTCACCCAAGCTAGTTACCATGATGTTGGGCCAGTCACATGGATCATGCTTGACCGACACAAGATATGGCTCATGCCGGCCCAACACAATATGAATCATGCCAAGGTGTAGCTCGACTCGGCCCGAGGCACAATTCTAGACCATGCTGTGTCAGGCTAGGCACTACTGAATTGGGAAGGGCCTTGAGCCACCCGACCCATCTGACACCTCTATTCAATGACGAGCTTTCATAATATTGCCTATAATAGATGAGGAGCAAGTCATAGTTGTTGAGGTAGAAGACATGTTCCATGTTTATCGTACTTGGAAATCTATTTTGTTTGATACTAGTGCTTCTCATTCATTTATTTTCTGATTATTTGTAAATTATTTGGGTATGAATTCCGAAGAGTTTTTCTTTAGTCTATGTGTTGCTTCTTAATTAGATAGTCTGATTTCAATGAGAACTAAGTGTGAAAGTTGTAGTCTTCATTTTAGTGATTGTCTCTATGTGTCAATCTTTTATTTTTGAAGATTTCCAAATATGATGCAAACCTTGAAATGGATTAACTATCAAAATTCTAGGTTATACTTGATTGTTATAAGGGAAAAGTCATATTACAAGTTGGTAAAAAACTTAATCTATTTAAAAGTAAGTTTTTTTGACCACTATTTAGTGTCTAATCATGTGGAAAAGTTAACTATAACTTTGTGTTATGCTCTTTTGAATAAGGCAAGAAAAAGGCCCGAAAATGAGACTCTTTGCTCTCAAGTTCTTTTTGTGGAAGAGTTGGTAACTTATTTTTTGAGTAGCTACCAAAATTACTTCCTTCAAGAGAAATAAATTTTTGTAGATTTGATATAAGGAATTAATCCTATTTCTATTTTTCCATACTAAATGAAAATGTTAAGTTGAAAGGGTTAAAAAATTTACTTCAATATCTCTAGAGTTTGAGGTTTAACATTAGGTTTTTTTTTAAGTATCATCTCATAAGGGCATAAATCATCTTTTAGACTTAATGTATAACTTATTTTAATTAATAAGATGACATATTTATTAATTTGATATTTATTATTTCTATGAATTGATATTTATCTTAAATCAATTAATGAAATCTATGATATATTATATAACATGAAGGAAATCATGATGTGATAATTAAATTCTTATCATGTATAGTTATGTTGTATCTAAATTATCCATAATCATAGGATCAAATAGAGTGAATGATTTGGATAAAGTAACACATGTACTAATTGATTTTATTAAGAAGTTAATCTCATGAACTATAATCATGGTGATGATTAAAGTATAAAAGTTAATGCTTACAAAGAATAGTCAAGTACATCGAAGACCTACTATGATACAATCATACCAATTATCTATTTAATGTAGATGACAATGTCATCATAGCAATATTGAAAGTATCCTTATATTTGAAATAACCAAGTTTACTTTGGATATTAATCCTTTTCTTTGACTTCATTCCTTGTTTCCTCTTGAAGGTCACTCATAGGTTGAAGACTGGGTAAAACTTGAAATGTTTGAAGTTAGTTTAGTAGTCAATAAAGGATTCACCACTCCTAATAGAGTGAGGTGTATACTCATAGCCACTTGTTGAAATTATTACTCAAAAATCTATAGTCAAAGTGAAAATGTCATGACAAATATCTTGATTGGCATGAAGGACGACTAATGAGTCTCAAGACAATAATGATTTACACTTAGGCTAGATATGATATAACCAATCTAATAGGAGTCATTCTTTATCCATACTTTGAACCAAGTGAGGTATAAAAAAGTGAAAAGATGACCCATACATATTGTTGTTTATGAAAGGGGTTGCAGTCATACCATTAACTTTCTAGTCAATTGTGTTCATGATATGTTGCTTGATACCACTCATAACTTAATTGATTCAAATATGTAACTAAGTGAGCAAAATAAGTGAAAGCCAAATGGTTCACACACTTAGAAGTTTGAAGCTAAAATAAAGTAATTTAGATTTGATCCAAATTGAGGAATTTGCTTTAGATATGATTTGAACATAACTTTAGAGAACTTGGGATCACTATTGGGCTTAAGGTCCCTGAGAAGCAAGCCTCATGAGCATAAGATACATATAACTATCTCACCTAAAAGAGAAATGCATATTGATCTTTTCTCACCCTAGTAGAATAAGGTGAGACTGTGTGTTAAAAAATAATAAAATAAGTGAGAATAAAATCAAGTCAAGATTAATTAAATTATGACTTAATTTGATTAGTTCTTTTATGTAGAAGGAATGTGAAAGACATGTGGAGCCCACTCTCCTTATAAAGAAAAACTAAAATTGGTAAGTTCCTTTTCAAATCACATAATCATATCTATATTCATTGATTCTAGATAATTGAAAAGAAAAATAAAGAATTGGTCTTACACTTCCCATTACATATGACAAAAGAATTGAAAATTTTTATATGAATATAAGAGTTTTAAATAGAATAGAAGAACTTCTTCTTATATATCATGCTCTTATAGTTCTTCAGTGGAAATGAATTTTTTTTTTCAAATTCGAGTGAAGAAGAAAATATGATTTTTTATCTGTTCAATCTCTATTGCTAGGATCATAAGTTTGGATAAAACCAACTTGTCTCCAATATCACTTTCTTGGAGTTTTTTGCTTTCAACTTCATGTGAATCACCATTGAACGTGCGCTTAGATTGAGATGTTATGATTAGCTGCAAATCCTATACCATGAAGGTAGGGATTAGACATTATCTTGGGAGAATGACACTAAACCCCCTTGTATACTCGTGGTGGAGTTTTACTAAATAGAGGTAGTAATTGCCAAAGCGAGAAACTAGTAAATCTCTTGTGAGTTTTCAAATCATAAGAGTGGATGTTGATTAGTTTTTCTCTCTACATATCTCATTGTGGCCTGATAGAGTTTTGATGTCCATAAATTATATATATTTGTGAAAATGGGATAGGGATAGAAAATGAAGATTTTAAGAACTTTCACACACATAATGATTTCATGTATTTGTATAGCCATGTGTGTGTGTGTGTGTGGATATTTTAAAACTTATTCTTAAACTCTTAAATTGAATATTAGAAAATATATGTAGCTATAAAAATCAAACATAGATGTTTCCATACTTTTTTTAAATTTTTCTATTGGGCATCAGTTGCTCGCCCCTATGTTCTAAAGGTAGAAGAAATATTGATAGTCAAACTTGATTCGGAAGCTTGTAGATCTATTTGAGCATTTGGGTAGAGTATGTAGAAGATTTTTTTTTTGAAACATTGTTATGTATTTGGCTAGAGTGCCATTTTATGTAAATGACTTCACTTTTTTATGTGAATATTTTAACTTGAAGGTTTATTCATATTCATAATATTCTTTAGAATTCAATCCATTCTAAATGACTAAATGTGAAGGAGCTTGACCTATTTTTTATGAGCTTCCACTAAATTTTTGAGGTTATGAGTATTTTAAAAAGATGAAATTAACATGAAAAATGAAAAAGACATAAATTATTTTTGATTTGTCTATGATTATCTACAGACATGTGATCGACCACATGTAGTATTGTTTACGGTATATATATTTTTTTTCAATTTAATTTTTTTTATTTTGGATCAATATTTTTAATAAACAACCTTCCTTTTATCTTTATCTGTACTTTATGAGTAATTTACTAAATTTATAAAAGCTCACCATTAAAAATATTAAAACCATACATATTAGATTTCGAAGTATTTTAAATCCTATTAAATTTAACCAATCAAACCAAATATGTCATGGCTCTCGAGTGTGATTACCCAAGGGTCGTGAGAGAAGTCATTGTGTTGAAGATTAGCTATGACTTTTTGTGTGAAATTAGCTTAGTAGTAGGTTTGAATCTACTAATCATAAAAGTAGAAGTGTTTTGTGGTGGATCATGTAAAAGTATGAAGTGTATACACAAAGAAACTTCACTTCCTCATACAAATTAAAAATAAACAACAAACACATAGTTTTTTAGGTTGCCTTTCAAGTAGTACCGTGTTTAACATCCATAGCTAGACAATATCAACTCTTCTTTTCTGCCCTTTAATGTTTGTAGTCCATGCCAACTTCTCTATGTAATCATTCACTTCTTTTCTCCTTGTTTGTACAGTATCCACCAGTGTTTCAATGTAGAAATTACTCAAATTATATACTTTATAAAAAGTCATGAAAATGAGGGTCACACTTCTTTTTTTGGGCCATGATGTCAAGAAATGTCATAGATTTTTTAGAATCTTTGATTTTCTACTCTTTAACTATTGTGGATATAATCATCACTATAACTTATGAGGTACGACTTTCTTCCTCACTAACCATTATATCCATACTAACCAATAGATCTTCCAAAATTACATTTTCTTCTTTACTCATGCATATATATATATATATCCATATTTACTAATGGAACTTTCAAAGTATCATTTTCCTATGTTGTACTCAAGTTAGTATCTCTACCCATCATGTGAAGTTATCATATCCATTCTTCTTCCCTTTCATTTTCTTTCTTAGTATTGAATAAAAGCTTGTTACCAACATCTTCAAATGATGAGCTAGTTTTTGGATATGATCTATCAAGAAATATCTCTTTAGGGCTCTCATATCTCAGATCTCCATAGCTTATATAATTTTGATAGTAGAAATGGTTTAGGTCACCATTAGGCATAAAATGTGACCTAAACCATACATGGTCTTGTCATCATAGGGGTATGAATGTGCTCTATCATAATAAAAATTTGACCCATACATAATTCTCTCATTTCTATGGGTCCCAAGATATTAACTCAGTCATAGAGTTTCACTCATAAAAGGGTGGTGGTTGAAAAAAAAAAGAAAAGAGAAAAAAATGAAGATAAAATTATCATGATTACAAAATAAATATAAGACAAGCAATATGAATCTCAATAAAATAAAATAAGATAATATTATCAAAACTACTATAAATAGAACTATCCCTTTTCAAGGATAGTTACATCAAATAGTTACGTCAAATAAAGTAAAATAAAATATATTGTGATTTTATTACAACACCTAATTTTATGATAAGATGCATCCCAAAAGCTAGTTGTATGAGATTCTTTTATCAAACTTCATTTTGCAAACATATGAGATATAGTAGTAACTAATTATACCTTTAATTTAGATATCGATATATAGAAATACTATATATATGTTATATTAGTCAACTATAATTAATAACTATTATAATAGGCATGATAAATAGAATTCAAGTATTAAATTTTAGATTCTAGGAATGATTCATATTTATATTTGTAATAGAATTTATATATAGTCTTATTGTGATTATGCTTAGTCATATAATCAAAGTTAGATAATAATGGAATCACTTCTTACCCTACCAACATACACGGTAGTTATCAACTATTGATCCCTTTTTAATAATGGTCTCCTCGTAGCTATTCCTTTGATACGTTACCATTGAAAGAACTCATTATCTATGCTTGGAGGTCATTTGCAAGTCCTCACCTTTTAGGTAACTCATTAACTACTCTAAATAGTTACTTTGAAATTGTATTCTTTTTTCCAACCATTAGTATCTTTCTCGATGAGAATTGATGTGAAAATAAAAATATATGTAATTTTAGATTTGTTAGCAACATACTCACATAATTAAGTTATGTTTTACTTCATGTTTCACTAGTGGCATCTATATGATCAAATGTAACTCATAAAAATACTACCACCATACAAATTACACCCTAGTCTTACTTATATTTATTTATCAAACCATCCATAACCAAATAATATTTTTTAAAAAATATCACAATAAAATTTTAAATATAGTATCCATCATAAAAAACATATTACACTAACCTTATATTTTTCTTTGGTTTGAAATTGGGGAGAGTTGCAATTGAGAGAAGTGTAATTTCATCTCATATGAATCTGGGTGTCCAATTGTAGTCCTCTAACGAATCTAGGCTTCAAATCCTAAATCCTTAAAAAATACTCAATTTCATTATGATTTCTCCTTGGAGGGGGTTAAAATGCGTGCTCACCCTCAAGGATTTATGTTTATTCCTTGTATTACCATTTTTTTTTCATGGATCATCATGAAAATGGAGTTGTAGAGCCTTTTAGGTTAATTTTCTCATATCTCTCATGGATCTATCTCAATTTTTTAGGATTTTCCTTATATAACTAAGCATCTGGTATGAGTTTTTTTTAATTGGAAGTCATGGTGATGGATAAAAATCATAGTTCTAGTCTTTCAATTCTATAACACTAAGTCATCACATTGGTATGAATCGCATCTTTGATCTCGTTCACCTACTTGATGGTCATAATTTTGGGAAAAGTTGTGACAACTCATTTAGCCTCTATAACACAAAGTTATGGTATTAGAATATGACTATGGAATGTGCACTTAGTTTTTATAACCCATTATCATGGCACTAAGTATGGTCGTAGCTTGTTTGTTTTGCTTATGTAATCCAAGTCATGGAGTTGAAGAATGTCCATGGCTTTGGTTTCTCTTTTGAGCCAAGAGCCATGGCACTTGTGTTCATCATAGCTTGAGTTTGGTTTCCTATAATATTTTTGTCTCCAAAATTCATGATATCATATAAGCATTGTGGCTTTTACTTGAGTATTCTATGGTTTGATAACAAAAAATTCATGACATCTAGAGGATTTCATGGATTTTAGCATTAGTAGTGTACATAATTTATAAGATATGAAATTAAAGTTGTAGCTATAAAGTTATTTTGAGCTTATTTAGCTATAACTCCAAGAAATATTTATTGCCAAAAGAATAATATGTGCACTATGAAAGAATTATGTCAATAAGATGGTAGTGTCATGACATATAAAGATTTCTATGTCTATGTTATCAAATAAGGAGGCTTTAATTGTCAAAAATGGTGGTTGACAATTAAAATCTACCATCTATTTTTTTCTTCCTTGTTAGATAGCCTACCTTCCATTTTTTTCTTTATTAGGTAAATTTTAGCTATATCCTATTCATTTTTACTATAAACAGAGATGTTATACAAAGGAATAATATCATCCTATAAACACATCTTTTGTATTCTTGTAATTCATAGTGAAGAAGGTAGAAAGAAAAGAGGGAAGGAAGAGAGAATAAGTGAAAGAGAAAATTGAGAGCAATTTTCTTAGTGTTGTAAACACTATATATTTTTCTCTTTATAGTGAAAGATCTACAACATCCTATCAAGTAGATAAGAAATTGTGTTATTTCCAAACAACTAGTATCATAAGAAGATAATTTTGTAGGGAGTATTGGCTTGTCAATTGAGGTGTTCTCATACATGATGTTTCACAAGAACTACAAAAAAGAATTGCAATTTTTGGCATGTCAATTGGTATCAGAGAGAGCGATGGTCATAATTGATGAGAAGCTGAAATTGAGAAGTTTGATGGTATAAACTTCAACTTTTAGAAAATACAAATTGAAGATTATGTGTACCAGAAAAAGCTATGTTTGCCTCTCTTAGGAAAGAAGCTAGATTATATGAAGGAATATGAAAAGAATCTTCTTGACATATAAGCCCTTGGAGTTATCTGATTGATGTTATAACAATTATTTGCCTTCAATATAGTAAAGAAAAATATCATGGTATGTCATATGGTGGCTCTCTCTAGTATGTATAAAAAGACACCAGCCTTAAACAAAGTTCATTTAATAAGGTAGTTATTCAATTTACAAATAATAAAAGTAGAATTAGTTGTTCAACATTTGAATGAACTCAACACAATCACAACCTAGTTGAGTTCTATTGAAATTGAATTTGATAATGAAGTTAAAGATTTGATTCTCTTATCATCTTTACTAGACAGTAGGAATGTTATTGTTATTGTAATCAAAATTTCATCAGAAAGTAGTAAATTGAAATTTGATAATGTTGAGGATATGGTATTGAGTAAAGAAATTTGACAAAAAGAGTTGGGTGAATCATCAACCTTTTTAATATTGCATATAGAAACATGAAGAAGGAATTCAACTAGAGGTAAAGGCTTGAACATTTGAAAGGGCAGGTAGACCAAATCTAGGAATCCTATTAATTTTAAAAGCTTAAAGAATATCTAGTGTTGGAATTATGGGAAGATTGGGCACTACAAAAATCAATGCAGAAGTACATCAAAGGATCAAAAAGTAAAGGTAGAGACAAATATTACTTCCACCTTAAAAGAATATGAAAATTTAATTTACTCTATAGAAAGCAAGAAATATTCTTGGATATTAGACTTAGCAGCATCATTCCATGCTACTTCACAAAAGGAACATTTTGAAAGGTATGTCCCTAGAAACTTAGAAAAGTATACCTTGGTTTTGATCAACCTTGTGCTATTATTTATAATGATATAGTAAAGGTTAAGTTGAAAGAGTTAGTATGGGGACTGAAGATTGTTAGGCATATTTTTGACTTGAGAAGGAACTTAATCTCAGCTAGGCAATTATAAATGAAGGCTACATCATAGTATTCTAGGGGAAAGATTGGAAGATTTCAAAAGGCATAATGATGAATGCTTGAAGCAAGAAGTTAGAAGAGTGGTACTATTTACATGGAAGAAAATGCATGATGTTTGATTATTATTGTAGTAGACATTGAAACTCTCAAATTATGGCATCAAAGATTAGGGCACATTACTGAGAAGAGGATGAAAATTATACACTCAAAATGAAAAATTCCATGTCTATAGTCATTTGAGATAGACATGTGTGAAAATTGCATACTTGAAAAGTAAAAGAAGGTTAGCTTTTAGAAAAGTGATCTTGAAGAAAATAGTTAGAGCTTATTCACTATAACATTTGGAGGCCAATGAAAAACTCATCTATTGGTAGGAAATACTACTTTATGACTTTTATTAATGATCACTCTCGAAAGGTATAAGTTTAATTCCTAAATTATAAATCCAAAGTATTTGAGGCTTTCAAGAGATGAAAAACTATGGTTGAAAACGAGATAGGTCTAAAAATCAAAAAGCTTAGAACTAACAATAGTGTGGTGAATATGCATATATTAGACTTAAGAAGTTATGTTATGAGAATGTGATCATGATGGAAAGATTTATGCCTTGTATGCCTCAACATAATGGTGTAATAGACCATATGAAATGGACATTGACCGAAATAGCCAAAAGTATTTGTATACAATCAGATTTACCAAAGTAATTCTAGGCAGAAGTAGACAACATAGCAGCTTACTTGATCAACCAATACCCATCAGTATCATTAGAGCATAGAATACCATAGGAAGTTTGGAGTGGAAAAGGGGTCTAACTTTCATACCTAATAGTTTTCAGTTATGTAACTTATGTGCATATTAGTGATCAAGGCAATAATTAAATTGATCATAAACCAAAGATGTGCACTTTCATCAGTTATGGTGAAGATGAGTTCAACTATCATATTTGGGATGATAAAAACAAGGTGATCCACAAAAAAATATGGCATTTTCAACAAAAAGGTGGTGTGTACAAGGATAGACATATAACTAACACCAATGACTTAGAGTAGAATGGACCAATATTTCCAGAAGAAAATTACATCACAAATGATTCTCCAACAAAACAAATAATAACAAGTCCTCAATAAGAGGAACAGAGTAGTGTGCAACAATCCAACACACCACCTTCTACTCAAACTCAAGCATTGTGAACGTACTTTCGACCACATGTGCCTAATTGGAGATAAATGAATTATTTATTATTGTTTAATAGAAGAGAACTTTAATGCCATGATGAGGCGTGTCAGACCGAAGATGCTGGAAAGTGGGAGCTTTCCATGACATAGGAGATGAAGTCTCTAATCTCCAATCAAACATGAAAACTAGCTAAGTTACATGTAGGAAAAAATACACTTCCCAAGAAATGGGCGCATTAGGTGAAAGAGTAGCATGATGGTTCCAAGAGATACAAACCTTGACTCATTGTTAAAGGATTCTAGCAGAAGGAAGGAATTGACATTGACCACACATAAATTTTTGTTCTGGTTGTGAAACTCAATACTATTAGAACAATATTGATTATTGTTTCTAGTGAAGTTCTCCATCTTGATCAATTAGATGTGAAGAGTCCATTCCTTCGAGGAGACTTGGATGAGGATTTATATATATGCATTACCTAGAAGATTTCTCATATATAGTGAATGAGAACATGGTATGCAAATGTAAGAAGAACTTGTATAGCTTGAAACAAGCCTCGGGGCAGTGGTATAAGAAATCTGACAGCTTCATGCACATGAAAATTTTCCAAAAGTACAATGCTAACCACTATGGCTACTTTAAAAGATATTGTTCCAGTTATATCATTTCACTACTAAATGTTGATGATATGCTAGTAGTAAGTTCAGATATAGATGATATTAGATAATTGTAGTAATGTCAATCACAAGAGATAAGTAAAAATCTTGAAGTTATATCAAATTGAGTACATCAATCATATTTTGTAGATATTCAACATGAGTAATGCCAAGTCAATCAGTACATCCTTGGCTAATCATTTTCATCTATCCCAGGATTAGTCCCTTGAAATGAAAGAAGAGAAATAATTCATGACTAAGTTTTTTTATGCCTCAGCCATTGGAATTTTATGTATGCAATGGTTTGTTTGAGAACATACATTGCCTCTACAATGAAAGTAGTATCATATTTATGTCAGCCAAAAAAAAATCATTAGGAAATAGTGAAATAGATTTGAGGTGTCTATGAGGCACCACAAAAAATGTTGGTACTTTGGAGAAGGAAAGCTAAAAGTAAAAGGATAGGTAGATGTAGACTTTGGAGATAAAGTTGATTATCGAAGAAGCACCACTAGTTATTTATTCTCCATTAAAAATATAGATATTAGTTGGAGTCGAGATTGTAGAGATTATCACTTTATTCATTATAAAGGATAAGTATGTGGTAATGGCTAAAGTTAGTAAAATAGATGATATGGCTTCAAAGTTTGTTAAAGTTGGGATTCAAGCGAGGGAATAATGTTATGTATAGTGATAGTCAAAGAACAATACACATGGAAAAAATTTTAGCATTACATTCTATAACCAAGCATATTGGACTTCTTTATCACTTCATCAGATCTATATTGAAGGATGCAGTTCTAAAGATATAAAAAATCCAAGGAAGTAAGAACCCATCTAAAATGTTAGCAAAGATGGTGACTAATGACAAATTGAAGTTGTGCTCAACTTTAGTTGGCATGTAAGAATAACAAGGCTAGTAAGAGCTGCTATATTGATTAAGGTGGGAAGACAGATTGAAATTAATCTATAAAGTGGAAGATTATTAAATATGGATGCTTTAATTGTCCAAAATAGGGGTTGATAATAAAAATTTACCTTCTATTTTTTCTTCCTTATTAGGTAGCTTACCTTCCATTATTTTCCTTGTTAGGTAGATTTTGGCTACATATTTTTACTAAAATTATAGATGTGCTGGGAAAAATATCATTCCACATATCTCTTGCATTTTGGTAATTTATAGTGAAGAAGTACGAAAGAAAGAAAAAGATGAAAATGAGGTGATGTGAGAAAAAATTGAGAGTAATTTTCTCAGAGTGTCAACATTATATTTTTCTTTTTATAGGGAAAGGTCTACATCATTTTGTGGAGTAGATAAGAAACTATGTTATTTCCAAACATATGTGTGTCAAGTTTTGTTGAAAATGGATTTTGAAACCAATCTATAAGTAATGAAAGGTGTAATCAAGGTGTAGCATGTTAGATGTTATGATTTATATGACTCTTCACTCTCTTACTAGTCACCAATCCTATCGAGCCAAACTAAAAATTCTCGATTTCATAGCTATTTATCAAATTTCTTCAAAACTAAGTTTTTATGAAATTGTTACAAATAATACCAAATCATATACTTACGGAGTGATATTGAATGAGATACCCTCGTCCAACTAGCTTTTGGGATGCACCTAACAATAAAATTAGGTATTATAATAAAGTCTCAGCAATGATGACTCATGCTGTGACATCGAGGATATTATGCTAATACTAGTATTAGAATTAGACATGATGATCTGAACTATATTATTGACACAAACTAATCATGATTCATAGATATTAGACTCACTAACTTAGTCACTCAGAGGATTGACATGCAATGTGTGTTTATTTTACAAATGTACTCTTTTTTTTTCCTCCACACTATTTAATTTATATATTTTTTTATTATTTTTCACGTGATATCATAAAGTTAAAATATGAAACAAATGTATATTTTTTAATTTATTTATGGTATTATGGAGTTTATCCATTTTAGTTTATATTTTGTAGTATTAAAAATTTTGAAATTAATTTTTTTTAAAATAAAATTTTACTTATAATATTAAAACTTAAAAGTCTAAACTTAAAAATTAAAGTTGCTCTGGCCAGTGCCGTAGTCAGCCACAAAGCCACTACCCACACCATGCCATGGCTTAGGGCAAGGACAAAGGCACATTTTAGTGCAATTCCTTAGTGAGAAGGGGCATAACACTTGTCAGAAAGCCTTGGATTTGAACCCTTGGCAACTTTCGAATGGCCAGTGCCATGGTCTATGGGTACTATACCCTTGGACACTATCAAATATGAGTGGCACAAGAATGGACCAGGTACCTAGTTATTGGTAGTGTCATGGGAGTACTAACTAGACCTAGCTCAACCCAAAAAAAGCTGACATGACCTGACAAAGCCAATTCAAAAATTCATGCTTTTCGGTCATGCTAGCACAACACAATGGCCCAACTAGGCCATCAAGATTCTAGCCCTACTAGCATGACCTGACATATTTGATATATTTATTATCACTCTATGGTGAAACTCCTAGCTTAGATATTTTGCATAACTCAGACATCATTGATAGGTTTTCTAAATTAGGACAATTGACTATTTTTAAATATGCTAATATTTTTATCTTTGTGAGCATCATATTTGCAATAATTAAACCTACCACAATCTTAGGTTTTTACACATAGATTTATCTCACTTGATAAAACTAGAAGAGTTATCATTTTTTTGTATCAAACTTTGTGAATGTTTCCCATGACTTACTTATCACCATATGCCATGACCAACTTATATAAACTTAGGATAAAGCACAAACTCTAAATTTCAATACTAAATACCATTTGCATCCAATAATATTCAAACAATAACATTATCACAAAAAAATATTATATATTCACATCATCATAATATAAGAAGAATAAACCAACCCTAGATCCAAATAAAGCCAAATATTAGAGAAGAATTTATGTGAGATATTTGAAGTAGCATCTCTTTGAATCAATGGTTACCAATGATAGACCTAGTAAGAATCTAAATCTCAAAACCCAATCCCAATCAATTATCACTTGTATTCACCTTGGTTTTCTCCTAACAAGGGGTTGAAAGTCACAATACTTAAGGGTTTTCTACTCTTGGCTTGAAATCTAATATCCTTCTCTTTTTTTTTTTATAAAAGACTATAAGTCTTTTTTATAATACTTAGTCTTGCTTTTGAACCCCAAAGCTAAATGTCGTGGTTGTGGGTTGAGGTTGTGACTTTATCATCTATTTGAATTCTTTTAGGAGTATAAAAGTTATGATGACAAAGGAATGTCACGAATGAAGTAACTCCTAGGCGGAGCACAAATTTGTAGTTATTAGAATATCATTACTGAGATAAATATCTCTAGAATGAAATTTTATGGTGGTAAGAAAGGCTACGAATGATGTATTTAGCCTCTTGATCAAAAGTTAAGGTAAGAAGAATGCCATGACTGAAACATTTACCCTTTTGATCAAAAAGACATGGCAACAAGAAAGACCATGACTGATATAGTTAGTCTCTCAAACACAAAATCATAGTGATAAGAATGCTAAAATTAAGTCAAATATTTTTTGGAACACAAAAAAGATTGTATTGACTAAAAATTACTTACGATTATGTAATTTTGACTCTGTATTGATTAAGTAACAGCGTTAGAAAAAAGCATGACTTATTTTAACAATGACATACTTGATGTCATGACATGAAAATAAAATCTTGACCATTATTGTATTTTAGAAGTTGTGTGGATGCAACTCTAAGAAAAGGCTATGACCATAAAGATAATGTTGTGCTTTGAAAAGATTATGACAAATTGGTAGTAAGATTATGACACACTATGATTTTTATAACTTATTATGTAGAGTCATGATAGAGAAAGGCTACCATGACTATATTTTGTGAAATTCAATAAAGCTCAAATCAAAACAAATATATCAATATTATAATGCCAATATTTGATAAGTAAAGTGTCAAAAAAAGTATACACAATAAAAGTATTGTCCTATTCTCAAGAAAAGAATCTTTCTTTCTATGGAAATCTTTTAGGACATCAAACCACAAAGGATGAAATTCATTGATGGGTTTGAGTGTCATAGCTTTGTTTGACTTAAAATAAAGTAGTGGCTAGGTTTGGGTGCCACAACTTTATTTGCCAAGTGAGAAAGTCATGATTGGGTTTGAGAGTCATGCCTTCTTTTTGTGTGTCTATAATGTACAAGTGTTTGATTGTGGTATATGTAAAAAAAAAATCTATTTTACATCACACAACATAAAAATAAAATTCTGATGTTACCTCCCAACCAGGGCTTAATTTTACAACCTTAGCTAGACAATTTTTAGATCTCCAATTCCATCAATAATTCTAGTAGTCCAGACAAATTTTCTAGTATAATCTTTTTTCTCTACTTGTCCTTTTGAATTCTACTTTAGCTTCATCTCATCTATTAAAGTCATATCTTTGGGATATTCTTTAAAAGATGTTATGACTTTGTAAAATATCATGCCATCATTGCATGTGATCACCTTCAACAAGGTCATGACTTATTGTGAAGTCAATGCATCAAGAATTACTCTCTAGATCTCTTTCGGCATAGATTGGAAATAAGCTATGGCTTCTTCTTTTAGTTCTTGATTCATTAATGTCAACTTCATTTCCTGCCACTACTTCTATCATGGGCTCATCATATAAAGTCAAATTTTTTCAAAAGTTGACTTTTACATTAAAACATTTTTCTCTTCATCTTCCATCTAATATTCATTGATTGTTGCCTCTAAATCAATTTTTAGTAAATCAACAATTAGTAGTGGACTTTCAATATCTTATAATTTTTGGCATTTTTGAATTAAGAATTTTATCATTTTAGCCTCTTCATGTGCATCTTTGGAGTAAGTTGAATTTAATTTTTTTAAGTCATAACTTTGAAGAATATCACAACTTCATAATTACTTTTCTTCCTTAGATTCAATTGTATTGTTTTCTTCACTCCAAAATGCCTTTAATTTATTATCTTCTCCATTTTGTTTAGGCTAATATTTTTTCATTAGGTAATTCCATCTAAAATCTACTTTTTATCATTTGTCAGTATGCATGAGGATGTCAATTCTTTAGTAATCTACATTATCATCACCTAGAATAAATAGCCTTTTGTATAAGTTGAATTTAATTTATTCTTTGCCCATACAAAATATGAATTTATCACAATTGATATCTATTAATCTCTATTCAGTAGTTAAAAAATAGTCATCCCAAGATTAATAGAACATACTAATATTTCTCCAATACTAACAACAAAATTAGGATGGAATATAATTTTTTTAACCTTGACCAAAATATTTTCATTAATTCCTCTCAAAAACTTTATTGATCGATCAGCTATGTATAAAAATAGAGAGGTTGGAGTAATCTCACTATGTTTCAATCTTCACATAATTGATAATGGCATGAAGTTCACACTTTATGTCAAGTCACATAGTGCCTTTTTTGAAAGCTTGCTCACCAATAATGCAATGTTTCATGAAACTCCATAGATCCTTAAGATTTCTTGAGAGTTTATATTGAGTAATTATACTATAATTTTTGTTCGTGTTCAACATTCCATATCTCCAACTTTCTATTGCTGCTCATGATATTTTTTATAAACTTCATGTTGTGGACACATATGAGATAAAGCTTTAGTTAAAGGAAAGTTGATTTCAAACATCCTAAAGAAATTGAGAAGCCTCTCAAATTTCTCATTTAGCTTTTTCTTTCTAAAATTATATGGAAGAAGACCTAGCGGAAGAATTATTTATCATTGGCTTCATCATTTTTGGAATATCATCCTTCTTTTAATTGTTTTGAATAATCTATATTTCCTCCCCATTTTCCACTTCTTCATGTGTCAGAGCTTAAAGTATCATTTTAAGCTTGCTCTTCAACTTTCTTCCCCTCTTACTTTTTGCCACTTTTGAGTGTTATGAATACGTATCTCTTTAGATTTGTCTTAGTTTCACTTGATAATTATAAAGTCCAACATTAATCGTGCACCTCATTATGTAGTTTAGCTAGTTGTATAAAGTTTAAGTTTCAAAGTATAATTCAAAACCATATTATGGGCATAGAAGTGTCAAATAGGCTAGGCCGGTTAGGCGACCTAGTTTTTTTGGGCCCAACCGGGCTGGCGTGCCATACTTGGCACTGCATGGTTCTGTAGAGGTCAAGCCCAACATGGGCCCACATCCCGAAATTTGCTCAGGTTTGGGTAGTTTGGGTCCGACCAAAACCCTAAAATTTTTAAAAAATTTAGGGTTTCGGCAGCGTGCCACCACGCAGCTATTGCCCTGTCGGGGATTAGTAATTTTTGCTCACTGGTTGTCATTAGTCATCCCCCTCCCCCCATCGTGACCATGCTCAGTGTGTGGTCACCTATGTCGTGCCCATGTGCCAGGCACTCGTGTCGTGCCTGGTATGGCATGCAGGCCAAAATCCATTAGTTCGGCATGATACCGTAGCATGCCATGCCGGACCAGGCATAAAAAAACTATGTTGGGCTCGGGCTAGCCCGCCCATTCGATACCTCTATATGAGCACTTCCTAAATAGTTCTTTAAATTGATCCCAAGCATTATAAATATTGTCATGCTCCTCTTGTCAAAATTGGTTTATCTCCATCATTAGTTGATAAGTGATTTGAGGCTTAAAGAACTTGGTTAGGAACTCTTATTGAAGTTTATCCTAACTCTTAAATCATCAACTATATAAGCACTAGAACTAGCTCAAGGCATTCTCTTTGAAATAAAATGAAAAAAGTCTTAACCTTATCACATTCGAACTAACTCTATTTATCTTTATTATATCACATTACTTCAAGAAAATTACAACTTAATTATTTGGATATTCTAAAAATTATCCATTGTTTTGATGTTATAGTACCATGGAAATCAAACTAGGTTTCAATTCAAAATGGTTTAATTGAATGAGTTGCATACTAATTCTAGAGTAACTATGCATTGATATTGGCTACCAATTCTCTCAGATGGTATATGTCGAGACTTTGTTATACTGCTATATTGTATTGGTTAAATAGTGTCAATCAAACTTATTAGTGAGGATCTCTTATCAATAAAGATCTACCAATATATGGGTTGTATCAGTAATAAAAAGTACCTTTGTTTAGATATCAATCTCGTAGATATTGTATCCACAATTTAGTTAGCCAATAGTGAGACAATACTATTTTAATAGATGAGATAATTTTGGATTTTGGTAAGAATATTAGATTCAAAGGTTTTTCTATTTTTATTTGTATGATGTAAATTTAAATAGTTTTATTCGTGTTCAGTTTGAATACATAATGAAGATTGGATTATTGTCAGAATGCATATTTGCCTTAATAGTATATAAAGTTGTTATCAACATTTAGTCCATCTTAATGATGGTTACTTCATATTTATATTCTTATTCTCTGGACTCTCATAGCTATTCACATGTTATTTTACCATTGAGACATCAAATCATCTATACCTGAGAATTATTCACAAGTCCATACCTTTTAGGAAACATATCAACTACCCTTAATAGTTACCTCATACCCACACCCTTATTCTTCGACCTCAATTATCTTAAAGACTTTGAATTGATGTGGACTTAGAAATATTTTCACTTTCAGCTTCATAAGTTTAATACTGGCACAATAACCATAGCATTCCCTAAACTATACTAGTGGGAACCATATGAGTAAAAACAACTTAAAAGGTTGTCACCATTTCATAAGTTACAACCACTTGTATATATCTCACAAACCACCTATCACAATCCTCCATAGTGATGATGTCACTCTCATACTAAAGTTAAGATCCTTAGAAGAATATTCTATAAAATACCCACATCAATTGAGTGTTAGTTCTTCTAAGACAAGTAGAATGGATTGGAATATATATTATTTGTTATTTAAACTTCATGTCACACCCATAATGATTAATATACCTCAATGATAAATTTAGATATATAAGTTTATCTCGGACATCATGGTTGGAAGGACTATAATTTCATTCCTACCATATATGGCTCGAGTGTTTAATTGTCACAATGAATCACTACAACATGTATAAATTCATTGGTGTTCAAAACCTAATTTTAGTTCTATAAGATCACCAATTCCATCAACATTCATTCCACAACATAAATCAATTTTCCATTTTATACTCAAATATTCATACATCATAATAAATCAAAACAAACAAAACCTAAACTTCAAATCAAAAAATTAAGATTTAAAACCTAATTCTCTATGTTATTTCAATTGAGTTCTAAAAATCTATCTTAGAGAGGGGGTTTGAAAGATATGGCCCCAACTCTAAGGTATATCCTTGATCTTTTATCCTATTCATGGTCATGGACCCCTTATTGAGTTCAAAAATTTTCTCTAAGGTTGTTATTACTAGTTGAAGATGAGGATGGAGAGAGCAGGTTTGCTAGTTTTCTAGTGTTTTGTTCCTCACTTTTGCCATGTCTTTTATACATATGTATTTTCCAAGTAAAAAGTCATAGATTTGGAATGATATCATGACTTTGGCCTTTAGTCTTTTGAGCTTGAAGGCGTGACACTTGGAAGTGGTCATGACTTTAGAATGTTTCTTAAATTTTTTATACTACAAATTCATGTCATTGAAAAGTGGCCATGGCTTTTATAATTGGCTCATATATCTAAGTTATGGTACTGAGACATGGCCATAGCTTTACCTTCTTGTGATTGTAAAAAGTCATGGACTTGGAAATGGTCATGGCTCAAGTATCTCCTCTTTAACTCCCTATAGCCAAGAGTTGTGGTGCTATGAAATAACCATGTGTCACACCACCACCTATGGAAAACCCATGAAGCTTCTAGAAACATGGAAAAATCATTATTTACTAAGTGTGGAAGGTTCTAAAGAATTAAAGGATCTAAAACTTTCCAAAGCCCTAGAGGATTGTAAAGTGTCTAGAACCTTCCAAGATTTTAGACACTTCCATTGATATTTTATAAAAGAGAATGTGACTTCATTTTTAGACCACCAAGTTGTAATCTTCTTTCTCTTAGTTGTAATTTTTTTTTCTAATATTCCCTTGAGTTCTTTTGCTTCTAATTGTTGGTAGATGCTAGGTATAACTTGAAAGGCAAGTAAGAGGTTGACTTAGCAACATCCAAGGGGTGAGTTTTCTTTGTGCCACATGGAAGCAGAGCAAAAGTATTAAGTCTATGATAGTTGGTATCAAAACAAGGTTGCTTGTGTGGAGTAACTCAAAAGAAATAATGGTAAGCTCTCGATAATAGAAAAAATTTTAAATGAAGATCTAGGAAGGGGTCATGACCCTCTAGCTAAGGTTAAGAGAAAAATGATAGGTTGTGTGATTCTCTCACAAGCTTGGATAGACATGTGACTAGGCTAGAGATTGTTATGATAGACTTAAAAGAGAGAAAGGACTTCATAGAGCAAACTATGGGGAGTTCATGGAGAATCTCAAAGTAAAGATCTAAGACCTTCAAGAAAGAATGCAAAACTCAATAGTCTTGACGTCATCATATGAGGAGTTCATTCGAGTCTTAGGCATGTTAACTAGCTTGGAGTCAAAAGTGGAAGATTTGACAAAGCATGAAAAGGAATAAAGGCAAGTGGTGATGATTTATAAGACAATATTTTCAATTTGGGTGATGGTCACCCATGAGGCACCAAGGATAGATGTATCAAAGCCACACACATTTAGGGGATAATGGGATGACAAGGAGCAAAAAAATTACTTATGGCAAATGGAAAAGTAATTTGAGGTAATTATACTAATTGATGAGACAAAAAAGATACACACTACTGCTCTTTATCTCACTGATAATGTAATAGTATGGCGGTGTAAAAGATTTTTTTTAAAAATAGAGAGACATGCATAACAGATATTTGGGTTGATTTAAAGAAAGAAATCAAAAAATAATTTTACTCATAAGATGTGACATAAATAACACATAAAAAGATAAAACATCTCAAAAACATGAGATCAATTTGTGATTATGTCAAAAAAAAAAATTTCTTGTTGTTTGAGCTTCCTGATATGAGGGAGGAAAAACTAAACTTCAACTTAATGGACAACCTACAGGGTTGGATAAAGTAAGAGATGAAGTGATAGGATATCCAAGATTGAGCCTGCTATGGTCGTAGCAGAATCACTCATAGATTTTCAAAAGGGAACTCATCTCAAGCCAAACCATCATTCAAGGGCAGTTATGCTAAAGGTGGGGAAAGAATGTGTTCAAGAATTATAATGCTAAAGAATGATCAATTGTGAGTTGTGACACCCTATCCCTCGAGGGGTCCCATTCATTCAATCACACAATGTGCAATAAAACAAAATTTTCTCAAATGTAACATATATTTTTTTCCTATTTTATTTGCTCAGCGGAATAAAAAAATACACAACATATTACTTAAGCCACAACCATCTTCCCTTCACATGTACGATCCATCATACGGATTTGTCATCTACCATGGGCATGTACCTGAAAGGGGTCCTACAATAGAGTGAGCAATGCTCAGTAGAGATAAACTCCTACAGGGATACTCACTATCTAAGTGCACA
The DNA here is from genome assembly GCA_029783825.1 of Sapria himalayana. Classification (NCBI taxonomy): domain Eukaryota; kingdom Viridiplantae; phylum Streptophyta; class Magnoliopsida; order Malpighiales; family Rafflesiaceae; genus Sapria; species Sapria himalayana. Next base: position 91,269 of record JAREIK010018459.1, on the reverse strand, counting down.
TAAAATATCATGCATATATATAAATACATACTCAAGTATAATGTTTACATGAATGGAATTATGGATGAAATGTTTATATGCCCCATATTCTTGAGTCTCATGACTCCCTCACACATGCTGAAGCCAAGTTTAACATTATATATATATATGTGAGTGAGTGAGTGAGTGTGTGTGTGTCTATAAAAATATTTATTTTTTTGGAATTATTTCGAAAAATATGGGCCTCCTCCAAAAAATATATTGGATATTTCTCCGATGAAATATTTTTTTTTCTTAGATATTTTTCAAAAACTACCACGTAACTCAGCCTATACATTGTCCCAATTTGAGTTTGCAAATTTATAATAGTCATGCTCTAGAAAAAATACCATGTAATTCAATCTAGACATTGTCCCAATTCGAGTTTGCCAAATATAATCCATATACCTTTATGTGTGTGTGTGTGTGTGTGTATCATGCACCCACCCATATATATAGAATGTTCCCATGCACATGAAATGTAATTATGCCCTTTACGATTAAACGACGTTTCAGACACAACTATAACAATCCAAACACAATTCACATGCAATAAATTTTACTAAACGAAACATAGAAACTTTTTACCAATTAACCATTTCAAATGATATTTTTAACAATTCGAATTGAAATATAAAACATGATCATTTATAGCTTTTAAATAAAAAGAAATTCCGATAGGAGAAAACTACTACCTTCTGGAAATTTCATGAAAACTTTATAAATTTGATGTCAAACTGAAGATCTCGTCGCGTAAAACAATTTTAGTTCTTAGACTATTCTATTCTTACTCTAGAATAATCCGTTATATATGATCAAAAGAAAATTAATGGATCGTTTATATTTTTTTTCTCTGCACAGTGTATCTCTCTCTGCCAGCCAAAGTTTGTTTTAATTTTTTTCCCCATCATCTCATTTTCCAAATTCACGTCGTTATTTTATTTTATTAAAAATTATTATTATTATAATTTTTTTATTTATTTTTTTATCAAATGTCTAGACCACGCATGTGCAACCACGTGCTGACGTTGTGGCACAGTCTTTTCATCTATGTGTGTGTTTTTTTATTCTAATAATTATTTAAATAAATTTTTAAAAAATAACAAAATTCTGACTTCCTTAGAATTTGACAAAATTTGTCACTGTGGTTATATTTTTCAAGACGAATTCAATAACAAAATCCATTTTATTATTAGGGTTTTAAAATTTTTAGTTTATTTTTCTTATTGCAAATTTACTATTTTACCTATTTTTTTCTAAAAACAAATCATATTATTTTATTTCTTCATTTTTTGTGATTTCACAAACCTCTACTATCATATTGTGCTTGTGAATATTCCAATAGAATGGCTCTCAATGCTATAATTGAGAAGAAGACTAAACAAGAAGGTACAAATGCACACATGAGATCCATGTAGTTGTTGAATGCCCTCAAGATAAAGCTAGCCAAAGAGCAGCTACAAAGTAGATCACTCGTATACATGGAGGCTAAGCTAAGATAAATGGACTGTTTACCAAAACCATGATTGACATTAGTACCACACATAATTTTGTCTCAGAGGAGGAGGTAAAGAGACTCAAGCTCCAAATATCTAGGGCTGTAGGTTGGTTCAAGGCAATCAACTATATTGCCAAGCTATCATAAAAAATAGTTAATGAAGTATAAATAAAGATTAGGCCATGGAAAGGTAAGATTGACTTCACAATAGCAATTATGGATGACTTTTAGATGATAAATGAAATGGATTTCTTATGCCAAATAAATATTGTGCCCGTAATATTTCTATGTTGAATGACTATTTTAGAAAATGAGACATCATTTTTGATTCTCACAACCATCAAATGTAATTAAAGAGAGGGTTGAGAAATAATAAGATGACATTCATGGCTGCTTTTAAAAAATACATAATTTATGTCAATGAAAGTCTAGAAGGTATAAGGTAAGTTCAAAGACATAATGACATTAGAGCTCCCCAAAAAGCTTCCACCAAAAAGAGATAAAGATCAAAAGATTGAGTTGAAGTATAGAACTAAACCTCATGTCATCATGCCCTATAGAATGGCACCCCATTAATTGAAGGAACTAAGAAGGAATCTAAAGTAGTTGTTGGCTGTTGGGTTCAGTCAACCATCCTAGGTCCCATATAGTGTACTGGTCTTATTCTAGAAGAAGTCTAATGGGAGTTTATGGATGTGCATTGACTGTTATGCATTCAAGAAGGTGATGATAAAGAATAAGTATCTCATTCCTCTTATTGCTAATATATTTGGACAATTTGGTAGAGCAATTTATTCATTAAGTTGGACTTGTGATTGAGGTACTATCGTGAAGATAACTAAAGATAATGAATCAAAAACACTATTCATGACAAGATATGATTCTTATGAATTCTTAGTGATTCTTTTTGATCTTACTAATGTACCTACTTTATTTTACAAGTTAGATAAATAACCATTGATGAATCTTCTCGAGAAGAGCAATGCATGGCCATGGGAAGAGAAGTGTTAAAAAGTTTTTGATGACTTGAAGAAGGTTGTAATGGAGCAGCTGATGTTGGCACAATTTAACAACACTAGGGTATTTAAGGTGCACATTGATGCCTTTGACTTTGTTATTGGAGGGGTTCATATATCAGAAAGACATCCCTTAGCTTTTAAAAGTCACAAGCTCAATGATATAAAAAAGTAATATATGGTCCAAGAGAAAGCGATGACAATAATCATCCATTACTTGTGGAGATAAAGACACTATCTATTAGGGTCATATTTCATAATAAAGATAAACAACATTGCTACAAGTTACTTTCAAACCTAGAACAAGCTAAACCCCAAACAAACAAGATGACAAGACTTCATAGCTGAGTTTGACTATACATTGGATTACAAGCCAATATTTTCCAATCATGTAGCCAATGCCTTAATTTACAAAGCAAAGTCAGCATCCATGACTAGCTAACTTCAAGGAGAGATGATAAATCTCATAAAGGAAGAGTTGCAATATGATTAGGTGACAAATAATCTTACTTCCCTAGTTCAGGAGAGAAAAACAAGGAGATTTTTGATGAAGGATGACCTATTGTACACAAAGTGAAAGTGCCTTTACATACCTAAGTGTAAAAGTATCAGAAGGAATCTTATCAAGAAGTATATGACTCCAAATGAGTTGGTTACCTAGGGCTACGATGCATGAGAGTCTTACTTTAGTTTATCTACTTTTGGCTAAAATACGAGATGATGTTGAAATTAATGTGAAGCCTTATCTTATTTTTCAATAGGACAATGGGGAATAATGTCATCCCAAGGAATTATAATAGTCAATACCTATAGCAGAATGTCCTTGGGAAAAGTATCACCATGGACTTCATCATTGGTATACCCAAATTCGAGAGATATGGATTGATCATAGTGGTGGTAGATTATTTCAAGGTATGCTACTTTTATAGTAGCCTCTAAAGAATTGCACAATAGAAAATATAGCTAGACTATTCCTTAAGAACATGGTAAATTATTGGGGGCTACCAAAATTTAGTATAAGTAATCATAATCTATGCTTCACTTGGAAATTTACTTCACAACTATCTCGGGTAATTGCATTATTAGATCAATATCTAAGACATTTTGTGAGTGCTAGTCAGACCAACTAGGCAAAACTATTGGATGTGACTCAGTTCTCTTACATCCTACAAGTGATTAAAGCAACTAAGAAAAGTCTATCTGAGATAGTCATGGGACAAGAAATGATGTCTCCTCACACCCTAGCTGCAAGGTACATAGGGAAGTGTCCAGAAACCTACAAACTTACTAAGAGATAGCATGATAGACTGATATAGCATACTCTTTCTTGGAGAAGACTACTAGAAATATGAAAAAATTGACTAACAAGAAGAGGAGGCATGCTAAATTCCAAGTTGGAGACTTAGTGCTTATCATAGAGGTGTCAAACGGGCCGGGCCGACCCGGCCCAGCACGAGGCACGGCACGGTTCGGCTGTGCCTGGGCCGGCCCGGCACGATAAAAAAACGTGCCCGGGCCCGTGCCCGGCACGGCTCGTGCCTTGGCACGGCACGCCGGCCCGCGTGCCTGCGTCGCGACTCGTGAGTCGCGACTCACGAGTCACGACTCACGGTCACGACTCACTGAGTCGTGATTCGTGACCCAACCGGGCCCCGCCCCCGGTAAAAAGACAGCGGGTCGGGTCCAAACAGACCCGCCCCGCCTGCCCTGCCTTGCCGTGCGCCCGTGCCCGAGCGGGCCGGCACGGCACGGCACGGCCTTGCCGTGCCCACGGGCCGTGCCGTGCCCGAATTTAAAAAACCGTGCCGTGCCGGGCACGGCACGGTAGCACGGCTGGGCATGTGAAAAACGGGCCGTGCCGTGCTGGGCCGGCCCGTTTGACACCTCTAGCTTATCAAGCTCATACCACAAGTCAAGTTCTTTCAAAAGGTGCATAAAGGACTTCTAAGAATAAATGAAGTCCCTTTTCACATATTGGTTAGTAAGGGTATCAAATAAGGTCAAACGATCACTAAGATTAAAAATTCATTAATTTTTTCATATTAGCAACATCAAGCCCAATAATGAAGATAAAGAATACTTAGTGAAATAGAAAGGATTACCAGAAAGCAAAGCTAGTTGAGAGCTAACAACAACAATATGGTAGTTTCAAGAATAAATCGAGTAGTTTCAAGTAAGATAATCAATGAGGATGTTTACATTATTAGTGAGGAAGAATGTCTCACCACTACCTTTGGAGAGCTCAAGAAATTTTTAGAAACATACAGAAATCTTTTTTTTTCTAAGTTGTGTGGAAGGTTCTATAGAATTAAATTGTCTAGAACATTTCAAGGTTCTAGATACTTCCATTGACATGTGTAAAAGAGAAGGTGATCTCATCTAGAAAATACCAAATTGTAATCTTAATTCTCTTAGTTGTAATTCTTTTATAGTGTTCTTTTGCGTTCTCTTCTTGCTTCTAATTATTGGTAGAATCCAAGTATAACTTATAAAAAAAAATAAGAGGCTGATTTAGCAACATTTGAGGGGTTAGTTGTCAAAGTATCACGCGGAAGCTTAGCAGAAATACTAAGTCCATGACACATGGCTCTATATTTACAAATCTTAATCTTTGGTAAAGATATAATTGTCACGCTAGAGAATATCCAAGACTTTTAGTACATGTAGAGTAATTAGTTATTAAGACATAAAATTAATGGCATAACTAATTAAAAGTTATGAGATAAGCATGGCTGCAATTCTAAGATAATATCACTACCAAAAAAATGAGTTGCATACAAAAAAGATTGTGCTAAAAAGATAGTTGAGTTGTGGCATAAATGATTGTTATGACTTGCAGGGTTTTGGCTAATAATAAATGACAAAATACATACTTGAAAATACCAACCATAACCAAGTTAATAATTATTTCAAAAAATATAATGATTTCACTACTATTCATCATAATTGATCTAAACTCAAATTTAATAAAATTGTTACCATTATCACATATTTCTATACTTGCACATCATCATAAAACTACCAAGATATAAAAAAAATATTTAGTATTTCACATATTGTGACTATATCTAAGGGTGAATTAAGTATGTATAATGATTCATTGACGAATATATTATATTTATTACATTACATCATACAAAAAAAAATCTTTGGGTTGCCTCCTAGATAGCACTATGTTCAACATCCATAGCTAGAACATGAATAATTTCTCACCACCAAAGGTGATCTCTAAAGTCCACACTAGCTTTTCAGTATGCATCTTTACTTTATATATATATATATTATTTATACACCATACCATTAACCATTTAGATTTTCTTTTTTGGGACTTTCCTCTTTGGATGCCATAACTTTTATAAATACTACAACTTCTCCTTTGATTCTAGCATGACCATTTTTTTCTGAACCCCAAATTCATGGAACCTAGCACAACCTTAGCTTTTTTATAAAGCTTTTTTTGGCCATTTTATTTAAGTAACACCAAAGTTATGACATTGAGCACTACCACAGCTTTGTCATTGAGCTTTTGAGTATTAATTTTTTTTCTATAACAACATCTTTATGATGGGTACTACTATGACTTTTATTTGGCTTTTTTTCAACTTTATATATCTTCCTTTGAATCCTCTAGAATTTTTGTCTCCACTATGTCTTAATAATTTGTTCTCTCATCCACCAATTAGGATTCTACCACTATTTGCTCTATTACTTAGTCTTCAGACTATACACATCATTTTCTCCATATAATTGTATAGAGTATTTATGCATTTTACTTCTTTTCTCTGCTTCCTTGAAATTGTCTTCAATAGATTCTTAATCAAGATTTTGAAGAATACCATGACTTCATAGCAGCCATCTTTCTCATATTTTAGTTTATCACTTTCAAAACTTCGAAGTAGCTCTTTTATATTATCTTTCTAGTTTTCTATGTCATTACTTTCATAATTTTATAGTTTCTCTGCTATATCATATTTCTCATCTTCATTAGGCTATAAAATCTTATATTGTCTTATGTAAGAAATTATCTATTCTTTAATAACCCATCTAATCATCGCATAGTTTCTAAATGCCTTTGCATAGATTGAACTTTACATACTCCTTGTTGACACACATAGTGAACTCCTTCCTGAAATCATTAAGTGCTTGTCAAGTAGCCAAAAATAGTCATCCCAAAATCAATAGTGAATAAAATGATATTCCTCCATACCCAATACAACAAAATTTTCTAGAAAAATAAAGATACCAAATTTAACCTAAATATTTTTGATTATACTATTTGAGTTCTTTATTGTTCGATTATCCGTTTAGAGTTAGATGTTAAATTAATTTTCTTGAGATTCAATCTTCCCAAAATTGACAAGGGCATCAAGTTGATACTTAATCCCAAGTCACATAATACTTTTCAAAATGTGTGATCCTCTATAGTATAATATATGGTAAAACTTTTGAGATTCTTCAATTTTATCTATATTATTCTTTGAATAATTAAACTATATTTGTCAGTCATATTCATGGTTTCATATGTTTCCAACTTCCTCTTATTACTTATCACATCCTTAATAAAATATGAGATAATAATTTGGCAAACAATATATTTACTTCTAGCTTCCAAGAAATATTGAGAAGATTCTTAAATTATTCATCCAATTTCCTTTTCCTAAAATATTATGAAAAAAGTGAACATCTAGTATACAATGTATGATAAAACTTTAGCTTCATTCAGATTCACATTATTCTCTCCATAGCCTTTGGTAACTTTTATTTGCATATTTTTTCTTTACTTCCTTCATTAATAGTTTGGGGTGAGATTTGGGCATGTACCTCCATAAAAGTCATGACTTTTAAAGTTGCCTCAGTGCTAGAGTTTTCCTTTTTGGAGATAGTCATAGTGTGAGTCACAGCTTCTACAAAAATAGTAGTGGGAGTCATGACAATTAAGAAAGTTGGGACACTATCAATTCCATAACCTTTAGATTCTGCTTGCTATATTCATTGGCCCTCTAACTACTCTTCACTTTGAAGTAATATTACTAATCAATTCATTGAGTTTGCTTTGATGTAATATTGAGATGTAGTGGAAGTCATAAAATCTAGTTCATCATTTATCACATTATATTAGGACTATCACTTTCTTTCCACCATATATGTGAGTGAGTATCATAGTTTACATATCATCATCAACTACAATAACATGTAGAAACATACCAATAGGTAAACATTAATTTTAGTCCTATATAATTACCAATTTGATCAATATCTATTTCACAACATAAATAAAATATCACATTAATAATCAAATATATTACATCACATAAATCAAAATAAATAAATCCTAAGCCCCAAATCAAGAATCTCGGATTCAAATCATAATTCCCCAAGCTATTTCAATTGAATTCTTGAAATCTACCTTAGAGAGTGAGGTTTGAAAGTCATACCCCCAACTATATGGTTTAGCCTTAATCTTAGATTCCTTACTCTTGGATCCTATATCGAGTATGTAAATCACTCCTAAGGTTGGTGTTGTGCCTTTTTGAAGGTGAAGAGTAAGAGAGGAAGTTAGCTAGTTTTCTAAGTTTCTGCTCATCACTTTTGTAATGTCTTTTATACTTAGTTATTTTCTAAGCAGAAAGTCATAGCTCTAGAATGATAACATAACTTTGACCTTTGTTTTCGTAAGCTCAAGTTCATGATGCTAGGAGGTGGCCATGGGATTGGAAAGCTTCTTAAACATTTTGTACCCAAAATATTATAGCATTGGGAAGTAACCATGAATTTTATAATTAGCCCATATATCAATGTTATAGTGCTCATACATAGACATTGTTTTGCCTTCTTGTGATACCAAAAAATCATGACCTTGTAAATGTTCGTGACCCGAGTAATACTCTTTTTCATTGTCTGAAGCCAAGATTCATAGTGCTAAGAAATAGTTGTGGCTCTAGTATTATGAATTTTAAACTTTGGTAAATATACAGTGGGAGCTAGAGAATGATCATGACTTTTAAAACTAATAGGGTACTTAGTTACTATAATATAAAATTAATATTATAGCTAATTAAATATTATGAGATAAGTGTGGCTATGATTCTAAGATATTATCATAGCTAAAAAGAATGTATTATAAAATAACAAAATTATGCTATCGAGATGGAAGTGTCATGACATAAAAAGATTTTCATGATTAATTATATAGAGTTTTGACTAAAATTGGATGTTGAAACTACTCGATAGGACCAACCATCACTATTTCTATAAATACCTCTAAAATACAATGATTTCACTATTATTCATCATTATCCATCTACATTTGAATTTCATGAAATCATTTGCATGTTTCCATACTTACACATCCCAAATACTCTAAAATATTCGATATTTTATATATCAAATAATATGGTGTAGGAAAAATTATTAGACAGCTGGTACTGCACCCCCTTAGTGATTTTCATTGTTTCTATTTTCTTTCTTATTTTTTTTCTCTCATCTCTATATCTAAAAATGTTTCTTATTATTCTCCCAATTTACCAATTTAGGAGTATTAATTCATACCAAAAACTTTGACTTATATGATGTTTACAACAAAACAAATAAATAAAAAAGGAAAACAAGAAAAACATAAATACAACATAAAAAATAACATGAACACTAAGCTACATTATTATTAATCTTTTTGTTGAGATAGATACATTAACTTAAATTAACTAATCAAACTAAATAATTTATTGTCTTACAAAAAGTTCATCAACAACTTTGTTATGGTGTCAAAACTTATCATTTACAACATTGTCTCAAAAGCTCAAAGGATTATATATCATCCAAAAAAATTTGTAAGTATATAGATCTTACCAATAATAAAGAAAACATTGGTCTAGCTATTGATCTTACATTGATTGCGTAGATAGTTTGATCAACCAATAATGAACTAATAACTACTCGAGTTAAGTACATAGACTTAAGTTTTGAAAAAATACTTAGACTCTAGAGTTGGTTCACTTCCTTGTGAATGATGAGATTGATTTAGTATTTGGATAATGTTATACTCAATTATTGGACGGATGATATATTTATGTGAAAATGCTCATGTACCCTTGTGACATATAAGATGGCTATCATCCTTGGACTATCACTACCAAGGATAGTCCTCTCATAGTTGTGCATTCAATATTTTAACACTAAAACCACTCTTCTTACATTCACAAGTTGTTAATATTTCTACCCCTTTTAGACAGTACATCAACTTCTCTTAATGACTACTTCAAGTATACATTTCTATTCTCCAACCTATAATATATTTATGCTTTCTACTTCTTAAGTCCCTTACTCATGTTAATTAATATGTGTATTCATATGAATCACACATATTGAAATCATAAAATAAAAAATGGCTCACATGACTCTTACCACTATATGATATACCTCATTTTGAATGTGTCTCATGACTTATCTATTAATATCTATCATGTCCAATATATGACTTTCACACTATGGTGAAACCCATAGATTAGATGTTCTATATAATCTTCATATCATTTGAAGATTAGTTCTTCTAAATATGCATAATAGATTGGTTTTAAATATATTTGTACTTTTAGCATATTTTTGAGCATGATACTTACAATAATTAAATTTATCTTAATCATATGATTTTTATGTATACATTTATTTTATGTAATAAGATTAAAATGATTATCTCTTCCTTTGTATCATACCTTATGATTATATTACATGACTTATTTTTTATTATCCATCATGACCAACACACATAGATTTATAATAAAGTAAAAATCCTAAATTTCAGTTCTAAATAACATCAACATTTATCAACATTCAACCCATGATATTATCAAAAAAACATTATATATTCACATTATAATAATACAAGTACAACAAACTAATCCTAGATTCTGATTTAGCATTGTATTGGGAAAGAATTTATGTGCGATATTTTGAGTGATATCTTACATAATTGAAGGTTACCAATAATACATTTAGTAAGGATCTAAGTCTCAAAACCTAATTCCAATCAATTATCACTTACTTTCTCCTTTGATTTCTACCTAATGAAAAGTTATAAGGTTATAAGTCAAATCTTAAAGCTAGGAGTCATAATGCTAGATTGAGGTTTCAACTTTAATATATATTATAAATTCTTTCCAGCGTATAGAATTCATGATAATAGGAATGATGTAATTGAGATAAATTTTTTTAGAATGCAAAGTCATGGTGGCAAGAATGACCACTACTAGTACCTTTATCTTCTAGAGTACACAGTCATAGCAGCAATAATGTTACAACTAATGCATTTACTCTGTGAATCAAAAAGTCGTAATGACATGAATGATCACAATTAATGCCTTTACTCTTAGAATATAAAATCATGGTGGCAAGAATGTAATGACTAAGACAAATATTATCTGAAACACAAAGTCATGATGAAAAAGATTACCACGACTAAAAATTACTTGAGTTATATAATTTTGAGCTCAATATTAATTTGTGTTGAAAAAATGTCATGATTTCTTATGCTAATGAGGTACTTTATTATCATGACATACAAATAATATTGTGATCATCATTGTGTTTCAAAAGTAGTGTGGTCGTGACTCCAAGAAAATATCATGACTATGAAAATAATCATGCATAGTAAAATAATTGTGAAAACTCAATGATAAAATTATGATATACAAAGATTGTCATAACTTGTTACGTAGAGTTGTGGCCAATAAAGGTTACCATGACTACTCAATATGTATGAGCATATTATAACTAAGTCATAATATAGTATATATCTTAACTCTCCATGTCCTTTGTGCTCTTCAAATCAACGTTTACCAAATTCATATGAAATATATCTGATTTCACTATTATTTATCTAATTCCATCAAAATTAATATTTAGTAAAATCTATTCAATTAAATCTTAAATCGGTACAAACACAAATATTATCATGCCAAACAACCCAAAATATTAAATATGTTGTATGTCAAACACTCTCTGATGCAACTTGTCATAATTGACTTTCTCCATAGAAGTCTTCTCTGATTTTTGATTACTTATCATTAATTTTAGTTCTTCAATTATATAATAGTAATCTCTATTAACAAGTAGATCAGCCATCTTAAATTTCTACAATTCCAAGCTCTTCCTTGTAAATTACTTGATCTCAATTCTAGATATAACCAAACATATCATTCTCATGTCCACCTTTCCATAGATTTAGTAAACACTAGATCTGAGTGCCAAGAACTAGCTTTAGTATCATAGTAATGTCAAGATAGTAGTACATAAGGAATATTGTGGTGCATAAGGCACAACTAAGTGTACATAAGCCATATGATACTGTTTGGATTGATTAATACATCTTCTAAAGTTACTACTTATGCAATCAAGTCATGACCCATGCTATAGTGATGTGACTAGATTAAAGCTACAACATATATCGAGGATTCACATCATGTTTTATGATTCCATGATTAGATTAAAGGTGAAACACTTAAAAAGTTGTAACCTCATATTTCATGGTACCATGACTAGACTAAAGCTAGAACAAGTACTAATGAGTTACAATTTGTTTTGTGGTGTCGCAATTGAAGACTATGTTTTCGAGTCATGATTCAACTTGAGATATAATATCTATTATGATTAGAGGTATCAAGTGGACCGAGTGGTCCAAGCACATCATGAGGCATGACCTAAATTAGATATGCTAGGCCTAGCATGACATGGTTCATAACCATGCCTCGACTTGGGTCATGTTGGCCCAAGACCCAACTTGTGCCATGGGCATTCATGCCCCATGCAATGCCTAGCCTGGTGACATGGTCCACTAGCAAGGTGACTTTTGACTGGACATAGGTCATGCCCCATCATGTATCTATGAGATGGGGCTGGATTTTTGTAAAAAAATCTTTTTATGTAAGCCAACTGTGGTTTACATAGCTAGCTATCCTGTTCAAGGCTTAAAGGCCTAACCAAAGTCATCCGCCCATTATGTTTTCATGTAATAGGTGTCGACAATACTGGTAACAAACATGTCCTATCACTGTACAACCTTAAAATAAAAAAAACACATTTTTTTAAAACATAGTTATCAACCCAGCACAATTCGACACAAAACTAGCATAGCCTAGCATGACCCGACACAAAATAGACACAATCCAGCATGATTCAACACAAAATCAGCACTGCCCAGCATGATCCGACACTACTATAGGTAAAATGGGCCATGTTGAGCCTAATGTTTGGCATTCATGTCATGCTTTTGCATGGTAGGGTGGCATGGCTGGCCCACTTAGAAATGGGCCATGTCAACATGCAATGATCCATTTGATACCTTTAGCTATGGTAAAGCAACTTGATTTGTGGTATCACAACATCATTGCAATCAAGACCTATTATAGAATATTTCTTCCTGTGACTTAAGGATTCAAGTTATGATTTATTTTATTAAGGTCGATACATGAATGAAACTATGACATGTTGAGTGTAATCACAACTTAAGACTTAGGTGTTATAGGTTTTTTTATTGTACTATATAAAAGCTTGTGCATTAAAAACATTAAAATATGTGTGAAAACAAAAAAATGTAAATACTCTACCACAAAGTATGAATAAAGTAAAAGAGTTTTCCTATGTATTATGTGTGTTCTATCTCTTATGCAATGTTATACATTTCCCTTCTTGAAATCCTAAATTAACATCGTTGAATGCCTACATTGATTCCTATTTTGATTTTGGAAGCAGTTAAACTTGGGATCTTATATTCCTCCTTTGTATCAGAGAAATTACTAAACATTGGAGTGATTCACCTTCCGAGATTTTTATTGTTTGGTATTGAACCAAATGTTATTTCCACATGGATCCCCTTTGTTTTGGGATCTTACACTTGGTATATGAATAAACATAATATTTGGCATCGAATAAGTTCACTTTGGTACTTGTAGTTCTAATATTCAATATCAATGAGATGGTACATAAGACAAATTTGTGTGATATATATGCATCATTGAATATATATTATATGAAGGGGGTTCATATATGCTTCAATGACAATGTTGATACTTGGGGCTTAAGATTGTGACACATATTGTACACCGATGTGATACATAGGGTACAACTAATTGTATAGTATATGAAAGATAGTATATGGGGCACAACGAGGCAATACACAAGGTACATAAGTATGATACATAAGACCCAATTCATTATACATTATGTGAATGTTTTTCAAACATGCCTCAACGATGAAGATTATCATAGGAGAAAGGGAAGATACAAAAGGTACCACTAATTATATATTATATGATACGGCTGATACATGTCCCAATGATAAATGATAGAAGGCGCACAACAAGATGTTACATAAGACACACTAATGTGATACTTGAGATATGACTACTCATATATTATATAGAAGGAACTCTTATATGCCTTAAAAACAAAGATGATACATGGGACACAAATGGTCAATATATACATGGTAATACATGCCTCAATGGGGTGGTACATAAGGCATGTCAAGGTGATACATAAGATTCAATGAGGTACATAAGGCATGTCAAGGTGATACTTAAGATTCAATGAGGTACATAAGGCATCATTGTTGTACATTATATAGAGAAGATTCATGCAAGTATCAATGCCAAAGATGATACATGAAATACACATGATCAATTCATAAAGTACACGAGATGTATATTAGACCCCACATGGGGGATTTTTATGGAGGGTCATAGGTGTCTTAATGATAAGGTAGTTTATAATGCACACTTGAGTAGTACATATTTCACTACTAGTTGTACTTGTACATTATCATTGAATAGACACACATATGTACATATTAGAAAATACATTCACACAGACAACACACACACACACACATACATGTGCATAATATATACACACATACATGTGCATAATATATGCACACATACATGTGCATAATATATACACACAAATAATAATTTGTATATTAAAAAATATTTAAAAAATATGTTTGTAGGTTATACATGTATGTCTATGTATTTTATATTCTTTCAAGAACTTTGTATTGTATATTTACATAATTTTTACTTCAGTTATTTGGTTATTCGTTGTGAATATATATATATATATATATGATTTTCAATGGATCAGAATCAGATTGTCTTTGAGCATTAACGGTTAGCACTTAACTGAGTCCTTAAGTTGACGCCCGAGATACAGCATGGAAGGAGAAGAAGGGGGGAGGATAAAATTGTGCAAAAGATTCAACGACACCAAAGCTAGCGGGGAGGCTGATCACAAGACAAAAGCTGGCACAGCGTGGAGCCATGCCTATCTTAATCAAAAACCATGGCATCCACTTTCCTACCCTAACCAACGCCGCAAGTGGGTTGCAGAGCAGATCCATGCAGAGCGCCAGCGTCGTTCCGAAGAAGTTACACGCGAGGTTTATTGGGAATGCCACTAATTCTATCCGTTGTCTCCCAGAACTGAAAATAATATAAACTTCATTCTCATACTCATTGTACATGGTTTTTGCAGTATGCTCAGGAGCAGGAATTTTTTCGCCAGATTTCTCTTGTTTCCAAAAAGGAGAAGGGAAAGGTATGGTTAAAAGGATTTTTACGTTCCCATGCATCTTGTGATAATTGAGATATCTGGAAGGCCTCAGGGGCACGCGGGGTATTTGCTATTTCTAAGAACGAAACCATCAACAAGTGGAAACGGGGTAACAAATCAAAATCGGAAAACCAAACTTAGATTGGCATTAAGGCCAGAATTGAATTGAGTTGAAATGAATGATACGTAGTCGAATCCACTCATACAATTACATATTTTTGCAGTCTGTAAACTGAAACAACCCTTTTTCGTTCAACAGAGCCTACTCAATGCTCCATGTAACTACCTCACAACAAGGCCCGATTGGATGAAATAGTTTAGAAGAGGCTGACTGAGATGGCACATGACTTGGTTGAACACTGTTATAATGATTTAGATGTTAATTATCACAACCAAGTGTTGGAAACCTGGATTCACCATCCATGTGGTGCAGGATGTATTAACATATAGTGATTTGGGCACAAAATAATGATTCTGACATAAAATATCAAACCCCAAACAGTGGCACTACATGGTAATAGGTTTTCAGAAACTATGTAATATTAGCATTATTCAGAAACAAACTTTTTGTTCTTTCGTTGAATGCCATTTATGGGTTAATTCAATTAAGCACGAAGTCTATGATATCCTAAAATAAATATCATAAAATTTAGATGTCTATGGTCTATAATTTAAAATGATAACGTATTTAAAATATAAATAATAAATTTTAGCTAGTCAGACGAAGCAAAAGGGGTCATCAGTTTCATATAACTTTAGCCAGTACTCAAGGTTGCCATCTAACATAGGATTTGAGTGATGTAATTGTCTCGATAAACCTTACCCTCAATAAAGCAGAGATGCCACATCTACCTGTCTTGTGCTTGAGAATTACAACTTATGGAGCCGAAGATGTTACTATCACATGAAAACAATTTCTTTTATTTTTTGACTTAATTGATATTTGCCTTAAGTGATATTTTTGATTTAAGAGATTTAACATTTATAGTTATTTAATTATTTATATTTATGATTTAAAATATTAAACAAATGCAAGGTAAAATATGTCTCAAAAATTAATAATAAAAATGTACATGTCATGATGAATATGTGAGAAAATTCAGAAGTAAAAATATAAAATAAAAGAACTATGCAATATCATTTGTTGGGATAAGTTGAACTATGCATGCCATTCAAAAAATGATAGTTTAAAATTCTTTAGATTGTTTTTTGGACTAAATTTCTAATTTATTATTTTAAAATATTGTAGAATATTTTATTATGTTGAGTTTTTTATCTAATTTTTTTATTTAAGAAGATTTATTGTAATTTTAAATCATTATTATCATTGTGTTTTGAATTAATTGGTATAAAAAAAAGAATTTATATGATATAATTTTCTTTTGTTTTTTTTTTGTAATTTTAATATTTTTATTATTGTTGAATGTATGTATACAATTTATTTTTTTTTTGTAGTGAGCTTTATTATTATGAGTTTTAGTTTATTGAATTTTCATCCTAATCATTGCTGGAGTTTTCAAATACTAAAGATTGTGTGCGTGCATGTGGTGCTGATATATAGGAAGTGTGAACAATGTGTGCGTAATATCTATTTGTAGTATTTTTGGTACAATATGGGTGTTGATGCAATGGTGACATTTATGTGGTGCAATGATAGTGTGACAATGGTGTGGATGTAGTCTTTTTATTGACATGATGTAATTGCAATGTAGTTGTGTAATAGTGTGTCCAATGTGGTGTAGTGTTGTGTCGATGTAGTGTTGACATTGACATGGTGTTAGTGTGTGTGGTAAAATGTGTGTAATGATGGGCACAATGAGCATGTATGTGTAACAGTGTGTGCAATGTGGTGTGCAATATTGTGAAGTGTGGTACAATGTGATATAATACAAATACATATTTGTACCTGCAATGATTGTTGGAGGAAATTAAAATTTTAGTAGATTATATCGCACTCAGTTATAGTTTATATAAAATTTGAGGGGCTCAAATATTTTTTTGGAATTGCAATGACTTTTGATTATATAAATATTTTATTGTCATAAAGGTGCTATGTCTTAAATATTCGTTTAGATATTGATCTTTGAATTGTACTCGAGCAAATATATTTATTGATCTAGGTATTGATTTTTTAGCTAATGTGAATTCTTACGTTGATTCAATTAAATATAAGAGAATTATAATAAAGATTAATTATTTAATTATTATTAGACTAAGCATATATTATATAATTAATATAATTAGTTATTTTTAAAATTTTTTGTGATATACTCATTTTGACTTAACTCTTTACATATGTTTATGTGCAAGAAAATCTCTATTATTTGGTATTTTATTGGGTGATCATGAATATCTTTTGTTAGTTGAAAAATTTTACTTTAGTTGGATGCCCATTTATGCATAGAAAAAATATATAAATTTTGTTATTTTATTTTAATTTTGAGGTAATTTCACTCTTGAAAAAGTAAGATTCATATAATAATTTTTAGATCTAGTACAAATACAGAGTACAGAGTCATTATTATAATTACATATAATATTTTTTTGATCGTACTTCTAATTAAGATGATTGAATTTCTAATCATTTTTTTATTATTTTTAGTTAGATAATAAGATATATATTTTTATAAATAAATTACTTTCTTCTTAGAAAGAAAATTCATGATAAGTCCATAGTTATAAATTATATTTCTATAATAGATTAGTTCGTTAACATATTCATAAAAGTCTTGAGTTAATCATAATATTTTTTTGATTTTTTTTTAAACTTGATATTTCATATATATATGTTTAAATTTAAATGTGGTATTGCAGTTTATTTAATATTTATTTATTATTTTACTTTTCTGATGTGAAAATTTATAGGCTGTCTCAATTATTTCTTTTTTATTTATATGTTAAGGTTTGTTGTATGTATGTGTAGAAAATATTATTCGTTGGTAGTGAGTTTTATTATTATGGGTTATTGTTTATTAATTTCTACATTTATTAATAATTAATTTAAATTTTAACATATTATATAATTTAGTGCTAACAAGAATAATGAGAATACATGTCAAATTAATGATGAGAGACATAAAATGAGAAAACCCAATAAAAAAATGAAGATACTACTATTATTTGTATATTTTACAAATAAATTACTATGGATGACTCATATAAGTACATGTAGAATTTAAAATTGTTCATAATATGTTATGAAAGAAATACAAGTTTTATGAGTAATAGAAAGCAAGAAGATAGAAGATATATAATGAGAAAAGAAATTGATAATAAAATGAATGATTGAATGTATTGAATACTTTTAACGGATGTAGTCATCGGCAGAATAAATCAATTTAATAAATATTTTTTTTTCTTAATTTAGAAATAATGCTCAAAATACATATAAAAAATAGTTGGAAATGGAATGTGTGTATATTATCAAATGATTGCATGAAATTTTTATTTGAATTTTCAACAAATAATTTAGGAGATTGATATGGTTAGACCAGGAAGGTATCATTTACTAGTTTAAAAAATAATTATTATAGTAAACTTGTTATTTGATAAAATGTTAGAAAAATAAACATTTAATTATGAGTATTTGGAGAGAGAGAGATAGCACTTTGATTAATCTTTTTTGTCAATTATTATAAAAAAATAGTATTTAACTTATTAATTGAGATTTTTTTTATGTTTAAGAAAAGAAAATTATCATTTGATTTTTTTGACACATGAATAGAGAAATTAAATGAGAAAAATATTATTAAAGTCAGAATAGAAAATCAACAAGATCATGTGATGATAAAAATTAATTTTGTTTTATTTATTTATTTTAAATTTTAAATGGTGTATTTTATAATTTTATTTAAATTAATTTTGTATATTATCAAATGAGAATATTGTAAATAAAATATTCACATTTATATTTGATTTTATCTTGCATATTATCTTTGACTTTAGAGGTCATGCCTTATGTGATTAGAAGTGCATTCGTTCAAGATTTGTGAAAACTACCTATTCATTAAAACTCAATTAGATTATTTACTTGATTCTTAAGTGTTGGATTGGTTAAAATTTTTGATATCTAAAATTCTTAAACTTTTATTCGTTAGATTAATTTTTTTCTTTGCAAAATGTGGATCAACAAAAAATAGTTGCCTTGATTTCTTAATGACAATTAAATTTTTGCAAAAAAAAAAAAAAAAAAAATTCAACATAGTTTCCATAAAATAAAAAACTGATAAATAATTATGTAGTTGGATATTTTTTGACAATTTTTTTATAATTTTAGAGTGGTAGTTGTAATATTTTCTTTTCTTGTGATTCATAGATTATTTATGATTGATAGATACTATTTTAATAAATATCAATTATTGATTATGTAAAATTTTTTAATCAATGATACTTTTGATTTTTCAGATGTATTATATTTAATATTGTATTTTGCATGGAGCCATCTACTCAGGAAGTGACTAATTGGTTGACTTTGCCTTGATACTTTTTGGACATGATCTCTAGTTTGAGATTTTATTTAAAAACACAATAATTTTTTTACGTGAAATATTAGATTTTTTGAAGTTATTAATAAAATATTTCAGAATATTCTAGAATATTTTATTATATTGAGTTTTTTAATCTATTTTTTATTTATTCAAGAAAATTATTTCTATTTTAAAATGATTATTTTTATTGTACATCAAATAGGTGATCCAAAAAAATTACATGATTCAATTTCTTTTTTTCTAATTTTAATATTATAATTTTATTTATTTTTTATTGTAGTATATTTTATAATTTATTGTGAATATGAATTATGAGATTATAAGTTAATTGAATTGTGAGAGTCTATTAAAATGAGAAAGCAAACGTGAAAATGTATTCATTTATTCAATAAAATTTGATGACACTTATTTATATTTTATTATAATATTACTAAAGAAGACACATAAGTACATAAAATTTTAAATGTTTATAATATGTGTGGAGGTAAATATTAGTTATATGATTACTAAAAAGCAAGAAGCATCAACACTTACAAAGGAAATACATTAATTACTATTTTTTTACATAATTTAGAAAAGATGGATAAAAGTACATATAAAATATATTGAGAAATGGAATATGTGTATTTAATAGTAAATGGTTGCATGAGGTTGTCATTTTATATTTTCAACAAATGAATTACAAGTTTGACTTTGATATGGTTTGAGTAAGATGAGTTCATCTGCATGATGTAAGATGTAATAATTTATAATTATTTAATCATTTTTATTTTATTTTATGGATGATTGTTCAATATCTGTGATGTCACACTCTAATATTATATTATTTATAACTACATGTATATTCATTTTTTGACAGTATGTTGAGATATTTTTATTATGTTTTAGTAATTTATTTTTCCTACATAAAATTTAATAGTTTTAAAATAATTCTTCTCACTAATTTTTTTTTAAAAAGATTATTGGATAAAATGATAAAAAAATAAATTTTCAATTACAGTGTTAAGTGATAACTTTTATTGTTGTGTTTTGTCAAGTATTCTAAATAAATGATATTTATTGATCAATTTATATTATTTCATAATTAAGAATTATTAAGTTTTTATTTAATATTTTTTATTTTTTATTTATTTTTCAATGTTTCAGAACACCTGACTTGTCGGTGCTACAGATTATATATAGATATATATAGCATTATGAGTATTCAAAAAATAATTTCTCATTTAAATCATAATTTTTTTTTTATTTTTAACTTTTTTCTATTTCTTCATTGTATCCCATAACAATGAAGTCATAGGTTAGATTTGAAGGAATTTAACATGATATCATAGAAATGTTTCCAATGAGGTGGTACTGATTTTGGGCTGTGCTGGTGATGACATACCTTTTGTGGTGATGGTGACTATTATAGAATCCTTGCCTCTAGTTTTGTGATTATAAAATATACACATACAATAAGTATTTTGTATTTTTTATTATATTTAGTGGCTTTCAGATGTCTAACAACATATTTTTTGTTGAGTTGGAATATTTTTTATTCAGCAATAGTTTAGAATCCTTGTTAAAGTTTTTGGCCAAATGAGTGTTTTTTTAAAAAGGTTAAAATATTAATTTTTCAAAATTTACATAATCACAATTGTTTTGTGCAAATCATTTTTTTAATTGATACTGGTGTTGTGTTGTTAGTTAAAAAAGGAGAATGAATTGCTACTTCGTTACATAATAGCGATGAGAGAATTGGGAGAGTTGACATGTATTCTTAAAGGTGGAAAAGTAGTAGTAATATTTTTTTTTGTTTAAAGTTTGTACATATTCGAGAAAGGTATTAGATGGATTATTAAATGTATTTAGGTTTATTCTTCTACAAACATATTTATTGGTTGTGTGATGCTCATGCTTTCTCTGAAGGAATACTCCTTTTTTTCTTTGTATGCTATTGATTTTGATATGTTTATTTCCATTATTTTGTTGGTTCAATACCTAATTCTATATTCTTAGGTCATAGAGTCATGAGCAATTACTCATATTAAAGGTTATATTTTTTTTTTATTTTTTTGGTTGAGTCAAGAGTATCTGATGCTATGATGATCAATGACATTGTCATATTGTTAGTCGCTTGATAATATTAATGTTAATATTTATTTTGATATATATTTTATATGTATCATTGTTTCATCATAATTTATTTTTTATCAATTACTTTATAATATAATAAGGTTGTAATGTCTTTTTTTCTTCTTGTATTTTTTATAGGAATGTTAAACTTAGAGGTGTCAACCGGGCTGGCCCGGCTCGGCCCGGCACGACATGGTTCGGCCGTGCCTGGGCCGGCCCAGGCACGATAAAAAACCGTGCCCGGGCCCGTGCCCGGGCCCGTGCCCAGGTCAGGCACGTGTTCTTCCTGTGCCGGTTTCACTCGCGCGGTTGAGCTAGCCTGCTGCCTACATGGCACAGGCTGCCCCGCCAAAGACCCACGCGGCCACGCGGCGCCCAGTCCCTCCTGAAAAAAAGACCGCTGGTCGGGTCTGATTGGACCCTACCCTCAGTCCCAACTCCCAAGTCCCAACCCACTTCCTTCCACTTCCACGAGGCCCTCTGCCCCGATTCCCGAACCGACACAAGTCCCCAACGGGAAAAAAATAAAAAAATACTAATAATATTAATTTTCAGCCGCTGGATTCGCCTCCAACGGCTAGGGGGCAGAATCCAACGGTCCTCATGATTCTGCCCCCTAAATAATTAATAAAAATTCAAAAAATATAAAAAAATATATTTTTTATAAAAAATTAATATCTTGAATCTATAAATTCTACCCCCCTCCCTTTAACATTTATGTTTTTTAAAAATATATATTCTCTCAAATTTTCTCTCTCACAAAAATCGTGCTTCTCTCTCTCGGGTCTCGGGATTTTGCTTTCGACTTGGATTTTCGTGAAACTCGACTTGAGTTTTGAATATTAGAGCTTGACTGCGGTGCACCGTGCATGTGACCGACCTCACTGCTTTTACCGGGTAATTTATTTTATGGTTTTTTATTCTCTCTCTCTATAGTTTCTCTCTCTAGACCAAACTTAGGAAAAATAAAAAATCATAAAAAATGACAAATACACCTGACACGTATTTAAATTTAGAAAATGAAAATATTACACAGAAGTCTGAGGCTGCTGAAACTTTAGTTTCTCCAGTCGTCTTAACCCAAAGTTCTAAAAAACAAAAAACTAGGAGTACTTCTGTAGTTTGGACTCATTTTAAAATCATAACACAAAAAAAATATTAGGGGTGAGGAACAAGAAATGACACAGTGTAAATATTGTATGAGACTTTTAACATGTAAGAGTTCATTTGAAACTGGGCACCTAAAAAGGCATGCCGAATTATCCACAAAAAAACATGGAGCATTAGATCCTAGACAAACCTAATTTGGTACTACATTTTTTGAGACTGTATCGAGTTCAGTCTCAAAGTTTACTCCCTTCATATACTCCAGCGAGTTGGGTAGGGACGGCATGGCCAGGCTCATCACATTGATGGGTCTTCCGATCAGATTTTCGGAAGATTCAAGGGTAGTGCGCATCATGCAGACATATTTTCAGCCTGCCTATCGTAGGATTCTTAGGTCCACATCTAGGAATGACATACTAAAGATATATAAGTTAGAAAAATAAAAAATAATTAAGGAATTTATGACATATAGTGGAGTGGTGTCCGTGACGTCTGATATATGGACAAGTCACGATGATTTTTTTTATGCATGTCTCACGAGCCACTATGTAGATTCTAACTGGACAATCAATAAAAAAATTTTAGGATTCTCTGAGATTCTTCATCCTCGTGATGATCCGACCATTTTTGAGTGTATGATGAAAATCTTTAGGGAATATAAAATTCAAAATAAAATTTTTAGTGTCACATTCGATAACGCTTCTAATAATGGAGTAGCGATCAATATATTTGTTAGGAATATTAGAGACGCACCATTAGGAGAGATCTTTCATGTCAGATGCATGTATCACGTGATTAACCTGATTGTTCAAGCGGGTATGATTGTGTGTTTCCATGCGTTGGATAATATACGCAATGCACTAAAATATATTCGCACTCCTCGCAGATAACAAGAGTTTGGTAGTCTCTGTTTGTCTGCGAATCTTAAGAAGAAATTCCAATCGGATGTGAGACATCGTTGGAATTTAACGTACCTGATGTTAGAATCATGTGTTGGATACGAACACGTGATATCTGATTACGTTAATAGTAAGAGTGATGAACTTATTATTGACGATACTGACTGGGCTTCAGGATTTTCATTTATGAAATTCCTGAAAATATGTTATGACACGACGAACATGTGTTCGTCGGTTTGTACGCTCACCACTTGCATTGCACTCCGTTGCATATGCAATATTAGTAGTATGTTTAGGAAGTATCGAGCTGACCCGACGCTTAGCCATATGGTTGCAGAGATGGAGACCAAGTACTTGAAGTACTGGTCCACCATTCCATCTCTTTATTACCTCGCTCCATGCATGGACCCTAGGGTTAAGGTGGAAGGGGTAGAAAATACCCTGACTTTCATTTCCTCGTGAATGAACCTGGAAGAGCCACCCTGAAGGGTTTATTCACGAGAAGTTGACTGACTTATTCACATACTATGATACTAGGTATGGTGGTGGCAGTAGTGAGACTGTGGTTACGGACATTGATACCTTATTCGGAGATGATGATTTTTTCATTCAGCTAACGAGGGGGAAACGTAGGGGTGGACCATCACATATGAGCGAGCTGTCTCGGTACTTAGATACCGATTACTGCTCAATCTTATCACATTCTGATACTAAGAATCTTGATTTATTACAGTGGTGAAAATCATATGAGTCTACATTTTCCGTGTTATCTAGGATGATACGGGATCTACTGACTCCTCCGGTGTCGAGCGTAGCATCGGAGTCTGCTTTTTCTGTTGCAGTGAACGTGATTTCGGATAGGAGATCGAGATTATGTCCAGATATGGTTGAGGCCTTGGCTTGTTTGAAGGATTGTGAGGAATCGAGGTTTAGCATCCATGATTGTATTGGAGCTGGGACTGGGACATGCACTGCAGTCGCATCCACATCCACTATGATGACGGAGAAGTTGATTGCCGATGATGATGATCCATATGATACTGATCTTGATGTTGCGGCTGATGATTCTCATGATATGCCGATTGATGATTGATGATGATCTACTGTTTTTTGTTTTCAATGTTGTTTTTATTGATTGTCCGCTTTGTTTGTACGTTGTGTTGAAACTGATATTTGTTTTGTTCGGACATTCGGTTTCAAATGGATGATTGATAATTTTTCATTTGTGTTGTTAATGTTTTTTTTTAATTTTTATTTTTACTAACATAATGTATTGATTTATTTTTTTTTATAATTTAAATTTTCTTTTAAAAATTAATAGCTTTATTATATAATTAATAATTATAATAAAATTTAAACTAATTTGATATTAAAAAAAAATTTAAACTTTGTTTTTTTAATTAATTTTTAATTTTAACATTTTTAAAAATATAAATATTTAATACTATACAATATCTAAATTTTTAAATATATTAAAAAAAATAAATAAATTTTCTGCCTCTCGGGCCTGGCACAGCCTGCCGTGCCTTCGGGCCGTGTCGGGCTTGGCTTTTTTAAACAGTGCTGGGCCGGGCACGACACAGTACAGTAACCGTGCCGTGCCCGGCCCGGCACGGAAGCACGATCGTGCCCTAAAAAAAAGGACCGGGCCGGCCCGGGCAGGCTTGTTTGACACCTCTAGTTAAACTAGACGGATAGTTTTTTTATGGATTGAGCATGATGGATTGTATCTATTCTTCTAGACTCATATGAGTAATTCTAGATATCTATTATTAATCAACCAAATATTATAAGAATGATATTTATTGATTATAAGATTTGTTAATTAGAAAAATATATAAAAAATTTTTATCTAGAATGTTAAGAGTGTATTAAGAGTGATATATTTCATTTGATTCACTTAAATATTTGAACCTCCTATAAGACAAACATATATGATGACTTAAGATATTTTATTATTTTTATTAATAATATATTTGATTTGAATGATTGTTAGTTTAGATGTGACATTAAAATGTTGAAAAATAATAATATGCTAAAATATATTTTTTATTTATTTTTTTGTTTCTTTGACGAGCAAAAAATGGTTCATTATATGTCAAGTATTAGTTTTCCTACACATAATGAGTTGTGAAGAAGAATCAATTTATGATTAAAATGATCAGGATATTTATTTTTTTTATAGGAGTGTAATTAGATATTTTTGGAGAGAAATGATATTAACTATTAATTTAATAATTAATTGATTTCTTTTTTTGTTTTTTTAGGTCATATCTTATAACTTAATATTCTTTTATTAATCAAAGCTCTTTGGGTATATTTATTTTATTTAGGATGTCTCTTTAGGTAGGGAGGAGTTGATTGCTCGTGTTATGAAATGCATCTTTATTGGGTAATCAAGTACTCAGAAGTAATATATGTGTTATTTTTTAAAAACTAGGAGTATAATTACGAGTGCTAATGTTATATTTTTCAAAGATAAATTATTCATTAAGAATTTGATCCAAGAGGATGTATCTTTAGATATTAAGTTTTTTTTTTCTTTTTCTATTGTTATATCTCATGGAAGCATAACAGGTGACATGCTCATATATCCATACTTGATATGACTATCGTGATTGATTTTGAGCAGAATAGTGATATCTCTCCTAGAATAGTGTGCCTAGCAGAGATGCTTAGAGTTAGTGTTCCACTGGACACAAGATATAAGTATCTCCTAGAGTGGGATATGATGGTTATTAGGTTTGATGGTCTCACATACTTTTTGGAGACATAATGTAGAGCTAAGATGTTAATTAATCATGAGTTAAGTGAATTAAATATTTTTTGGAAGAGTTTTGTCTATTAGTTCAGAAACTGATGATACCTTAGTGTAACAACTAGGTATTTTGGAATATTGCTGCCAACTTGGTATTCTTTAAGCATGTAGTAGATTTGGTTAATTGTTATATCATTCAGGAAAAGATCAATGATAGTTCGATCACTACAATCTATGTACATATCAGAATTTAGTAAGCAAATTATATGCTTCTTCATTAAGGTTTTAACAAATTACATATTATTTTCTTTACTTCTAAATTAGAGATATGTGACTTATATTTCTCAACTTGAAGTGGTGTTAAGTTTTAATTTATTATTTTTTGTTTTTATTTATATTTTGTTATTTGAGAGCATTCGACTTGTAGGCTACTCCAACTTTTATATATATATATATATATAAAATTGTATATTTTATAAATAAAATTTTTCAATTTAATCATATTTTTTTTTTACTTTCTCTTTCATCTCTTATCTCGTTTTCATTATCGTGAAATTCTATGTTGGATTTGATGGAATTAAACTAGAATAAGAAAATAACATTTAAATTTTTTGATACATGAATATAAAAAATTGATGAGAATAAAATTATTGAAATCATAATAGAAAATCAATGTAATCATAATCAAAGTATATCTGATAAAAAATATAATGTAATTGGTTGTCATCATCATCATAATAGAAAATCATAATAAAAAATCCAATCTCTATGATTTATTGGGAGGAAAGCATGTTAAGATTCGAGATTTATCTCTCTCAAACGACATTGCAAGAGAGCATTGTATACTAAGTATGATCTTTATTTATTTCTAAATTTATGTGCATTTTTTTTATTATATATTATTTTTATTTTTTTGATTAGGCTAATATTATTTGAATTTTTTTAAGACGTGATATTATTTAGGATAATGATGAGTTATAACAAATATGCTACTTGTTTTTTAATCAAGTAAGATCTAGAAATCAAATATAAATTCATAATTAATTCTGAGTGAGTTTTTTTTTTTTTGAAAATTAGAATTAATGAGAATATAAACATAATGTTTGTTTGCTTGCGAAGAATTATATTGAAACTTATTGGACATATTTTGTAAATAATTTTTAGTAGTGATCTTCTAAAATAGGATTTTACTTTCTCTAGCTATTTGATATATATATATATATATATATATATGATTTTAAAGTATATATGAAGTTTAAATGAGAAGATAAAAATGAAGTCTGATAGATTCTTTTGAAGCTCCTCCTAGATTTTCATGAACTAGAATCCCAAATTTTGATTGTCAATTTTAAATATTCATATATGATTAAAATAATTTCTCATGACTTGATTTGGTAAATTTTTTACTAGTTTAATATGATTTGGATTTGATATGTATTTTATATTATTTGAGTTTCATAGGTGTGTGCTTTCTTAAATTCATGATTAGGGGATTCTTTTTCTAATAATATATATATATATTGATAATTTTATTTTTAAGATTAAATGAGTTATATATTAATTTGAAATAATGTTTGGAATTTATAGTTGTTATATAATATAGCCTTGACTTTACCCAAATACAAATTTTGTTCAAGATTGTATACTTCTACATATGAATAATTTTATTCTAATAAAGATATGAATTAAATATACATATAGAGTTTGGACTTTATAGTTGTATTATAATATAGTCTTAACTTTACCCAAATACATTTTTTTCTTGAGATACTTATATTTTTGATTGTATCAAAAATTAAATACATTATTATTATAAGTAATTTTATCTTAGTTTTTTCATGATACTTTTATATAAATATTATTTTATACATAGTATTTAAGTATATACACTTTGATATACCAAATCACATAAGAATTCTGAAATTTAAAATATTTGAACTAGAATAGTATTGAGATGGTTGATTATTAGAGAATGTTTGTGCTAGAGGTCATGTATTGATGTGATGATACATATTTTAATTAAATGATGATATTTATTAATCTTTCTCATATAGTTTTTTGATGATATATAGTTTTTTGATTAATCTTTCTCAGATATTTTGATGATATATATTAGTTCGAGACTTATTATATATAGTTTTTTTGATTCGCAAGTATAAGATTGTTATGATATTAATCTTTCTCATATCTCGCACTAAGCAAGAATATTTTAATTTGTTACAATCTCAATTATTTCATGTATGCTCTAATGTATGAAAATAAACTATTCTTTGAGATATGCTTTAGATATCATGACCATATAGGGTCTAATAGTTTTGATATTTTAAGTTATAATTTTATATGCACAAATAAAAATTCTAATTTTTTGTACTTTTATATTAGACAAGATTATTGTTCTTGGAAGAAAGAAGCATATTATTATAAATAATATGTTTAGATATTATTTATATGTTTAGATATTATTTTAAATTTGGTATTTCTTAAGTAAATAAAAAATATTGAGATATATTATCATTTTATTTTTTTTTAAAAAAGATTAGGATTATTTAATTATTATAATATATATTTTAAAAGAGATTAAATTGTAATTTTTTTATCAATATTAAGAATTATTTCAATGCCCTTATCTTCAAAAATTAAAGAGGATGAATCTGGTGAGTCTTAAACTTAAAATTTATCTTCATTGTATGAAGAGACTTAATATCATACCAAGTTATGATCTTAAATATATGCATATAATATAAGGAATTCCTAGGATATCTATTTTAGTATTATTCTTAATCACATATTTTTAATGTTGGAGTAATAATGAGATTTAATGTGTTAGTATTTATTTAATTTTATCCTCAAATTAAATAGAAGAATATTTATAATATACAAGGATGCTTCAATACTTTTTTTTTTCCATCCTATATTCATGCTTTATTTTATTGGTGATGTTTAAATAAATTTATTTGTCATTTTTTGTGTTTTTATTTTATTTTATTAACATTAATTGTATGAATAAAGCCATGTAATATGCCAGTCATATTTATGCCTTTCTATTTCTAAAAGTGCACATTGCTTCTTTTGTGGATTTTTTATTGTTTAATGACAATAACCAAGCACATATACCTTTTTTTGTAGTTATTGCCGCAGATATTGTAGACAAGCGTTAGCATATGTTGAAAACATATAAGCATGCTCTATTGGTTTCATTTATTGTTTAGTAATATTTAACAGATTGAGATGATGAAAGCTGTTAGCTTCATGTATATTCGCCCACCTGGTTATAATGCTGAAAGTGCCAAGGAAGCTGTGATTACTGATGAGAAAAAAGGACATGAGCAAGATAAACAATCTTGTGACATGACTCAAGCCGGATCCTGCCCTTCGACGTAGTTATTTGTGTATTTTTTTTTATAATTTTCTGTTTCTATTTTTTGTAATCTAAATGAAAATTTACAATAATGCCTTCTCAATGATATATATACGTTGTTTTTTCAGGCAACAAGGATCAATATCTGTTACAAAGGATAAAGATGTAAGTGAAGAAAGAAAGAAAAATAGACCAAAAGATGCTTTTGGCCATCCTTTGCCAACTGAAGAACAATTTAACATTCTTAAAAATGCTCCAAGGTCTGTCTATTCAAAATACTTTATATTTTTATTTTTCTGCTTTTCTTGCAGCATTTTAATTGCCATTTTTTTGATTTTCATTGCCTCTAGCTCAAACTTTATTTCTCATAGAACATGATTATGTCATCAGTGTGTTTCTGGCTGTATAATGCATGTGTTGTTAGTGTCATCCTCCTTTGCTTGGGGTTTTTTTTTTATATTCTTGCTGAGTAAGCAAATATTCTATTTTATGACCCTAAGATGCTTGCTCAGTCAACAAAGCTATTGTATAATTTCTTGTGCCAGTATGTTTTGAAAAGGAATGCAAGACAGTAAGACTTAGAGAAATATCATGCAAGTTTTGTTCATGGAAAGTTAAATAAGAGTACAAAGAATATGTACAAAACTATCATGACTAGAACATCTCTTAACAAACATGGGCACTTCTATTATAATGCATAAGATACATGCACACACTACTCACTCACTCTCAAATCCTGCATATTTATATGATTTGATGAAATATTAAATTTTAATATGTTAAAGAAAAATGATTATTTAATATTAACTAAATGAATGATATATAAATGATGTATGTGACAAAAAAAAGATAAAAAAGATTAGAGCATTACTAGTAGATTGGTATACTTTAATTGTATAACTATATAAATGATAATAAAATAATGAAATAACTTAAAAATTAATCTTAATACTTAATAATAAGTTGATTTATAAAAGTTCAATATGCCTAGTTTGAGAGTAACAATGTAAATCAAAGTTTCACTTTCAATTATCTTGTAAAGATATTTGTAAGTTGATCTCTTGTGCATTTTATCTCGACTAAAGTAATAATTAATTTCTATATGTTTTATTTATTTATACTAATAAAAATAAAATGGAAAATTTTGTAAATCATTAACTTACTATCACAACAGAGAAAAATAGTAATAACCGTATGTATCTTATATTTTTAGGAGACAAAAAGTTTTCTAAACAAATTAAAATCTTATAACAAGTCTTCTCCCTATCATAGATGGTGCTTAACTTGAATTATAATTCCCTAAAAAATTGGAAATGATCATAATCTTTAAATAAAATAGCAAGCCTAACTGATTTTTACCATATTTGAGTTTGAAAAGAGCAGTCTCTATATATATGTGATTGTGACATGGAGAATTTAGAAAACTATGTAAATGGACAACTTAAAAAATATTTGACATAATAATTATTAAATATTTAAATTTTCTTATATTTCTTTTATATTTCATGGAATCATTTGAGGAATTTGTTGAGATTGTGAGATCCACATCACTTTCAATTAGTAAATTAATATGTGCCCATCCAAAGAGGTTAGACTTGATCAAAATTTCTAAATTATATTTTTGCTGAATAGAATCATTCCTATACGAAAGTTATCAACCTCGATCCAAGAAAGCATTTGAGTTTCTCCATCTTATTTGTGTGAAATAAAGTTTTGTAGAAATTCTTGAGTTAGACAATATTCATATCATCACTATTAATAATAATGTTATTCATGTACATGAGAGTAGAATATAAATATTTAGGCTCATTTGGTAAAATTTAGAGTAATATGAAACACATTTCTATAAAAAAAAATAAATCATCACAAAAGAAAATCACTAAAATTAAATCCTTAGTTATTGTTTCAGTGCATATAGAGCTTTTTGTAATATACAAACTAAGTTTGGTCTCTCATGCATGAGCATGAAAATTAGGTGGTTGTTCTATGAAAATATTCTTCTTAGAATTTTTATGAATGAATTCATTCTTTACATATTCATATCAAACTAGCATATCTTCTAATGGACAGTAACAATAAAAGATATATCTTCTAATGGACAGTAGCATAAGAGAATATTAAAGTTATTTATTTAAAATATTTGTGAAAGTATTTGAGTAAGAGTAATATTGTACTGGTTTAATTAATTGGGAAGTATTCGTATTACATTCATATGTTAGAGGTGCTGTCTTTATATGAAGACACGTATTTTCATTTAAGTATAATAGATCTTGGGTTTGAGACTTATTTTACCTAAATTTCTCTGATTTTTGGAGAAATATTGTTTATATATTAACTTATCATAGATCCCATGCTAAAATTTTTGTATTTTATTTTGCTACAAGTTATATTTTTAGTCTCATTTCCTTTATTCCTTATCAATGTGTTTAGAAGGTGGTTTATTAACATGCTCAGGTTTCATCTTAAATGTAATAGTATCTCATAGTGGGATTTAGGCATTATTTTAGTCTCAAAAAAAATAAAAAATTAGAAAAATCTGAATATCACATGAATAAGAAAGTAGTTTAGACAAGAGGTGAACAATAAGTTTATTTACTTTTTTACGATGAGCATTCAAAAGAGCGAGATTGGAGTAGGGGTCCAAAAAGGGTTGGACAGCCCAACCCAACCCGCAACATGACTTCTACCAGAAGGCAACATAACATGACCCAAGGTGTTTGCTTGATTGGCTCAAATTTGCCAAAGTCTAAATTCTTATCTGGGTCTTGTTCAGGTCATGTCTCATGGCAGGTTGGGTTTGTGACTTGAGTTTGGTTTGTGATACCCAAGCACTGAATTTTTTTTATTAAGTCAGTGGATCATATTGAATGGGCATGTGGGAGATATATGTGAGAGCATATAGTGAAGATTAGACATAAAGGAAAAGTTGATCTACTTAAAGACAAGCTGATAACAAGGATGAATATAAAAACTTATGGCATGAATTATTGGTATATTTTATCTCTAGTGATCAATAATAGCATTATTGGCTTATTGTTCTTTGTTACTTCTCATAGGTAGATTATATAACATAAAATATTTTTTTTCATGCTGATATTGAGAATGAGATATTTATATAATAATTGTCATATTTTATTATTTTAGTAAGTGTGGGTATGATATATAGATTATGGAGGATTTTTAGCTTGAAGCAATCTCATAGTATGTATAATTATTTTTTTTAGTACTTATTATTTTTGTCCTTATTGGAGAAACTCATATTGTATGCATGTATTTGAGGTTATGACTTGTAGTGATGATAAATATTTTTTGTCCAAATGTGATAAATTTTGAGTTTAAGACTCATCCTTCATAAATTTTTTTGATTTTTTGAGGTAAGATTATGTAGATATTAATTTTATATAAATACTATGTTTAAGTAAATATTTTGTATACTAGATATGATGTATTACTTTTAATTGTAGGGGATGTATATTAAATTATTAATATTTTTTATTATTGTGAATCAAATGAGCAATATATAATATTAATGATATATATCGATGATATTTTATTATTGATGATCATGATAATTTATTTAATATAATGTAATTGAAATTGTTCTTTTTAATCAAGTTTGAAATGAAGGATTTGAGGCATCTCAGATACTTTCAAGGTATTGTAGTTATTTATTTAATAGGTATGATTTTTTTTTTCATAGAAAACGTATATTTTTGATTTTCTGTCTGAGCTTGACATGATAAGATATATATTAATCTATTCAACACTTAATTAAAGTGTAGACATGCCAATCAATATTGGCACTTAAATTAATTTTTTAAAATATATGAGAAATATAAAAAATATTAATTATCAAATAATTATTAGACTTAATATCATTGAAATAAATATAATTAGTTATTTCTTAGATTACTAAAAATAGATTAAAATGGATATATATTTTTGGATTCTTATGATAAAAGGAAAAAAATCTTATATCTGATTTTAATATTTTTGTTGGACATTGATTTTATAATAGTGAATAGTAAGTTGTTATGTTCAAATTGAATAAAAAGATATGGTATAGAGCTATGAGATTAGTTTTTTATGAGTTTCAATCGATTAATTATTTTTAAATGAGCTTTGCTTATATGTTCATTGATTAGTGATATTTATTATGATGATTAGGCACATCAATACATTGTTGCTAATATGATATTTTACTAGTAAATAAAATATTTTGAGATTGATTATTATTTGATACAAGAAAAGATATATCATCATTTTATAGTTATAATCCATGTGACTATCAATGATAATATTGTAGTCATCGTCATCCTGAAGGAAATTAGTTGATGATTTTCATCTAATTGTGTGCTTGAGATATGTATATACTAATTTTAGTGGTTGTTTAAGATTTATTATTTTTTATTTTATTTGTTGTGTTATTTTTTTTTTGTTTTTTTTTTTGGACGGGAGCACTTGCTGTGTGTGTATTGCCTCAACCGTAGCCACACATGACCTTTTTTTTTTTTAATGTTTGAAAGATGTTGAATGGATGAATGAGTTTATGCTCATCAACTTCAACACTTGTAGATTAGTATCATGGTAAAATATTTTTACAAATATTCTTAATTATTGAATTTTAATTTTTTTTAAAAATTTTCTGTCTTCATTCGATTTTTTGCTTTTGTTTAGTCCTCTTTAATAAATATTATTATATAATTCATATAACTTTGGATATTTCAAAACATATGCCTTTAGGTTTGATACTTCTGAATATGTTTTGTTGGGTAAGTTCTCACAAACAGTTGATTAGATTTGAAAAAAATCAAAATGAAGTATGTTCTTCAAAATAGACAAGTGTTTCTAATTTGCTATGTTTTTGAGGAATGGAATTCTTTGATGACTCGGTGCAGGCTGGAGACAGGTGTTCCTGCGAGGTCAAAGCCATTTGGGATCGAAGTACGGAATGTAAAATGTGTGCGATGTGAGCAATTTGGTCACCAAAGTGGTGACCGTGAGTGCCCATTGAAAGACATTCTCATGCCGAACGATGAGAGCCGTTTGAAAAGACAGGATCCTTTGGCTGCCATGATGTCCCACATGGGCCCCAGCGAGGTTACTGTTATATTCGTCTGGCTGTTTCAAATTTCAAATGAAACTCTCAAGCTTATGCTGAAAAATGGAGCTCATGTCACCTTTCACAGCCACTGACGTGGGAGCTCAAGCAAAAGCCAGGCATGACTCCTCCTCGAGGAGGTTTTGATCCAAATCATCCTAATCAGCAGATTGTCGAGGACATATTTGACGAATATGGCGGTGACCATCTTGCTGCAGCATTTTTTTTTTTATCTTTTTTGGTGAGGTTGGAACCCACAATTTTAAGGTGAGGTTGGAATCGAAGATCCTATTGATAAACTATAATGTTGGAACCCACCTCTGCCATTTGAGCTAACCCGCGTGAGCTAAAATATCTCTTTATTAGTTTATCTTTTCATGGTTATGTCGCCTGAATTTTTAAATATAATTTTTTTTTTTGTAATAAATTTCATCACTAGTTTGTGATGGGCAATTATCTATGAAGTTCATGTGTTAAATGCTTGTATTGGAGATAATATCTTGATACAATAGTAAATAATTTCATTAAAGGCAGCATGTCTTTGGTTCGAGACTCTGTAGATATAATTTTTAGGATTTTTTGAGATAAGATTATTGGGCAATTATCTATTAAGTAAGAGTCTTATGTGATGGGTACGAGCTCCATCACATTACTAGTTTGCATATAATTCACGCAAGGTCGTCTTGTATTATTATGGGTGAATTTGGATCTCATTATCATGAAATTTCTCAATAAGAATTTTAATTTTTATTATTTTTATTGGTATGTAATATAGTGTATTATTACACCAATATTAATATATCAAATCTTAATAGAATTTTGAAATTAAAAATATTTAGTCGATAATAATATTAGGAAATAATTATTTGGGATTTTATCGTGTTAAATGAATATTTTAGAAGACATATTCTGGTGTGATGATTAGTTATTTCATCAAAGAGTGGTAGTTCTCAGATTCGAGACTTATAAAATGTAATCTTTATTATTTTTGGGGATAAAATTCTAAATATATTTTCCTTTCTAAGGCCTTGTGTTAAGCTACGTGATTGCTGTCATATTCATGTTCTTTTAGGAAACAAAAATTAAAAAATAAAAAGCTCTAGAGGCATTGAAATTCAAAGTTTTTATTTTGTTGATCATTAATTGAATGAATCATTTAGCATCTGGTTGGTTTTTTAGGGTTTCTTGGTGGTGGAGGTGTTCCTGTGTTGCTGAGCAGCTTCCGTCCAAAGAACAATAAAAGAAAATCAAAGGACAGGAAGCATGAGAGGAATTTATCATCCATCAAGAAACATGGGGCGAGTCTTAATGAAAATGGATCTTCCCCTTCACGGGACAAGAAGAAATCGTGGAAAGAAAAGAAAACAAAACGGCAGGAGAATCACAAGTGCGAGAATTTTTCTGATTGTGGTTCAGGCTCTAGTGGTGGGCACCAACACTACCACATAAGCAAGAATAAAGAACGGTGCTGGGGATATCATGCCTCCAACTCCAAGAGATCCTCGTATCCACCAAATGATTCAGAGTTTGGGCGCCACCATGGGAACAAGCATCATCATCACCATTATCA
Organism: Sapria himalayana; assembly: GCA_029783825.1. Taxonomy (NCBI): domain Eukaryota; kingdom Viridiplantae; phylum Streptophyta; class Magnoliopsida; order Malpighiales; family Rafflesiaceae; genus Sapria; species Sapria himalayana. Next base: position 54,739 of record JAREIK010018459.1, on the reverse strand, counting down.
TCATCATCATCATCATCATCATCATCATCATTTTTATTAATGGGGATTTCTGATTCTTGTAAAGTGTAAGTTGAGTTGACTGAAATTAAGGCTCTCACACTATTTCCCAAGCATCTAAGAGTGTGATCATTCATTTGGCGATCATAAAGGTGTAGTAGATGGTAGTTGATGGAAATGGATGCCTTTGTGTGTGTAAATTGGGGCTCACCAACATAATGAACTCACACTTTATTTAATATATAGTCATGCATATTACACAATGTTTCTGCTTTAATTTGGGGTTTGAGATATTAATATTTTGACTAGCATTATCATCCTTGGATTATATTATTTAATATATGGTCATGCCTTTGTGCTTGTTATAGTACCAATACTTGAGGCATTAAATAGATATATGCTAAATAATGATTTTGTAAGTGACTAGGTACACATGTATTATTTTTGTACTGGTGTAATTAATATTAAAGTTTTTATAATATCAAATATATTAGTATGTGTTATTACATACTTAATGTTAATATAATCGGGTACTTATTAATATTTTTAAAACATTATATTCTTAGTATAATTATCTGAGAAATAAATATCCCAAAAAGTAAAATTGTGGGTTGGTGGTGTAAATAATGAAAGTGGTTTCATGAATATATAAGTATCAAACGGGCTATGTCATGTTGGCATTATACGGTAAGCCTGCATAATGAAGGGTTGTGGCAGACAAGTGTCGGGTCTGGAGCGAGGCGAGCCTTGCTACTATGACATCGTAGACCTACATAATGGTGGCTCATGGAAGATTGTGCCAGGCTTGGAACAGGAAGGGCCGTGTTGCTACGGCCTTGTTTGGGTCTTTTTGGGGAGGTAATTGGTTCAGGCTGCATAAGGGCCATGGCCCAAGGGGCAACGGCCAATGGGCCAATGGGGTCAATGTGCCAATGGTCGAATGGGCAAGGCATGACGAATGAGCCACAAGGTGGCTTTTTATTGTCTTTATCCAAAAATGTAAATCTTAAGACCTAAGATTGCCAAATACTAAGATCATTAATGACTTATGCAAATTTTATTTTTTTTAATTAAAAAGATGAATACGTAAATTAAATAAAAAAAATATTAAAACTTAAATTGAGAAAAATGATAAAGGCCAAAGTGCAATTCAAACCAATTTAATATTCAATAAAATACTTGCTGGATATATCATACAATTTACAAAAGGCATAAATAAAGAAATCACAACACTATATAAAAGTACATAAATTTAAAATAAAAAAAAATGACAAACATAAACAAGCAATAATGTTATACTGTTGTATGCTATATGTATGACATGAATGATGAATTAAGAATTTTCAAGGAATTAGAGGTATCAACCGGGCCGAGCCGGCTCGGTTTTTTTTTTAAATTAACCCTAATTTTTTTAAATTAGGGGTTCGGCTGCGCAGCAGCACGATGGCGCACGCTAAAATCCTAATTTTTTTTTAAATTAGGGGTTCAAGTGCACGACAGTGCGACAACGTGTGCCTAAACCCTATTTTTTTTTAAATTAGGGGTTCAGCTGCATGGTGGCGTGACGGCACGTGCCAAAACCATAATTTTTTTTTTAAATTAGGGGTTCGACTGTGCGGCGGCATGATGTCACACGGCGAAACCCTATTTTTGTTAAATTAGGGGTTCAGCTGCGTAGTGGCGTGATGGTGCACGCCGAAACCCTAATTTTTTTTTAAATCAGGGGTTTGGCTGCGTGGTGGCGCGACAGTTCACGCCGAAAATCTAATTTTTTTAAATTAGGGATTCGGCTGTGCAACGGCGCACATCGAAACCCTATTTTTTTTTTAAATTAAGGGTTTTGCCGGACCGGGCCGAACTCGGCGAATTCGTACTGTGGGCCCGTGGTGGGCTGATCTCCACAGAACTATACCGTGCATTGCCTGAAAGCACGGTTGGGCCAGCTAAAAATGGGCTGGCCCGACCGACATGTCCCATCTGACACCTCTATAATGAATAATAATCAATCAATATCTATGATATTATACTGTGATTGATGTAGTAGATCATCATTGTCGTCAACATGAATATATTTGAAGATGTCACTAATGCTCTCAAAAAACGTGGTCCTCCCTCTCTCCCTTCTCTCCTCCACAAATCATTCCCGAAACTCTAGCATTCTTCCTCAAATTTCCAAAATACAGCCTTGAAGGCTTTGATCTGTTAAGGGAATGATAGAACTAAGGTCATGTAACTTAGCATTTCCTCGTGTTGTGTTTTTAAACACATAAAATGGGATTTACGAGACCGCCCGATTTATCCCAATGCCATAAAACCGAGCAAAACCTAAGTTGCTCCGATAACTCTTTTGTGACTTCGCCATGTCTCTTGCTTCCATCGAAGCCGTTGGATGTCTCCAATGGCTAGAACTGTAGAAGAAGGATAAAAATCTACCATGAGGATGATTCAGACGTTGTGTAGCTCATCATCGATGATGATATTACACAAAAAACCATATTCGATAAGCTTTCGGTTATCTCGACTGAGATTTTTCCTAATATATCTCAATTAAACTCATCTTTTGAAAATATCGTGATTACACTAAATAACGGTAATGATAATGAGGTTTTATGAAATATTATGAACATTCCGGATGAAACCGAACAAAAACCCTCCTTACCGAATGCTATTGAAGGCGATGTGGGTAGTGAAGAAGGTATGTGTTCTCTTAATGGAAGTTGAAATGTTGATTTTAATAACTCCTCCTCCTCTGCCGATAATATGCTCGCAAAAGACATCGAATCAATGAACAAGTCGAGTGATTACAGTGGTCTTCCGAGCCATAGTCAAGTTGAATCATATGTTGGATATGTTTTTAACTTGCATAACTCTAGCACTCTCAATGCTAGTTCAAGTGATAATACTGGAACTCCGAATGATAATAATACACTGGTCTTCTCTAATTCGATACTGAATAATGACTCCATTAATGAAATTGTAAATAAAAACATGGGCATGATGCTACATGTTGAACATACTATCAATAAACCCCTTGAATATGTGCTAGATACAAGAAATGAATTATATGGCCGGTTGGCTAGGAATAGAGGTCTAAAGGTGTGGAGACCTATTATTTGGAAACCTGATTTACATGTGAAAACAAACCTCACTGTACACCAGGAAAATGACAACAGAAATGACCAACCTTCCCGTCCCAGAACCTATGGGAAAAACAAAGCTCCTTGGAGTAGTTTGTTTGCCAGAAATTAGGAGTCTTGTAAACACGACTAAACTTTAATTCATTTCTCCCAAAATACTAGGCAATGCCTATTTTGAAGAGGACTTATAACTTGGGGTAGAGCACTGGAAGTATAGCCCCGTAGGCTATTTTATCACTAAAAATCCTGACCAAATACTACTAAAAAGGTTCATGGAAGAACAGTGGGGAGTTACCCCTCAAATTATCTAGCACCCTAGCGGCTGGATATTGTTTAAATTTAAAAATGCTAGCGAAATAGATGAAGTTTTTAAGGCTGGACCTTTTCTTGTATTTGGCTATCCCTTACATGTCAAGCCCCTCCCAGTCAGATTCCACTATGACCTTAAAGAAATGACCAAAATTCCAGTATGGGTGAAACTTCCTAATTTTCCCATTCATCTTTGAAACTCTGTAGGGTTGAGCAAAGCAACAAGCTGTCTTGGCCAACCCTACATATGGATAAGCTTACGTCAAATGCTACAAAAATTATATTCGCTAGAGTGCTAGTGAAGAAAGATCTGAATTATAGAAATAATCAATGAAATTTCCTTAAATTTCCTGGATGACTCGAGAATTGGCCAGCCGGTAATTTATGAAAATCTTTTTATGTGCTATAAATATTGCTTTGTATTTGGTCACCAAGCGAAGGGCTGCCGTTCGAAGGAAAAGCAAGAAATAGAAGATTTATATTGCCCTGTTAGCTCTATTGTCTTGGATAGAGCAAGGGGGAAAGAAGGCAAAGAATCCCCCCCTAGAATAAGGCCAATTTTCAGAAGATCCCGCGAGAGAGGAGGCCCCAATAATCATGCCTGAAACCCATGCAAGTGAAGATGAAGAGGAGGGTTTCATGGTGGTCAAAGCTTGGAAGAAAAGAAGAGATTCAAGCAACCCGAGAGAGGGGCCATCTTTGAATCTCAAAAACAAGACCAAAACAAGAGAGGCAGCGGGGAAAGGCCATGTTCCATATGGGCCAGCATAGATTGCTTTTAGAAGAACTCAACTCCTCAAAAAATGAGTTTCTGTTTATAGTTTTTTTTATTTTGGTAGGTTTCTGTTGGAGTTTTGGAGGGTGGTATAGGGAGAGGGTGGTATAGGGAGAGGATTATACACATCTCCTATGAACAGTTGTTTTAGCTTTTAAGAGTTATTGGGGAAGAGGTGTGGGCACCTCTAGGTATGGCATGGATGATGGCATGGTTTGGTCTGGATGATATAAATCATAACGGTGAAAATATGCAAATCTCAGTCTGACTGGAATTTAAAATGGGATATTTCATTGGATGTATGGAGAACCCCTGTGTGCCTAGGATCCACTTGGCAGTATACAGGAGAATGATGTTAGAAAGAAATTTTACTATGTGATGTTGGAAATGTAAGGATAATGCCTTGATCTACAAGGTGAGTGAGATAGGATATTCTTTTGAAACGTGCAAACTGTATACTGGTTACTGCTAAGTAGAGAAACTGGGCTCCTAGGGGCAAGCCATGGGGGATGCTGGGAAGATATGTTATAAAACTAAGATGATAAAGGATCGATGATCTCAGTGGAACGACTAGAAATATAATCAAAAAATGCATTCTAGATATCCCGTGTGAATGTGTGGGGTTAATCATGCATCGGGGGATATTATGAATGTGCCTATCTTAGTTTAGAATAGTTGTGATGAGTCCTTTGGTGGATCGATTGGCGAGGTTACTATCCCTTAAATGTTCTAGATGGACCAATTATAAGGTTAAGAGCTAAGAAGATCAATGAAGTAATGGCTAGGCTGGTGCAATCCGCTTGGGCCGAATTTGGACACAATGTTAACAAAACTTCTACTTTAAAGATGGGCTTCAATAAAGAGGGAGTAGCCCTAATCAATTTGCTTCAAGCAACCGAAGAGTTGGGTTAACTTGGAACATGGAGCTGGGCAATTTAATTTGGCTGAACCATTTATTTATTTTACCCAATGGGGGCTATTTTCATGAAACTAAGCCCAAATTTGTATTTTTATTGGGCTAGCCTAACTTGGGCTTGTTTTGGGCTAATTTCTTAGCCTAGTTAATTAGGGTTCTTCCAGGGGTCATATAAATAGGCCACTATGATATTGAAAGAACAACTTGGATGAATGATATTCTGAAATTTTCAGATTGAGAGAGTTGAGTTTTCTCCTCTTGTTCTTGAATGAACTTCTCAACTTATCAAAGAAACATTTTTTTGTGGCATTCACCAATCATATCTGAGTTCTTAAAACGAATTTTCATTGGGTTCCTAGAGCAAGATTTCTATGGGTCCTTTGGACAAGTTTCAATGGGTTTAGATTCTTCATACTCTTGAATCTTTGTTCCTTGTTGATCATTGGGTCAATGTATTTATCAATTAGTTGGTTCCTTTTCTTTTTTTTCTTGAGGTTTGAAGACCATTTCAGAGTGTGGGTTCAAAGGGGTTTTCCTTCGTGGGTTCACGTCAAGTTGTATGTACTGTAATGAAATGTAAAAGGAGTGCAAATTGTAAAGGCACTGATATGCATGTTTTAATTCTGTATGATGGGAATTTTGATCTGAAACTAGGGGGAAGCCTTGAGAGATGAGGGATGCGAAATGTATTGTAAAGAGATCATGTGCATTTATAAAGGGGATGCATGCTATGCTAATTGCTATGTAATTTTAAAAAGGAAAGCGCCCAAACATGAATAAATTACACTAAACACCGTAATGGAGGTTGTCATAACTAAAAACTACATGCCTTTCCTGTATGATTGTATGGGGGATTTCTGGTGTAGGGTGGCATACATGGAATGGGTTTGTAAAGAGGGTGTGTGGATCTAGGTTTTCATGTACGTAAGAGTGGTGTATTTCATGTATTTCTAGAATTGTATCGAGATTTCAAATGCTGTAAAGAATATGTATACAGTTTGGAGAAGAAATGTAAAGCGGGAGATATCTTCTTGTGAGGGAAGAGGGAAGGGTAGACCTAGTAAATGGGATATATTGTACACTTGTTATGAAGAATGCTCTCATATAATAATAAATATCATAAAAGAGGATCATGGAAAGGCATATGCTCAATTACCATATGAAGATTGTGTCATGGAATATAGGGGTTTTAATTGCCTCATTAAACATAAAGAGATCCTTAGGCCATTTGAAACCTACCGAATAGATATTTTTGCTTTAGTAGAAGTCAAACTGAATAAGGAAAAATTAGTCTTACTCATGAATACAAAGTTCAAAAGATTTAAGGCTCTTGACAACTTTGCTATACATAGGAATAACATAATATTAGTCTTGTGGGATGACCAAACTGTGAGGGTAGAAACCCTGGCATGCTCCCCTCAACATGTCATCTTGCAAGTAAGAGATATTGAGAAAGAAATAGTCTTCAAGTTCTCGGTGGTATATGGATTGTATTCTATTACGAGTATAAGAGCTATTTGGGTCGATCTACTAGAGAATGGATCGTCTCACTCTCACTCTTCTCCATGGGTCATAGTGGGAGATTTTAACTCCCCGCTCCTGGGATTAGACAAAATAGGATGAAGGATAGTAACGAATTATGAGTGTTATGATGCCTTAGAATGTATCTCTACTTTAAGCTTCGAGGATCTACGATCATCCAGGGATTTTTTCACTTGGACCAATGGTAGAGTCGCAAGCAAATTAGATAAGGTAATGGTAAATGGGGAATGGGCAAACTTGTGGTTGGATAGTCACACAAAATTTCTGGCCCTGAGAATATTTTCTGATCACTCTCTAATGCTATTGACTACTCAGCCGGATAATGAAGAAAGAATGATTCCTTTCAAATTCTGTAATATGTGGACTTCCAACAAGGAGTTCACTCCTATCCTAACTGATTCTTGGAAGGGAATGGTCCGAGGATCTTTTATGTTTCAGCTTGTCAACAAGATGAAAATTTTAAAAGGCCCCTTGAAGAAGCTAAATGAAAGACATTATACACATATTAGTTTAAGAGTGGTTCTTGCCAGGAAAACTCTAAAAGTGCTCCAATCTAGAATTCTCCAAAGTTCCAATCAAACTTTGAAGGAGGAAGAAATTACTATTAAAATGGATCTAAGGAAACTAGAGTAGGCGGAGTTATCATTTCTTAGACAAAAGGTGAAAATTAATTACATCAAGCAAGACGATAGATGTACAAAGTTTTTTCATGCTTTAATGAGCACAAAAATTCAGAAAAGTAAAATCATGACTGTAATGAAGGATGATGGTAGGTACACAACATTCAAAAAAGATATTGTGGAGACTTTTGTCTCATATTATAAGGAGTTTTTAGGCACATATAGTAAGATTTAAGGAATAAATGGTCAATTTTTTAGAAGGGGTAAAACTCTTCAAGATGAAGATTATAAGCATCTTTCATTATCTTTTTCATCGGTAGAGATTAAGGGTAACTCCAAATTGCATGGCTCGGAAGGATATACGGCTGAATTTTAAAAAGCTGCACGAAGTCATATTGGAGGGGATGTAATTAAAGAAATCAATAGTTTTTTCCAATCCGAAACAATGTTAAGACAAGTTAATCACGCCTATATATCCCTTATACCGAAGACCTCTCATGCATCTATGATGAAAGATTATCCACCTATATCATGCTTTAATGTAATATACAAGGTTATCGAAAAGCTTATTGCATCTCGTCTTAAACTGGTGATGGGTGGGATAATTGATCAGCTCAAGGAGCATATGTCAAAGAAAGATTAATATCCGAGAATTTCCCCCTCGCACAGGGACTAATCATAAAATACTCAAGGAAGAAGATATCCATGAGATGCTTTCTTAAAATCGACATCCAAAAAGCATTTGACTCAGTAGAATGGGAGTTCTTGAAGGAGGTACTATAAGGGCTGAATTATCGAAGCCATTTAATTAAATTTGTGTATGAATGTATAAGCACCACTTCGTACTCGATTGTCATAAATGGACAATTTCACGGATTCTTCAAGGACGAAAGAGGCCTTAGACAAGGGGATCTGATCTCCCCCTATCTCTTCGCAATAGGAATGGAATACTTGCCAAGGCAATTGACTGTTGCAATGTCATCGGACTTATTCTCTTTTCACCTGAGATGTGCTCAACTTATAATATCTCATTTAATGTATGCAGATGACCTAATTATTTTTACCAAAGGCGATCTTAACTCTGTAAAAATAATCTTAACGCACTAAAAGGTTTCTTGGCTGCATCGGGTTTGAAAGTCAGCTCCTCTAAATCGAATATCTTCTTTGGAGGGGTCGGACAAAAGCTCAAAAAAGACATTTTGGATTTCTCAGGATACAAAGAGAGCACTCTTCTATTTGTTTTTCTTGGAGTTGCTCTTTCCTCAAGCTGCTTATTGACCACCCAATTCATAATTCTATTGAACAAGATTACCTCGGCCATTCACCAATGAGCGGGTATATTACTCTCAATAGTGGGAAGATTGGAGCTCATTCGCATTGTGGTTAAAGGCATCAAAGGATAATGATTCTCGGTATTCTTTCTCCCAAAATACATTATCAATGTGATTGATGGTACGTTCAGATGGGGTGGACCCAAAACAGGTAGGTATAGGCCTAAAGTTTCTTGGGTCAATGTTTGCACGCCAATGCCCATCGGGGGACTTGGCATTCTAAACATTTACACATGGAATAAAGTATTCTTTCTCAAGACATTTTAGAGGATAAGCAAGAAAGAGGACTCACTATGGTTAAAGTGGGTCCATCATTCCTACTTGAGCACGGATAACATATGAGATTATTTGATTCCCAAGAGGGATCCCCCTCATTTAAAATCCCTTATCTCAGCCAGAGATACCTTAATTAAAAAGGCAGGATCTACATACCAGCAGAAAAATTACTGAAAATATGGGGTGAAAAAGGGAAGCTAATTTCAGAAGCTTATAATTATCTCAAGGGAACATCTAATACTAAACCAAAATATTGGACAAAGGCCATAAGAATGTAATAGCATACTCCAAAGCATGCAGTTTATTTCTAGATAGCTAAATATAAAAGGTTGCGAACTAAAGACTAGATGTTTACAACCCCGGATAACACTAACTACAAATTTTGCACTTGTGCAGAATCAATGGACCATATCCTTTTCAATTGCAACTATACCATGATCATCTGGGTGGAGCTCAGAAAATGGACCTCCATGGAAGGAAATGTCAAGTCATTAGCATTAGTATTCAAAGAAATGAAGGCCAGCCATATGAAGGACAACCCTAGGAGCACAATATGGAAGGCGACCTTTGCTACAGCCGTGTATTATATATAGAGGGAGCAGAATAGGAGAGCATGTGAAGGCAAATCCCAAGATGCCGGGAACTTAGGAAGATTAAAACTGAAATTTATATTATTTTCGGCAAGGAATGTAATAGTCTAAATCTCTTGTAGATTGTACAGACATTTTTGATAGTGGAATTCATTACTTATCAAAAAAAAAAAAACTAATGCTCTCAATATCTTTGATTTCCACTTCTTATGAATCATTATCTACCATCATTTCTTATGCCTTCTCTTGAATGCCCAACCTTGAATCCTTCTAGTCCTTAATGCATGTAAATAACTCTATGATATTCGATCATCATCTTGATCTCCTATCTAAAATGATATTGGATGCCATTAAAAAGTAGACTCCAATGATATACTAGACACCATATGGTTTATTAGATCATGTTCCATCTTAGATATTATGAGATAGGTTGATTGGTATGGTTTCAACCATAGTAAGATATCCAAGTTATTGTTATCATCATGTGTTTGGATATAAAATACACTTATGTTTATGTATACTGTTAATGTATACTATTTATATATAGTTATGTATATTGTTGTAGATAGATCAAGTTGGCATACCTTATACTATTTATGTATAGTGTTTATATATAGTTAAGTATATTAATGTTGATAAATACATTTATATATAGTAATATGTTGATATACATATTGTTAAATATATATATATATATATATATGTATGTATGTATGTATGTATGTATGTATATTAAATATACGATGTTATGTTTATATATAGTAATGTTATGCATACTATTTTTATAGTTATAGATATAGTAAAATACACTTATATAAGAAATTCGAATTATATCACACATGCATATTGATGTATAGTTATGTTTAAATACACTTATATAAAATACACTTATGTTTATGTATACTATTTATGTATACTGTTTATATATAATTATGTATATTAATGTAGATAAATACATTTATATATAGTAATAAGTTTATATACATATTGTTATATATATATATATGTATGTATGTACGTATGTAAGTATATATATGTATGTATATGTATATTAAATATACGTTGTTATATTTATATATAATTATGTTTATGTATACTATTTTTTTAGTTAAATATATATAGTAAAATACACATAAGAAATTCGAATTATATCACACATGCATATTAATGTATAGTTATGTTTAAATACACTTATATAATATACACTTATGTTTATGTATACAGTTTATATATAGTTATGTATATTGATGTAGATATCAAATCGACATACCTTATACTGTTTATATATAGTTATGTTTATTAATGTAGATAAATACATTTATATATAGTAATATGTTTATATACATATTGTTAAATAAATTTATATATAGTTATACACACACACACGCACGCACGCACGTTGTTATATATTATATATAATTATGTATATGCATGCTATTTTTTTAGTTATATATATATAGTAAAATATACTTATATAAGAAATTCAAATTATATCACACATGCATATTGATGTACAGTTATGTTTATGTATACTATTTTTGTATACTATTTTTATATAGTTATGTCGGCATACCTAAGTATGTATACTGTTTATATTGATGTGTACATGTATACTAGTTATGTAGATATCAAGTCGACATACCCAAGTAGGTATGCTAGTTATGTAGATATCAAGTTGGCATACCTAATATGTATACTGTTTATATTGATGTATAAATGTATACTAGTTATGTAGATATCAAGTCGGTATACCTAAGTATGTATACTATTTTTGTTGATATAAAGTCGGCATACCTATGTATGTATACTATTTATATTGATGTATAAATGTATACTAGTTATGTAGATATAAAGTCGGCATACCTAAGTATGTATACTAGTTATGTATAAAATACACATGCATATTGATGTATACTATTTTTGTAAATATAAAGTTGACATACCTAAGTATATATACTATTTATATATTGTTTTTGTATACTGTCACCATCAAAATCCACACAATGACAACGTATTATACTATAGGTGCATGAAGTATGTATACGAATAAGTTTATATACGTAATCCAAGCATACCATGGTGATTAAATAAGATTTTCAGAAACTGAAAAAAAAAGAATCAAAATGCTTAATCTTCGATTACGTAATCCAAGATAATCGATGAAGAATAAATATATAAAATGTACCTCAAATCAATAACAATTTAAAAATTAAATCTCGATTAAATTTTGTTGCATCGGCGTCGAGAGATAGATGTCGAAATGTGGATGACTTCGATTCATGTGTTAGAGATGCGTCGGCATCTAGAGACAGAATGTATATATTAGGAAAATATTTAAATTTTTAATTATTAAAACATTAAATACACAATATATATATATATAATACAAAAATACTCATTAATTTTATTTACCATCATAATTTTTCAATAAAATTAATGTGCGTGTAGCAATGTATACATGAAAAACAAATACCTAACAATTTTTTATTATAATATTAATTAAATAATAAATATATAAACAATTTTTAAAAAATATGTTTAGCCTTATAAAAAAATATCAAATAGGAACAAAATTAACAAACTTCATATAATAAGACATAAATGAAAAGATAATTTGTCTTCAAGCCACTCGCCTAAGAGTTATAAAATACTCTTAATATTAAAAAATATATAAAAATTTATATTTTATAGTTATAAATTTTTAAGAATTCATATTAAATTTTATGAAGATAATATGAAATAATTTTAAAGGCATAAAATTTCATATTATTTGATATCATTAATAATTTTTAAAATTCAAAATATTACTTAAAGTGAGAAGATAATTAAAAAAAGTTATATTTATTATTTTAATAAAAAGTTAATGTTAAAATCTAATAGTAAAAATATTCCTTAGTTGTTTAATTTTTATAAATTTTAGTAGGAGCAAACATCTATGTATTTATTTATAAATATTAATTTATTTTTTTTAACTTTAATTGAAAAAGTTTATATTTTTTATTATATTTCAAGATTTTTAAATTTTGTATTAATTATTTTTTTAAAAGTTTCATATAATCTTAAAATTTTTGTATACTTATAATAATATTAATATTTACTAGTTTATTCGTCAATTCATATATTTTTGAAAATATTATCTTTTTTATCATACAATGAATTAAATTACATTTATATTAGTAGAAATTTTAATAAATGTTAATTTAATTTTTAAAATATTGAAAAAAATTATTATATTATAAATTTTGAATTAATTATTTAATATTACTTTAATACAAATTTAAAGTTTCTTAATTAAAAATTTTAGAAAAACTTTTTGTATAATTTTTTTTAAAAATTAATACATCATAAAAATAGTTATTTTAGCCCTTATAAATATAATTTTTTTTTGTATTTTTATATTTTTTAATTATTTATGTATAATATCTTTTTCTATGATTTTACAAGGAGAATGTATCTTTAAAGGATCGCTCATCTATAAATCATTAACATATATTTAATAAACAAAATTAAATAAAATTTTAAAACTAATAATAAATTAAGAAAAAATTAAATAATTAAATATTGTCTAGGGAAATTTCATAGCTATGTTCGAGATTTAATTAGCTAGAAAAGTTCAGTCACTAAATCCATTGCTACATTCCGGATTTAATTAGCTAGGGAAGTTCCGTCGCTAAATCTGTAGATATATTCCGGATTTAATTAATTAGGGAAGTTCCGTCATTAAAATCCATCGCTATATTTAGATAATAATTGGCTAGGGAAGTTCTATCGTTAAAATCGATCACTATATTCAATATGTAATTAGCTAGGGAAATTCCATCACTATATTCTTCGTTATATTTTGGGATGTAATTAGTTAGGGAAATTACGTCACTAAAATCCGTCGCTATGTTCCGGATGTAATTAGCTAGGGAATTTCGTTGCTAAAAATCTGTCACTATATTCCGGATGTAATTAGCAAGAGATTTTTCGTCGCTAAATCCATCATTAAATTCTGAATTTTATTAGCTGTGGATATTCTGTCGCTAAATCTATCACTATATTCAGGATTTTATTAGCTAGGGAAAATCCATCGCTAAATCCGTTGCAAAATTCTCAACTTTTCTTGAGCGAAATTTATGAATATATTCTGTTGCTAATCCGTCACTAAATTCCACCAATTTTCTTAAGCGGAATTTACAAAAAAATTAATCGATAATCTATCGCTAAATTTTCCCACTTTTCTTGAGTGAAATTTATGAAAATATTTCATCGCTAATTCGTCGGTAATACGTTGCTAAAGTCCCCCACTTTTCTTGAGTAGAATTTATGAAAATTATCCGTCGCTGATCCGTTGCAAATTTTTATTTCAATGAAAAACATAAATCCTTTGCTATTCCCTAGCTAATCCCTTACAATTTATCTATGGATTGATCCATAACTAAAATTCTCTAACTAAATCAACATTTTCTTGTAGTGTTTATATAAGTGTATCTAAACATATCTATACATCAATATTCGTGTGTGATATAATTCGAATTTATTATATAGGTGTATTTTATTATATCTATAAATATAAAAATAGTATACATAAACTTTACTATATATAAATATAACAACGTATATTTAATACACACACACACACACACACACACATATAACTATATATAAATTTATTTAACAATATGTATATCCACATATATAAATGTATTTAACTATTTATAAATGTATTTATCTACATTAATATATATAACAATATATAAATAGTATACATAAACAGTATACATAAACAGTATAAGGTATGCCGACTTGATATCTACATCAATATACATAACTATATATAATTGCTATACATAAACATAACTGTATTTTATATAAGTGTATTTAAACATATCTATACATCAATATGCATGTGTGATATAATTTGAATAAAATAATAAAATAAATAATTGTAGAAAAATTTAATCTTGTATTTATATGGTAATTTGTTTTGTTTGAACATAATGAAAGAAAAAATTGATTTTTTTATGAAATATTAAACGCATGTATTTATATGCACTACATTTTATTTCTTTGAATTGTAAAGTTTCTAAAAATTTATTAATAAAATAAATAATAGCTAAAAATTTATCATAGACATTAATATTTTAATAAATAAATATATAGACAAACAAAAACAATATTATCTATTTATGAATTATATTTTCATTTTTAACATAATTGTAAAACCAAAATAATTTACAAATATGTTAACTTCATTTATTTATATAAGTATAATGATAGTTATTTTAATATACATATAAAAAAAACAACTATTTTAATATAAGATCATATATTTAATTCATAATTTCATTTTACGCATTAATATGATTCATACACACACACACACACACACACACACACACACACACTTGTTTTAAATATAAAAAATTTACAATATTTTATAAATTGTGTATAATAATTAATATTTATTTTAATTAAATTTACAAAATCAAAAAATTTTAAATACATTTACACACGCATGTGCGCGCACACACACTCAAAAAAAAGTTCCATGTGTAACTTTAAAAATACATTATGTATATAGGTATAATAATGTATACAAGTAGTATATGCATGCATATACTACTTGTGGGTGCGTGTAGTAAAACTTCCATATATACATAAAAGTTCCATGTGTGTGTTTGTGTGGGTGTACAGTAGTATATGCATGCATACAAGTATATACACACTACTTTGAAAATGTAGATACATCTGTGAATATATACAAAAGTACAAAAATGTGTCTGCTGATATATAATGTATAATAATGTATATGGATGTATAAATGTGTGTGTGTGTGTAGGGCAGTGTATATGCACACATATATTTATGCATATATATGTAAATACCAACATTAATTTTGAGAAGAAAAATACTTGATCACATAAATATTAACATGTTCCATAAATTCGTGAGAGAATGAGCAAAAAGTGACATTATTGCAAGATACAACTAATCTCCCATCTATACCACTTTGCCTCAAAATTTGTTTAGAGTAATACTTGCAATGATAAAGGTTCATTCAGTACTAAATACCACGATATTACATTTTCATTCAATACTATAATTGGTTCACATAAAAAAATCTATCTAATATCTTTTTCAACAACTCTTCTATCTTCTTTCTAGCCTTGATAAGT
Source organism: Sapria himalayana (assembly GCA_029783825.1). Classification (NCBI taxonomy): domain Eukaryota; kingdom Viridiplantae; phylum Streptophyta; class Magnoliopsida; order Malpighiales; family Rafflesiaceae; genus Sapria; species Sapria himalayana. Next base: position 39,085 of record JAREIK010018459.1, on the reverse strand, counting down.
TTTTTTTTTTAATTTTGATTATATGTACATTTTTTATCTAATATTTCTAGTTCAAACTATTGTAATTATAAAATCCATCAAATCAATCAAGGCATGACATCTTACTTTTCTATGAGATATTTGATTATAGAATATTTAGGATATACTATGACTTTGGTTCCCACTAAAAATGATATTAATTTTCCAAATAAAAAGATTGTTGATACAAGTTCTTTCTCAATAGTAGTGTAATTCAATTGGATATTTTAGAGTGTGTTGTTATTATAGTTGATGCATGCGTGGGGGAGTGACTACGAGCATAAAATTTCAGGACTGCACGATTTCAAAATAAATGGGCATAACTTCCTCAATACATGTCGGATTGACCCGATCCCAAAAACCATAGATCAAGGACTCGTAGATCTACAACTTTCTTGTATTGAATATCCCCAAATAAGCTCTGTGAAGAGAGCGATTCTTGGAGGAAGTGGACGAGGCACTATGTTTGTGGGGATGTTTGTAACTCGAGGATATGGAAGGTTTATCACCTAAGCCTAATGGCACAAGTCACCAGTCCAGGATAAAGGACCAATATAGATGTAGTTCACCACCAAGGCTTAAAAAAAATTCCACCGACCAAGGATAAAGAACTGTTTGATTCACCACCAACAATGTCGATAAAGAATCGAGATAATAATTTAACTCACAAAGAAGAACTTACATTCATTCAAAAAAACCACTTTTTACAAATGAGAATATGTCTCCTAATATAGATATTAGACTTAGAATTGAAAACAACATATGGGAATTAGGAGTCTTAACTCTTTAGTCTTCGAAATTCATCCACAATAATAACCAGTAAATATCCACTTCCAAAGAACATTAAAATCACGACGGAACTTATCCTGAATAATTCCCTTTTGATATAGCATCGTTCAACAATGAATTTTAATATTGGTATCATCATTCCTCAACCCATCAAAGCAAATTATAACCGAAGTTAGTCTTGACATGAATAAGTACCGATAGTGTTTGTTTTGCCAAAGGAATCTGCTCAGGACTTAAGGATTGATTAGTAGTCTCGAATGCTACCGTATCAATAGTATATGATAACTATTTATAAATATTTGTATAACTATATATAACTCTTCATAATTATATTTAACTATATCTGTAACTATGTAAACTGTTTTTTAACTATATTAATAACTATATATACCTATTTTTTTCACTATAAAATATTTTATAACTATATGAGTAATTCTATATAACTATATTTTTAACAAAATATATCATTTGTATAATAATATATAACTATATATAATTGTATTTTATTGTATGTATAATTATAAAAATATTATATATACCTATATCTTTAACTACATACATATTTATAACTATATGTGTATAATTATTTATAATTATTTGTACAACCTATGTAATACTCTATATAATTAAATATAACTATATTTGTATCTATGTATATATATATGTGTATTCATATAATTAAATCTATATATTTATTTTTAACTTTGTATATATTTATAGATAACTACTTATAACTATTTGTATGAATATATCTATATATAATTATAAGTTTAACTATATATAACTCTATTTTTAATTATATATATTATAGGTATAAGAACATATAGAGGCTAACCTCCCTTTCTAGGGACCATCTCAGATCTCTTTACTACCATATGACAAAGAGATTAAGATTTAGTGGAAGAAATGAAGTTTACGTTCACAAAGCTGTCCAGCATGCTGTTTGCCAACAAGGAGATGAGGATTTTGATGCTAGATCTTGATGCTGGCGAAAAGACAACCATTCTGTATAAGTTGAAGCTTGGTAAAATTGTCACCATAATTCCTATTATTGTCTTCAATGTAGAGATTTTTAAATACAAAAACATCAATATCACTGTATGAGATGTTGGGGGTCAAGATAAGATTCGCTCTTTCTGGATGAATTATTTCCAAAATACCCAAGGTCTCATATTTGTGGTGGACAACAATGACAGAGATCAAGTAGTTGAAGCCAGAGATGAGTTGCATAGGATGCTAAATGAGGAAAAGCTTCAAGATGCAGTTTTGCTGGTGTTTGCCAATAAGCAAGATCTTCCTAATGCGATGAATGCAACTGAAATTACTGACAAGCTAAGACTTCACTCTTCTCCAATGCCATTGGCACATTCAGAGCACCTGTGCTACCTCTGGTGAGGGCCTCTACGAGGGTCTTGATTGGCTTTCCTATTACATTGCTAGTAAATCATAAACAATTTTAGCAGGATGAGGCAAACTTTGTTGACATATCTGGATGTGAATCTAATCTTTGCCTATTTTGCTTGAGTTTTGTTATGTTATGTGGATGACATCATATGTTTCTAGGGGGATTCAAATTATATTTATATTTATATATTGCATGCCTGAAATACAAGACCGCATTTACTTTGTTCTGATCTGTTGTAAGCTGAACTTGTTTGTTTTCTATTTTGTATCTTTTTGCCATTGGATCTCAAAGGTATAAGAACATATAACTATAAATAATTATCTTTGACTATATGTATAACTATAAAATATTATACATAACTATTTGTATAACTATAGATAACTATATGCATACATATATAAAATTATATAAAAAAATATATATACCTACATGTATACATATAAGTATAACTATATGTGTAACTATATGTATAATCACATGTATTTATATTTATAATTACATGTATAATAACATACAACATTATATTTTACTATTTATGTATAACTATATATAAATATTTGCATAACTATATATGAATATTTGTATAACTATATAACACTCTATATAATTAAATATAACTATATTTGTAACTATGTATACATATATGTAAATCTATATATTTATTTATAACTTTATATATTTATGTATAATTATTTGTATGAATATAAATAAATAAATAAATATATATATATATATGTTTAACTATATAAAAATATTTATAGCTATATATACTATATGTTTAATAGCATATAACTATAAATAATTGTATCTTATTATATATATAACTATAAAAGCTTTATACATAACTATATTAAAATATATAATTTACATCTTATATTTAATATACATTTGTATATATTAGTATATAAAAATATAATTTACTATATCTATACCTATACATAACTATATGTATAAATATATACAATTATATGAATAAATATATATACCTACATGTATAAATATAAGTATAACTATATGCGTAACTATATGTATAACCACATGTAACTATATTTATAATTATATGTATAAAAACATACAATATTATGTTTAATTATATGTGTATAACTATATATAAATATTTGTAAAACTAAATAAAACTTTATATAATTAAATATAACTATATTTTTAACTATATATATATATATATATATATTATAACATTGTATATATTTATGTATAACTAAATATAACTACTCGTATGAATACACACACACACACACACACACACACATGTTTAATGATATATAAATTTTCATAAGTATATATATTATATGTATAATAACATATAACTATAAATAATTTTATCTTACTATATGTATAACAATAAAAATGTTATACATGATTATATTTAAATATATAATTAACAACATATATTTAATATACATTTTTATATGTTAGTATAAAAAAATGTATTTTTGTATATCCATACCTATGCATAACTATATGTATAAATATATCAAATTATATGAAAAATATATATACATACATGTATAAATATAAGTTTAACTATACGTGTAACTATATATATAACCACATGTAACTATATTTATAATTATATGTATAAAAACATACAACATAATGTTTAACTATATGTGTATAACTATATATAAATATTTGTATAACTATAAAAAACTCTATATGAATAAATATAAAATTATTTTTAATTATGTATACATATATGCATACATATATGTAAATCTATATAATTATGTATAACTTTGTGTACATTTATTTATATTTACTTATAGCTACTTGTATGCATATATCTATATATAACTATAAGTTTAATTATATGTAACTACATTTACTATATGTATCCTAACATATAATTATATATGGGATAATATTAATTTGTTGCACTAATTTTAAATTAAATGGCAAAATATATAATATCAATAATATGTAAGCACATAGCATGAGAGTGTCCATTGATCAAGCTCATATATTGTATAATAAAAATATGTTCATACTCTTACCTAATCCCTCCCTTGTGCCTTAGGCTCAAATATAAACTTATTTATGACAAAAGATGCAATATTTGATAGGTTTGTACAGAAGAAATTTTATTTTCTTTTTTATATAATTCTTCATTCTAACACTGCACTCTCTATGTGTTTCTCTCTCCTTCTCTAATTCTTTCTATCATTCTCTTTCTCTTTTTCTTTATGTGTCACACACACACACAGACACTCTTTATTGTTATTTTTTTCTCACTCTCCTTTCTTGTTGTTCTCTCTCTCTCCCGTGCGCGAGCTCTCTCTCTCTCTCTCATTCTCTCTCTCATTCTCTCTCTCCTCCCTCTCTCCCCTCCCTCCCTCCTTTCCTCTCTCTCTCTCTCTCTCTCTCACTCACTCCCTCTCTCCCTCACTCCCTCCCTCCCTCCCTCCCTCTCTCTCTCTCCCCCCCTCTCTCCCCCCTCTCTCCCCCCCCTCTCTCTCTCCCTCTCCCTCTCCCCCTTCAAACTTTTAATGTCTTTCTTTTTTGCTTTCCTTTCTTGCGTGTTATCGTATTTTGCTCCTTTTATCTAGTATTACCATGATATCTTTAATTTTTAGCATGCTAAAATTTACTTTATCTATTCATGTAGATTTTGCAAACGTATTACCTCGATATTCATGATATTTAATTTTTAAATATTCATTTGTAATTATTTTTATTAAATTATTAGTATATTTTGGAGTAATAGAATATTTAATTCAAAATAATGATTGAGCATTATTTTTTGTAAATAAAATAGGGTAAAATGAGTTCAGATCGTCAGTTGATGTACAGAAGGTTTATGAATGTAATTTTGAATAAAGATTTTTTGAGTGGGCTTGAAAGTTTCATTAATTTTTTATGTAGTCAATCAAGATAGATGGTTGGAGAAAAAAATAAGTGTCCATGTAATCACGGAAGCTACCGGTGCTATATGGATAACATAGTTATATTTTGTCTATGTGTAGCAAATAATAATGATATTTTTTTATAGGTTTCAATTTGTTTATTCTTGTTTTGTTCTTTGCTTTTCCGATTAACCTATTTATGAATTTTTGTAGGACATATTATGTGAGACACACGAAAAAAATCTAATTCAAAGCATTTGGACATTGCCACTGTCATTCCAATGCATGGGTCCCATATTTACCGATTTTAGCTTTATCAAAAGGAGGGCTAGCTTATTTTATCTTTATTATTCCTAAAATATTTTATTTATGCACACTCTCTCTAAACATAATTGTTGGACATCTTTTGGATTTTTGTTGAAGCTGTATGATAATCAACTTTAATTTGTGTTTGTTCATGTCTATAATAATTATTTTTATATATCTGTGAAAATATTTGCGTGTCTTTGAATTTTTTGGGTAGAGTTTTAGCCTATTATAGGTATGTAAAACATATTATTAGCAGCGGTAGCAGCGACAGCGGCGGCGGTAGTGGCAGCGATGGTAGTGGCAGCAGTAGTGGTGGTAGTGGCAGTGGCGGCAGTGGCAGTGCCAGCATCAGTGACAGGAGCGGCAACAATAGCAAGAGCAGCAGCAACGGCAACAAATATGGTATATACATACGTATATAGTCAGTATATACATACATATTATACTACAATATTTTATGTACACATATACTGAGTACATATGTACTCAATATATATATGTACGCATAATACTGTATTTTATATGTACATATACTGTAGTAATATATGTACGAGTGAAATGCTAATATATATGTACATATTTACTGTAGTAATATATATTTATCAAAATATAGTTTTTTTTTATTTTGATTTGATTGAGTGGTTTACATTTCTTACAGATATGGTACCGCATTGTTTCTAATAAGATGCTTGTATATGCGAAAGGATTTTTCAACAGACATGACGCACTGTGACTCTGACAACTTTTTCGCAGCAGAAAGTTGGTGATCGGAGGAGCAGAGGGAGAGAAAGCAACGTCAATGCATGGATAGATTATACTTTATGCATTGTTAGTATATACATTGATTAATAATATATAATATAATTTTGTTATTTTTTTGTTTTAGTTATTTAGAATATCGTATTAGAATAAGTTATTAAATGAATTTTTTTTGTTTAATTTAAAATTTTTATTTATTGTTTCTGATTTTATTCAATTTAATATAAAAATATTAAATTATTTAATTAATTTTTGTTGAAGCTATATGACACTCAACTTTAATTTGTATTTGTTCATGTCTATTATTAACTGTATATATATATGTGTGTGTGTGTGTGTGTGTGTGTGTGTGTGTGTATGTGGGTGTGTGTGTGTGTGTGTGAATATGTTTGTGTGTCTCCAAATTTTTTGGGTAGAGTTTTAGCCTATTATAGGTATGTAAAAGCTTATTATCAGCAGCGATAGAAGTGGCAGCAGCAGCATCAGCAGAAGTGACGGTAGTGGTGGCAGCAACGACGGCAGCAGAGGCAGTGATGGCAGTAGAGGCAGCAATGGCAGCAGAGGCAGCATTAGAAGCATTGGTAGTAGAGAGAGCATCGGAAGCATCGGTAGCACTAGAAGTAGCGATAGTAGTGGTGGCAGTGGCAGTGGTAGTGGCAATGTTGGTAGTGGTAGCGGTGGCAGCGGCGGCGACGGCAGCGGTGATAGCGGCGGCAACACCAGTAGCGCCAGCAGTGGTGGCAGCACCAGTAGCAGCCGTGGTGACAGCACCGGCAGCAGTAGCGGTGGCGGCGGCGATGGCAGTAGCTGTAGTGACTAGCGGTGGCACTGGCTTAGCAACGACAGCGGTGGCAGCGGCGGCAACAGAGGCAGCGACGGTAGTGGCGGTAGCAGTAGTGGCATTGGTAGTGGCAGCAGTGGCAGGAGCTGCAACGGTAGTGGGAGCAGCAGTAACAGTAACAAATGCAATATATACGCACGAATAGAGTCAGTATATATGTACATATAATATTGCAATATTTTATGTACATATATACTAAGTATATTTGTACTCAGTATATATGTACACATAATACTATAGTTTTTATGTACATATACTGCAGTAATATATGTACGAGTAATATGCTAGTATATATTTACATATATACTACAATATTATATATTTATCAAAACATAACTTTTTTATTATTTTATTTTGACTAGTAGTTTAAATTTCTTACTGATATGATACCGCATTGTTTCTCATACAAAGCTTATATAAGTGATGAGATTTTTTACTAAACATTACGTGCAATGACTCGGATAGCTTTGTCGTAGTAGAAAAATGGTGATCTGAGGAGCAGAGGGAGAGAAAGCAATATCAATGAATGGATAGATTATACTTTATGCATTGTCGGTGGATACATTAATGAATAAGATGAAATAAAATTTTGTTATTTTGTTGTTTCAATTATGTAAAATATTGAATTAGAATAAGATATTAAATGTTTTTATTTTTTATTTATTATAAATTATTTATAGTTTCATTTTTTATTCAATTTTTTATAAAAATAGTAAATTATTTTATTAAAAAATTTTAAAATAATTTAAATTCTAAAATTAAAATAGCTAGGGAAATTTAAAATTAGCACCGGATTTTCCTTCGCTAAATTTATTTAGCTAGGGACTATATCCGTCGCTAAAATTTATAGATCATCACTTTAGCTAGGGAATCATCTGTCATTATTTTCTTTTAGCGACCGAAATCTCATTTATCTTGCTAATTTAGTTAGTGAATTTGCCCTAGCTAAATTAGTTAGGGATATCTTTATTTTAGCAATGAATTTTTCCGTCGCTAAATTTATTTAGCTAGGGACAATTTCCGTTGCTAAAATTTAGCGATGAGAACTTTAGCTTGGGAAATCTTCCGTCGTTATTTCCGTTTAGCGACGGAAAATCTCATTTAGCTTGCTAATCTAGCTTGAGAAAATATTTTTTTAGCAAGGTTCTGTCGCTAAATTTTTAGCTAGGGACACTTTCTCTTGCTAAATTTTAGCGAGGAGCACTTTAGATTGGGAACCGATCTGTCGGTAATCCATTGCTATATCCCATTTAGCGACGAAAAATGCTTATTTAGCTAGAGAATTAACCATAGCTATATGAGATTTTTCTTGTAGTGAAATCAATAATCAATATTTATGTACCAAGATAGCTCACATCTATTTGATGAACTATCCCACTATTTGCCCATGGCTAATTGAATTGAAAAGTTGTCTCTAATATGGTGTCCATATTTATACTCGGAGTCTGGCAACTACTACTATATCTAGTATCATAATATGAAAATGAGTCAGTTAATTTTTCTTGAATGAACTCTTTAGGTTGGTGAACCTGGTTCATGCATGTGGATATATATGTCAAAATATTATCTACTCCTTCCACCTTAATCCTTAGATCCATCATGCAAGTAGTCAAAAAATAGAGTTGGAATGGAAGACTAATATTTTAATACATAGTCTTCATTTTAACATTAATGATAATAAATGTAGGGTGACTTATATACCCACTAAATATGCTACTAATGTTTTGTGTACATTTGAGTACAATACAAGCAATGAGAGTGTAAACAGAAAAAAATATATTCGTTCTATCATAGAAAATTTTCTAGGAATTTCGTAAATAAAATTTTTATATCCCAGTTAGAGTCATTAATAATAAGCTCACTTATTTTACTATTAAAGTAGTTAAATATCACATGTTGGTAGTAAACACATGACTCTAATAACTGGTAGGTATAATTTTAATGATGTCTCACATTCATTTGGAATTTCTTTATTTAAGCCACACAGACAAACATAAACTGGTAAACTATTATTGTCTGCTAGACATCCTAAGGCATTTAAATGAATTTCTTATTTTTTCAAGTGCGAGAGAGATAATTTTCATTCCTGCCTATATTATCAGGTTAATGTTAATCATATAATATATGCACATAATAAGTATTCTCTAATAGTCCTAACAAACATATTAATAGCTACTTTATTATTAAAAGTATTATCAAAAATTATATTGAATATTTTATTTTAAATATTATATTCCCTACAAATTCACATTATACACTTATATATGGCCAGGTTATCATGAGGTTGAAGATCTCAAGAAATCCTGATATCTTTTTATTAAGTTTCTATTCATAGTCTATATAGTGAGTCGTGAGACATGCAAATGATGTATCATCATAACTTGTCTAAATAGTAGGTTTGCATAATGCTGATAATCCTATGATCCACCAAAAAATTGAAAGACCCATAATGATAATCAGTTTGTCTATGATTTCTCTCCCAACATCATTGTGGTATATGAAGGGGGTCAACAAAACTAAACTAGATCTAATTTGAAAGACCCCACTGCTAAGTTGGGTTTGTCTCAGATTTAATTACCATATTTTTTGGTATATCGATCAACGTACTTCTTTAGATGTCTAATCCCACATGCACTCTTATATGTATATATCATTTTATAATATATACATTTTTCTGATTCTTCATTGATACTCCTAAAAATTTTAGTTTTTATTATTTTAAATTGTGTTCAAACTATTGATGTTCACCTAATATTTTATTTTTTTAGATGACATATTGGTTTGGGTCGAGGTAGTTGAAGAAAACATAGTTTATGCCTCGCACATTTTAGTAGAGTTTTCATGGTTATCACATTTATGTCTACATCAATTTGATACTCATTTTCATTAAATTCACCATGTGATATTTTTTATTTACTTATATTATTTTAATATAATTTGAAAGTTGTAAAAAATAAATTATAAAGCCATATGTCCTCAACTAAAGTATCATTGTAACAAAAAAAAGTAAGAAACTAATATTGTACCCGCAAACTACTTCTTTGTAAATTCTAACCTCCATAGTTGAGTCTTTATAGGCTAAGAAGCACACCCACACTACCATGAATCATCTATCATGTTTCCGTATGCACAACTATTGAAGGTTGTACTTAAATTGAAAAAGAAAATATAGTATAATATATATGTAAATGTATGTCTAATATGTATATTACAAAATGATACACTAAATAAAGACTACACTACTAATAAAATTAGAAGGCAAAAATATGAAAAACTTAGAGAATTAAAAAGAGATAGGAGAAGAAATTGAGAATGAATATCCAAATTTATTCTCCTCTATTTTAGAAGAAAAAGAAAATTACAATGTGTGTGTGTATGTGTGTGTGTGTGTGTATGTATATCTATATTTTATTTTTTATTTTTTATTTTTTAAATTTTTATAATTATATAAGCTAGAATCACATCATCCGTTAGATTTTGGTATCTATAATCATTGGAATCAATATGATAGCTATAAAAAATCATTTATAAAAAATAAATTTTTAATTAATATTGATGGATGACATGGACAATTATAGGCACGACCTGTCGTATTTACTCAGGCTAGTGAACTGTGTCACCAAGCTAGGCACGTGGGTCATGCTTGGTCAGGCATTAACTGTGCTATGGGGCAGCATGGTTAGGAACCATGCATGGTGTTGGACTATGTTGTGCAGGGTTAGGTGTGATTGAACCATGTCGTGGCGCCAATTGTGCTAGGGCTGCCCGGCCTATTTGACACCTTTATAATTAATAAGTTGCCTAAAAGACAAGAACACACGAATGACATCCTAGTAGGAATGATGTGTTATCTTGGTGGTAAAACACCAATAGGACAGTTATGAGATGATTGATATTGAGAATGACTTAATAGTTAATAACTATCTTATATGCCGGTAGGGAAAAATATTATTCCATAATTATCTAGCATTCATTTTTATGACCGAGCATAATCACAACAAAACTATTTATAAAATCCATTATAATTAAAAATATGAATCATTCCCAGAATCTAAGATTTATGACTAGAATCTTGTTTATCGTGCCTATTAGAGTAACTATTAAATATAGTTGATTGATCTAACATGCATGCCCAATTTGTGTGTGATAGATATCTAGACTAAAGGTCCACTTTATTACTTGTACAATATATATATTTACAGAATGATATTGAATGAGAGTCTCTCACCCAACTAATATTTGGGACACAACTAACCATAACATTAGATATGTAACTAAGTCGCAATAGCATTATACTAGCAATAAATGATTTATCTCAATTTCAAATTTTCACACATAGGTTCATCTCTCACAATAAGATTAGAATAACTGTCACTTTCTTTGTATCACATCATGTGAGTATAATAACTTATCTATGACCGTATACCATGACCAATATACATAAACTTATGATAAAATAAAAATATTAAATTTTAGTTCTAAATAGTATTCATATCTATCGACACTCAAATAGTAAAATTACTAAAATTAAATATCTGGAGTGACATCTAATGAAATTGAGGGTTTCAAATAATAGCCCTAATAAGGATATAAGCTTCAAAACCTAATTTTAATCTATTATTACTCACATTTACCTTAGATTTGCACCTGAGTAGGGGCTAGACGTCTCAAGGTGTTGCATGCACTTGGCTCAAAATTCTATTTTTCATTTTTTGAATGTCATGAGTGGTAACAAAAGCTATGACTGGTGCATTTACTTTCTGGAATGCAAAGTTGTGACTACAAGGATGACCATGATTGAGACAAATATTCTATGGGTCACACAAACACTACAGTAATAATACCATGACTGAGACAAATATTTCTATAACACAAAGTCATGGTAGAAATGATTGTCGCGACTAAAAATCACTTGATGTTATGTGATTTTGGCTATTTATTAAGTCAAAGAGCTAGAAAATACATGAATTCTTATATGGTGTATCTATAGGCTAATTAGTTGCTGTGATGTAAAAATAAAGCCATGGTTGTCATTGTGGTTTATAACTAGTGTGGTTACATCTCTAAAATAATGTCGAGGCTATACAGATAATATTATACAATGATAATATTATGATGATTTACTGGTAGAGTGGTAAAATATAAAGATTTTCATGATTTATTTTGAAGAGTGATGACTAAGAAAGGATACTGTGACTTCTTAATAAGCATATGCATACTGTAACCAAATCAAAACATGAGAAATGTCATAATTTTCTATTATTTGTTTACTCTCTGTTATCGCTCCACCAAGGTTGTTAATTTTGAATGAAAAATATCCCATTTTACTATCATTCATCTAATTTAATCGAAGCTACCATTTAGCAAAATCTTTATCACTTAATGCCCAAGATATTGATGAAAAATATCAATAGATAGACACCTACACACTCTAGAAAATATTAATGCCCAAGATTGATAATGCTCAAAATCTATAAGTGAAATTCAACTTATATAAAAGTCTACAAATTCTAGAAAATATTGATGAAAAATACTAGAGAATAGATAGACTCCTACACATTGCCCAAATATCAAAAGTAGATTTCAAATATAATTTTATGAATGAGTGTTCGATTGATGAAATAGAGAAAATTTTGGGTGTAGACAATGTTGTAGTAGACATTGATGATTTTTTTTTTGAAGTCATGCTATTTTACAATGTCATTATAATAGAAAAATCAAATTCAAACTATCTCGGAGACATGAAAAAAGATGCTGAAATGATAGATGTTAATGGACTGAAACTTTAATTTTAAAATAAAATTAATAATAAAATATGATCAATTTAATTGTATAAATGATATAAAACAAATTACAATTTTAATTATTTAATTAATATATAAATGATACTCAAAATTTTTAGAAAAAATTATCATTATAAATTTTATGTTTTGTTAATATCAATTAAATGAAGATTAAAAATAAAATAATTTGATGTATATATAATTTATTTTTGATAATTTGTTTGTATAACAAAATGTTTTTGTTTTATTATTCTCATGTAAGTGCAAGAAAGTAAATATTAAAAAGCCAGAAATGCAGTAGTAGCACAATTACGAAGGTCCCGCTGATCGGATATCGGGCATAAATTTTTAGAGAAGAGCATGACCCGTCCCATGTCCAACCCACTCTGGTTAATTGATCCGAAAGTTTTTATTATAAAATTTTGTATTTTTATTTTTCGAGTTGTTATTTTTCAGATCCGGAACTGTTCATCATTTTCTCTCTCGATCTCTATGCGTAATTTATCGCGATTGTCTCTATGATGCACATACTGTAAGATAATTTTGGTTTAATATGTAATGCATAAACATTTTCTAGTGGCTGTAGCTAGTCATACTAAGTGACTAGTGAACCACGTTATTTCTAGTTTTCTGTTTTCTCGTTTTTTTGATTCTTCCGTGGTTGGATTGTGGATTGGATATATATTGTTCTGTTGTGTTATTGTTTTGTTGCCTTTTGTATCTTAAATTCATAACTACGAGAGCACAATTGCCCAACATAATTAAAATTTATTTATTTATTAACTGATTTTTAAATGAAACACGATGTATTTGTTTTTTATGAATTTGATCGGGGTTCAAGTCCACTCTAGAGTAGTAAATTCTTAGCATTTTGAGTTTATATAGTCAATAAGCTCGAGAAATTTACATAAATATTATGCAATGCAGATTAATCATTTATATAGTGTTTCAATGCTTTATAAAACAACGGTGGACAAACTCTCAATGTAGTCCCATAAGGTAAAGCATATAAGCTTTAAGGCCTCATGAAAGTCCCCGGTCCATTGTAGCAGAGATGCTAGCCTAGAAACTAGCTCTCCTATTTGGATTCAATTAGCTCTTGGATGTGGGTTTGAGATCTAGTTGAAAAAGGTAGTGAATTCATGAGATCTTTGGCTGAATTGACAATAATATTGTTTGATCTACTAGTGAAAAAATAGAATGGGGTTTATTCTTGTGTAGAAGCTTTTTTTTTAGTCTAACTAAAATCAAATAAATACTTATAAACTATGAATGATTTATTTACAAATATTATTGAAAAAAATGAAAATTTTATAATTAATTCTAATTAACTTTTCTTCTTAGGTGGCATATACTTTGATTTCTAACCAATAAATAAATAAAGTCTAAAATTTTATTAATTATAATATGAGATATTTTTTATATTCATTTACATTTTGTATGTACCCTTATTTCTTATGTACCTTTAAATTCTTCCTCACATATTAGCCCACATAACAAACACAAATTCTAGAAATTCAATAAAATACTTACAAATTATGAATGATTTATTTGTAAAATTACATTGTAAGATGAAAATCCCATAATTAATTCTAAATTAACTTTTATTCTTGGGTGTCAACTATTTTTATGCCTAACCAAAAATTAAATAAATTTGAAATTTCATATTAGTTAACAAATGAAATATTTTTTATATTCATTTAAATTTTGTATGTACCCTTATTTTTTATTTTTGTATGATACAATTATATCAATAGAATAAATACATCTGCACATATTAGCCCACATAATAAACATGAATTCTAGTAATTTAATTTATCTAAGAGATCCAAATTTTGAATCCTAAGTCTAAATAGGAGGAAAGCCTTATTTCTACATGAAATTAGTCAAAAATATTTGTTGGCTGGATGAAATATCCATTTGATTTGTTAAAAAAAAAACTTAATTAATTTATAATATCAATTAAATAGGGTTTTACGATGAACATTCCATAATTAATTGAATTAATAGAACAAGACTTATGTTTTCGTGCATAAGCTCCAATTTATATGTTTAACCAAATATTTAATATGTTCGTCAAAAATAAAAGGATATAAAATAATATATATCACTATTTATATTTCTATTGTAATCACCTTATTTCCATTTTTGAATGATACATCTATATTCTGTGTGTTGGAGTAAAATGAAATTTAGATATCAAATTTTGTTTTCAAAGCTTTTTCTATATCTACAATTTGCTTAATTTTTTTTGCAATTACATTTTTTTTTAATTTTCACTTTTGAACTTTTACCGAACCCATTGAAAATCATATAATATATATTTTAGATCAAAATATATATTTTTTGTTTCTTTAAAAAATTAAATAATTGTTTAAACTTTCAACCAAATTTAATTTTCAAATTATGTGACAAATTTTTAATTGTAAATAAAATTAATTTTTGAATTGCATTCATAAAAATTTCAAAAATAAGAATTTAAATTCTAATACTTTCCAAATTATTTTTTTTAAATTTAAATTTTCACTTTTTTTTTGCACAAATACAATATATATTTTCTATCTAAAAATATATATTATTGATTGCAAAATAATTATCCAAAATTATTTTGTGAATAAACCTAAACTATCCTATTACTATTTTTTCATATTTGACATAATATATAAATTAACACTACAAAAAAATACAATCAAATTTAATAATATATAATAATTCAATAGAACCATAAGTTCAAAAGTAAACACAAATATAAATAATTGAAAATACTTCATAATATTTGGAGGATTTCAATTATATATTTAGACATGATAATACAGTATTCAACATGATCCAACAAAAATTTCGAGTCATCGAATACATGATGTTCACAACACACATGATTGATGAGATAGATTAAACCTAGAAACCAAATAATCTCTATGTCTACCTTATTTGGTTAGACTCGAGGTTGTTTAAAGGTTTAAATTTAATAATTACATGTTGCAAAGATTTTAGTTCCCTCCAACATAGAGCTAGAATCCAAATTGCTACTGTCTTAAAAAATGATAATGCAAAAAATAAAATTTTCTGAAAATTTGAATTCCCCCAAAAATTAAAAATTTTCTAAAAATTACTTGAGACATCCTCTTTTCATTCCGAGCTATAAACTCCCTCTTGATCCAACTCATCTCAAAAAACAACTAGAATAAAAATGTTCATTTTCCCTTTAACTTTTAAGTTCCCATTTGATACATTTGATCCATAAGAGTAGTTTGAAAAAAACAATAAGTACAACTTGTGAGACCTTCTAAAATCATACTTAATTAACGACATATGAAATAACTAGATTAACCATTACTGATATCTTCAAAGGTGAATGTGAAAGTCACATAGTTGTAAGTCTCTTCTTAGACATATATGTTGTCCTCCCATTGCCTGGCAGCATTATGATAATAAGTGGGAACTACTATTCTATACAAAATAAATTATTTACACATACATATCAATGTATATGCAACACAGAAATAATACTTGATTTTTTCCACACAAATCCTACATTGGATAACATATATAAAATATAATCTATTACCCTTTGGAATAATTAGTGACCTTTTGACTAATATCAATGACATGTCAGATATCCCTTAGAACAAATCAGCATCCCTGTTGTATTCAAGCAAACATTTCTGATACCAAACACTCTTGATGCTTCACCATTGCCAATCCTACTTATACCATAGTTCTTGAGCATATACATTATAAACTAGTTAGGATTCTAAGTGATATGAATGGTAGATGCCTAATCTATCTTTTAGTCAATCTTTTGATTATTCTTGTTATGACAATCTATTATCACTCACAAAAGTGATCTCACCCTTCATGGTAAAGATATCTTTCTGCTAGTATCATCTCTCTTTATACTCACCGCTTAGTATTTCTTCTACTTAGTTTAGTTTGTTTTGAAGTAATATACTTGGTCATAATAGTAATTCTCACTGTGGACCCATTTGTAGACTTCTTCATGGGAGGATACTCTCTTCTCTCTCTCGATGTGGGACTAGTAGTGGTTCAATGCTTTCTTTCATTTTCCTTAGAAATGAGAATACTTAGAGAAGTATCTTTTTTTCCTTCATCTTAGAATCTTAAATATGAGGATATTGATAATGAAAATCAAGGTAAGGACATTATTCGGAGTTGATGTACTCAATAAAATAATAAGAGTTTTCCAACTATCAGTGAGTGAGTTGAGAAAAAAAGATACTTGTAGTTCGTCTTCCTGACATCATTTTATGGATATTAGTTGATTAACCACGACTTGGGGACTACTCATGTGAGCACCATATTAGTTCCACCATCATATTTCATGTTAAAGAAATGTTAGTTTAATATTTCCTAATTTTTTAATTTTTTTTATTAGTCCACGGATCCATTCATTTTGAACAACTCATGCCTTTGTTGTTGCAAAAATTTAATGGAAAGTTATTTTCTAGGCTCATTTTCATATTGTAGCAAATGCCTTGTAGTGTAATAAAGTTCACTATTCATCACTTAAGTTTAAGTTTTTATTCACCATCATATGGATCATATATATCTTAAAATATTAAAAAATTAATCTTTTTGTTTACTTTTCAAGTTGAAGAATTATACAATTACAAAATCATTTTTAATGAATAATATTTTTTCTTTCATCCGGAAAAAATAAATAACTAACTCACTTGACCAATATGAATATTTGTTCGCCAAGAAATTAATTAACATAGCTCTAATACCACTAGTTGGGGGATAATGAAGTATAGATATAAAAGCTCAGTTTCATAACTTTTTCTGTACATACAATTTAGTTAATTATCATTTTCTCAATTTAAATCTTTTAATTTTTCTTTTTGAATCATTATCTATTATAGCAAAATTCATTCAATAATTTACTGAGTTAAAGTATCTTTTCTATTTCTTAAAAAAAATCAATTTATGTTTTAATTAAATTTAATTATTTTTAAAATTTCATGCAAATTTTTTAATTTTAATTAAAAGTAATTTTTGAATTATGTTTTTAAAATTTTCAAAATCAAAACATTTTAATTCCAATTTTGTCCAAATTAATTTCATTTAAAATTAAAATTTTTACTTTTCAAAAACTATATAAATTTTCATTCAAAATTTTTTTTTTCAATTGCCAAAATAATTATCCAGAAATATTTTCTAAAATAGAACCAATTTGCCCTATTAATATTCAGAATATATTTAACAAAATACACTAATAGACATAATGAAAAATCAAACCAATTTTAATAACAAATAATAATTAAATACAACCACAAGTTTAAAATTAAACATAAACTATAATTGAAAATACTTGATCAGATTTGGAGGATTACAATTTTGTATGCAGAAAGATTATTATATTGATCCTAAAAATTTAATGAAAATTCCCAGTACCTCAAGCAAAACAATTCCAAAGTACATTCACCACATGATCCACCACACATTCTACCGCATTATTCTCTGCATAATCCATTGTATTATCTATGTTAGAGGAGAAAATTAGAGAGAATAAAATTACATAGAAATTAATTTTAGAAAAAAGTAATTTTTTTTATCCAAAATTTATGTGAAATTCTCAATAGTTTTTTTTTTTGAAACTTGAGATAGGAATCTATTTCTGAAAATTCACTCCAGTCCCTTCCCTCTTCGGTAAAATATCTCCTTTACATTTAAAATTTTTTTTTTGGAAACCTATTTTCAAAATCTCTATTTTTTCAGAAACCTTATTGAAATCTAAGGCCATGTTTGTTTTTTCGGTTTAATGCTAAAATCAAATCACTTTCATTGTTAAGTCGAAACATATTTTTCGAGACTTTTCATTTAAAATTTTAAAAAAACGCTTAAAGTATTAAGCAAATTTTTTTTGCCATTTTCTATTCAGAAAAATCCATTTAAAAAAATGCTCGATCTAGCATTATTCGACTTCCTATTCGAAAATAAAAAATCCACCTCCCTTCCCGTTCGAAAATGTTCTCTCTCATATCAAAATTCATTTTCTTGATTGAAAAACAATGGAGCTACCCAACTTAGCTACTCATCCCTCAGCTCACTTGCCCTTGGTTTTCACTTCCCCAAATGTTTAAATATATACAAGTAAATTATTCTTTATTTTTTAATCTATATCTCTAGGTTAAAATGCTCTAACAATACAAAAATTTCTCCATTTTTCCTCTCTATCTTGAAATTATAATTAGATTTTTTTAATTTTGATACCTTGCCTAACATGTTCATTTCTAGTTTCTATAGGTAAAATGTTATTAGACATGTGCATCATCATTCAAATTAGAGACATATCCATCAACCTTTGTATGAATATAATGGCATCGCACAAAATAATTTCTTCCAAATTATTATTAAAGCAGAAAAATCACATTCTAATCCAAATAAATAAGAAAAAAATGCACAGGAAAATGCAATATATATAATTACAGGATAACTATAATGAGTAATAAGTAAAACTTTTATAATATTTGTTACTTGTACAATTCTTCATCTGAAAAATTAACATAAACAAATATTCGATAAACTAATTTATAAGCCAAAACAAAAATATCTAAACCACCAATTGAATAAATATTATTCGAGTATAAAATATAAAGTTAAAATCACAACTAAACTAGTTTTTTTAATGATTATGTTGTATCTACTCATTAAACAAATCAGATCAAATAAACTCAATTGAATATAATATAATTTTTTTATTTATGTGGCTCTTTGCTGAATTTGTAGTTTCAAGTTTTATTTTATTATTCAAGTTTCTGCAAAATCTTCATATTTATTTGGAATTATTTTCATTATAGGTAGAAGAAAACCAAATATTTTTTCTTTTCTATAATTGGTATATAAAGCCAATAACTTTTGAATAAGCATTAATTTTTGTTAACTTTTTATGCAGTATTAAGTCAAATTGGTAAAACTAGTAGGGCAAATTAGACTGATCCCACCCAAAGAAAGCACTTTATTGATTTTTGTTTAAAAGAAATAAATAAAGGCCTTACATCAGGTGGAATTTTAAAGCCCAGTGCTTGGTCTCGAATTGGTGAAGAATTGAAGTAAGTTAATTATAAAATACCACACATCAAAACAACTAAGGAATGGGTGAGAATACATGAAAAGACAAAATCTCATTTGGAGTAGAATATTGAATGTGATTGGACATTGTTACAACCCTCTAACCAAAACTTTTGATAGACTAGATGAGAAATGGGTTAATAATTTGCAGGTAGTTTTTACCAAGTTAAGAGAATCATTAAAAGAAATATCTTAAATATACATGCTTGACTAATTTGTTTTTTTTGTTGAATAGAAATATTCAAAAGCTAAACAATTTCGTTATAGATCGTTATCAAATTTGGAGGAATTAGAGATATTATTTGAATGAGTATCAGCCACTGGATCTAAAAATTGGAGTTCTGGAGAAGTTTTGTTTCAGGGCCTAAGGAATCATCAACATATTCAACATCAATGCCTAGTGAAACTCCAATTAGTTTAGAGGATGATGATAATTTGTCAAGATATGCTGGTGAAGAAGTACAATGCTCAAAGCAGAAACAAAATAAGGGAAAAAAAGAGCAACCTAAAGATGAAATGAATAAAATAATGA
The DNA here is from genome assembly GCA_029783825.1 of Sapria himalayana. Classification (NCBI taxonomy): domain Eukaryota; kingdom Viridiplantae; phylum Streptophyta; class Magnoliopsida; order Malpighiales; family Rafflesiaceae; genus Sapria; species Sapria himalayana. Next base: position 18,693 of record JAREIK010018459.1, on the reverse strand, counting down.
ATGCTTTAGATAAGTTTGGACCATCAGTAAAAAAATGTATGAACATTTTGAAGAAACTCACAATTTATGAGTTTCCTTTATATTATGTTGCAATTAATGCATTCTACAATAAGAAAGAGTATAGAGTGGTTTGGGTTGAAATGGAAAGTGACCAATAGCAAATCAGATGGCTTCAAAGCTTTAAAAAAATGACTTTTAATTTAATTTTTTGGAATTATGGGATACATTTTTCCATTTTTTGCTTTGATACTTTCTTTGAGTTATTTTGGATACTTTCTGCATTTTAATTTTTATAATTATAAGACTTGTTATCCACATAATTATAATAAAATTCATGATAATATTAATTTATATATGTGAAATGGGTTTGATGAGATGATACCCTAATGCATTGATATTATTCATTTTACATCGTTATAACAATTTTATTGTGATTTTAATTAATAAAACTAATTGTTTTTTTAAATAGATATTCATATGGAGAATCTTTCACATAATCAGATAGTTCAAGTTTATTATCAAGTGAAGATTAAGATATAAAGTCAACAATGACAATATTTAAAAAAAAAAGACATTGTGTTATTTCTCCATTTATTAAGAGACTCATTTATAATAAAGAATGAGTTTCTACATCACCACCCACATGCTCACTTTTCAATAAAGATGTTTTAAATGGCCCATCTAGTATATGTTATGAACTAATGTAAATGTAAAAGCATAGATTTATTTGTGTCACATGTTCAGAGATAAAAGGTAGCTTGTTGACAGCAAACATTTGAGTGTTATAGAGAAAATGATTATAGTCTTAATGACTTTAAGTCAAAATCTTCGAAACTGATTATTAAAGAATTGATTTCAATACTCAGACCAAAATATTTCATAAATGCTTCCGTGAGTTTTTAGTGGCCATAGTGAGCTTCTCAAGGGAAATGATTACTCCTCTATCATTCAATGATAATTCAAATGGTATCTATAATCATCGTTTAAGATAAATTTTTGAGGTATAATACTTTTATGTGTAAATATTTTCATCATATTTTTATTATTGTAATATAAAAATAAACATCTATATTGGCAACAAAAATTTTTTAGGGAGCTATTGGTCCAATTAATGGAACACTTATCCATACATGCATTCCCACTGAACAACAAGTACCATTTCAAAGTTGTTGGAGAGGAGAATAATTTCAAAATGTTATGGCATTTTGTGATTTTGATATGAATTTTATGTATGTAGTTGTTGGATGGGAATGAATTGCTTATGATTCAAGAGTCTTGATGGAAACTATTCGTAACCCACAACATAATTGTTCAATGCCCCCGTCAGGTAAATATTCCTGATGTATTTTATTTATTATTAATTGTATTTAATAACATTATAATATACTAAATTCTTTGTGTCAGAAAATTGTTATTTAGTGGATGTAGCATACACACACACTAGAGATTTTATGACACCATATCATAATATACATTATTGGTTGAGTGATTTTCACAGTGGTGGTATAGCTGTAGGAAGAGCAGAGATATTCAACTTATGTCATACAAGATTAAGAAATGTCATTGAATGTGCATTAGGTGTTGTTGAGGCACGTTTTCCAATATTAAAGAAAATGACCTTATTCATATGCTACACAAACAAAAATAGTAATGATATATTTCTCTATCCACAATTTTTTTTGACAAGTATCAGTTGCAATAGATTAATTTTTGAATATTACACTAAAGAAGAATTAGAAAGTAATAGTGACAACTAAAATCAAGGCTCAACTATAAATAACTTTTTTACAGCTACTAATCAATAGTTCATATTACAATTTCGAGATCATATTAAATATGAACTATTTCAAGTGTTCAATTAACATATCATTTTAACTTTTATCATTGTATAAAATGAGATATCAAATACTAGTATCAAAAGGTTGTTGTTTTAGTTTTTTTTCATGGTGTGAAATATAATGTTAAATATAAATATCAAATATTAAGGTTTTAGATATTTTAAAATTTATACTTAAATTTTAATATTTTCTTTTAATATATATGAATACGCATTTGAATTAAAATATTTTTAATTTAATTAATGTTTGTGTTTTTAGCCACAATGATTATGAAATGAAATTAAATATTGACATCAAATGTGATATCTTTAAATATCTGATTATATGTATTTAAAATTTTTTAATATATTAAGCTGTTAAAATGTTAATTTTTAGTATGTAAAAAATAAAAAACTTAATCCATAATAGAAATAAAAAAGTAAAAAAAACAAACATCTTAATACTTAATGCTATTAAGTACTATTCGGCATTAAACTCAAAAAACGTTCTATTAAGCATCCAGTAAAAAAAATAAATGCAGCCTATAAGTTTTTTAGAAACCTCTTTCTTAAAAACAATCCCATTTTATAAATTCACTCTCACTATCCTTCTCACTCTATATAAATATAAAATGTGTGTGTATTTATATATACACACACACATATATATATATATATATCTCTCTCTCACTCTCTCTCCAATACTCTTGCTCCTCATTGTCCTTACAAATCTCACGTGCATCCAAATGTTGGAAAAAACATATTTATTTATGTAATCTTGATAAATCAACTTGTTTTTTGAAAAAAAAAAATATTTTTTTAATTATATTACACCAGATAATTTAAACCAAATTTACTTTTAAATTAAATCAATTTTCATGAACCAATTTAATACATGCAGCCTTCCCATCCCGAGAATACCTAACTAATAGAACATATGTGCTTATAAATTGATAACCATGCATCTTCTCAAATACATAAAAGAGGCGACATCAAGCGAGAAAACTTATCTTCAAATAAAATTATGATTAAAGTATAATCATAACATCAATTAGTTGAGGTGCACAAAAATGGGCTTGAATAGTGATAGTTGAAAAAAACATATTTTATATTTTGTGAGAACTTTATTTTCACAATTTATAAAACTTTCTATTTTTGATATTAAGACATTTAAAACTTTTGGAAACATTTTAGGTATTTGATATCTAAATAAAAACTTAAACAATATGATTGATTTTTTAAAACAAAATTACAAAACTTAGGAACTATTTAATTGATATACAATTAAATACGTTTATTATTTTTCTTAATAAATTTTTAACAATTCTTGTTCTTGTGGAGTAATATCATTTCAAAATAAATTTTATAATTGTAGATTAATTATTATGTTTTATTACATTTTATTAGACAATAAAATTGTGGTAGTTGTTTTAAATATTTAATTATGATTATAACATTTTTAATTTTAAAATAAAATTAATATTAAAAGATGATTAATTTTAATGTATTGCTGATATAAAATAAATTACAAATTTAAAGATTTATTAATATTAAAATGATACTAGAAATTTATTAAGAAATTATAATGATAATTTTTATATTGTGTTGATATCATTTAAATGGAAATGAAAAATAAAATAATTAAAAGTAATTAGTTTAAAAAAAGATTATTAGATAATACATGATATTATTAATTTTTTATAAATTGATAGGGGTTGGAGTCCACTTCTACAATAGTAAGTTCTCGATGGTATGAGTTGTCAAAATGAATATTTTAAACAGTCAAATAACACAATAAATTTATATAAATATTATGAAATATAAATCAATCATTGAAATACTATCTATCTATATAATCTATTTAATCTATCTCAAATATATCTATCTAATCTATCTATCTATCTATCTATTTTTCTTTCTATCTAATCTATCTATTAATTTATCTATCTATCTTTCTATCTATCTATTTTTCTTTCTATCTAATCTATCTATTAATTTATCTATCTATCTTTCTATCTAATATATGTATCTATTTTTCTATCAAATCTATCTTTCTATATAAACATCTTTTATCTAATCTATCTAATTATCTATCTATCTATCTAATCAATCTATCTATTAAATCTATCTATCTATCAATTTATTGATTTTTCTATCTATGAATCTATCTAATCTATCTATCTAATATATATATATATCTAATTATCTATCTAATCTATGTATCTATCAATTATCTATCTATCTATCTATCGATTCTATTTTTATTTATATCTAATCTATCTATCTATGTATCTATCTAACTATCTATCTTTCTATATAATCTATCTATCTACCTATCTAACTATTTCTCTCTTTATCTATCTTTCCATATAATATATTAATCTAATAATCTATCTAATCTATCTAATCTATCTATCTATCTATCCAATATAGCTTTCTCTATATATCTCTATAATCTATCTATCTATCTACCTAACAATCTAATCTATCTATCTATATAAGTATCTATCTAACTATATATCTATCTATCTATCTAATCTATCGATCTATCATTATATCTATTATCTATCTAATATATCTATCTATTTCTTTACCTATCTAATCTATCTATCTATCTAACTTTCTATCTAATCAATCAATCTATCTATCTATCTGTCAAATCTATCTATCTATCTATCTATCTGTCAAATCTATCTATCTTTCTATTTATATATCTTATCTATCTATCTAATATATATATATCTAATCTTTTAATCTATCTAATCTTTTTATCTATCTATTTATCTATCTTTCTATATAATTTATCTATCTATCTATTTATCTCTCTATCTTTTTATAAAATATATCTATTTATCTTTATATTTAATCTAGCTAGCTCTCTATCTATCTATCTATCTTCTTTCTTTCTAACTAATCAATCAACCAATCTATCTATCTATGTATCTTTGTATGTAATATATCTATCTAAATATCTATCAATCTAAGCTAACTATCTATTTATCAATCCACTGATCTATCTTTCTATCTAATATATATATATATATATATCTTTCTTTCGTTCTTTTATCTAATATCTAAATTATCTATCTATCTAACAATCTAATCTATTTATATATCTATCGAACTATCTATTCTAGCTATCAATGAATCTATCTATTCTTTATATCTATATTTATATCAAATCTATCTATCTAATCTATCTATATATAAATCTTTCTATATAATCTATCTATTTTTCTATCTATTCTATCTATTTATCTATCTATCTATCCATCTTTCTATCTAATCTATCTATCTATTTATTTCTGTATCTATCTATATTTCTATCTAATCTATCTATCTATATTTATATATAATCTATCTATCTATCTAATTATCTATCTATAAATCTATTAATCTATAAATCTATCTATTCATCTATATAATCTAGCTATATATGTATGTGTGTGTGTGTGTGTGTCTAACTAACTAACTAACTATCAATCAATCTATTTATCTATCTATCTATTTATCTATCTAATATATCTAATGTTCTATCTATCAATCTAATATATCTATCAATCTACCTATTTATCTATCTATCTAATTTATATATGTATCTATCAATCAATCAATCAATTAAACAATCAATCAATAAATCTATCTATCTATCTAACTAATCTTTCTCATCTTTCTATCTAACTATAATTTATCTAATCTATCTATCTATCTAATCTATCTATCTATATATCTAATCTATCTATTATCTATCTAATCTAATCTATCTATCTATCTATCTATATATTACATATCTAAACTATCTATCTATCTATCTACCTACCTAATCTCTCTATATATTCATTTAATCTATCTATCTATCTATTTTTCAATTTATCTATTTGTCTATCTAATCTATCTATCTATCTATATATTTATCTATCTATCTATTTGTCTATCTATCTAATATATTTATCTATTACTATATCTATCTATTTATCTAATCTATCTAATCTATATGATCTAATCTATCTATCCATCTAACTATTTATTTATCTAATCTATCAATCTAACAAATTATCTTATCTATCTATTGATCTAATCATTCTATCTATATATCTTACTATTTAACCATCTAATCTATCAATATTCTATTTTCTATATATCTATATATCTATCTATCAATCTAATATATATATATATATATATATATATATCAAAACTTTCTATCTATCTATTTCTAACCATATATATATATCTATCTATCTATGTATCTTTCTTTCTAATATATGAATCTATCTATCTAACCTATCTATTTATCTTTCAATATAATTTATCTATCTATCTATACATCTATCTTTTTTTCTATCAAATCTATCTATCAATCTATCTAATGTATCTTTATCTTTATTTACATATATATATATATATGTATATATATATATATATATATATATTCAATCTATCTAATCTTTCTATCGATCTATCTATATATCTATATATCTATCAATCTATCTATCTATCAATTTTTAAATCAATCAATCAATTTATCTATATTCCTAATCTATCTTTCAACCAATCTATTTATCATTCTAATTATATTATATCTATCTAATCAATATATCTATCTATGTATCAAATCAATCAAAAAATGTTTCTATCTATCTATGTATCTATAAATCTATCTAATCTATCTATATATTTATTTAGCTATCCAATCTATCTATCGATCTATATATCTATCTATCGATCTATCTAATATATATATATATATATCTAATCTATCTATCTATATATCTATCTATATAATCAATATATATATATATATATATCTAAAATATGTTTCTTTCTATTTATATATCAATCAATCTAATATATATATATATATATATATATATATATATATATATATATCTATCTATTTTATCTATCTATCTAATCTATCTATATATCCATCTAACTATTCTATTTATCTATCAACCTATAAATCTATTTATATAAAATATATGTGTGTGTGTGTGTGCAAGTATATCTATTTAATTAATCTATTTATCTATCTATTCATCTATCTATCAATCTAATATAATCTATGTATCTATCTATCTATCCAGCTATCTACCTATTTATTTATCAAATCTATCTATCTATTTAATCTATCTATCTTTCTATTTTTCTATCTATCAATTTTATCTATCTTTATATCTCTATAAAATATCTATCTATTTATATAATATATATATATATATATATATATATATATATATATATATATATATATATCTATTTATGTTTCTATCTATCTAATCTATCTCTCTTTATTGATCTAATCTATCTTTCTAAATATCTATCTCATCTATCTCTAAGCTATCTATCTTTCTAATATATATATATATATATATATATATATATATATATATATATATATATAAGTATATCATTTATCTATATATCTATATATCTTATCTTTTTATTTATCTATCTATTTATCTTTCTATATATTCAATCAATCAATCTATCTATTTTTCTATAAAATCTATCTATCTTTATAGTAATCTATCTATTTATCTATTTATCTTTCTATCTAATCATTCAATCAATCAATCAATCTATTTATGTATCTTTGTATATACTCTCTTTATCTATCTATCTATATAATTTATCTACCTATCTATCAAATTACCAATCTATATTTCTTTCTAATCTATATATGTATCTATCTATTAATCTTTGTTACTTACTTTCTTTCTTTCTTTTATCTAATCTATATATCTATCTATATATCTAATCTTTTTATCTATCTTTCAATTTATATATATATTCTAGCTATTAATGAATCTATCTATTATTTCTATCTATCTATCTATCTATCTAATCTATCTAATGATCTATCTATTTTTCTAACTAATCTAACTATTTATCTATCTTTATATATAAACTATCTATCTATCTAACTTTCTATCTATCTAATCTATTTATCTATCCTATATATATATATATATATATCTAACTATCTATCTAACTAACTATTAATCAATCTATCTATCTAAATATTATATATCTATCCATCCAATATATCAATCCATCCATCTATCTATCTTTCTAATCTATTAATCAATAAATCAATCAATCAATTTATCTAACTAATATATATATATATATATATATATATATATATATATATATATCAATCAATCTATCTATCTATCTATCTATCTATCTAATCTATCTATCTATATTTCTATCTATCTATATCTCTATCTATCTATATCTCTATCTATATTTCAATTTATCTAATTAATCTTTGAATCTATTTATATATCTAACTTTCTAATCTATCTATCTAATTTATCTAGCTATCTAATCAATCAATCCATCCATCGATCTATCTATCTATTTATCTATCTTTCTAATATATTTATCTCTCTATGTATCAATCTATCAATATAATCTATGTATATATCTATCTATATATCTATATATCTAATCTATCTATCTATTATTTATCTAATATAATCTATCTATTTATCTATCTATCTATTATCTATCTAATCTATCTATCTATCTATCTTTACAATCTATCTATATATTCATCTAATCTATCTATCTATCTATATATATTTATCTATTTATTTATTTATAATATTATCTATCTATCTATTCTATCTTTCTATCTATTTTTCTAATTTATATCTAATCTATTTATCTATTAATCTATTAATCTATCTAATTATCTATCAAATCTTTTTATCTATCTATGTATCTATCAATCTATCTATCAAGCCATCTATCTATCTATCTAATCTAATCTATCTATCTTTTCGATGTGGGAGCATTTGAGACTACTAATCAATCTTAAGTCCCGAGTAGATTCCTTCGGCAAAACATCCACTATCGGTACTTATTTATGTCAAGACTAACTTCGGTTATAATTTGATGTGATGGGTTAAGGAAATATGATTGCCAATTTTAAAATTCATTGCATCGATGCTATATAAAAAGGGATCTATTCTTTATTAATTTGATGAGAAATTTCCATAGTAATTTAATGTTCTTTGGAAGTGGATATTTGCTGGTTATTATTGGTGGACGAATTTTGAAGGCTGAAGCGAAGACTCATATCATATTTCTCATTTTTTTTTATCTTTTTTTTATTTTATTATTTTTATTTTTTTATTCAGAGCCTAATCTCTAAATAATGAGACATTTTCATTTCTAAGAGTGATTATTTTTGAATGAATGAAAGTTTCTCTTTTTGAATTAAATTCTTATCTTTATTTTTTATCAAACATCGTTGGTGGTGAATCAAATAGTACTTTATCCTTGGTAGGTGGAATTTCGTTTAAACCTCGGTAGTAAACTATATTTATCCCGAATTACAAATATTCCCACAAACACAGTGCCTCGTCTAATTCCTCCCAGAATCACTCATTCAACAGAGCTTATTTGAGGATACAATAAATATGAAAGTTATAGAAATAAGAGTCCTTGATTGATCTGTGGCTTTTTAAATCAGGTCAATCCTACATGTATTAAGGTAGTTACGCCCATTTACTTCAAAATCATGCAATCCTGAATTTTAAATTTTCTGCTTGGAATAACTTGCCCACGCAGTCTGCACTATCTATCTATCTATCAATCTAATCTATCAATCTAATCTAATCTATCTATCTATCTTATATATATATATATATATATATATATATATATATATATCTATCTATCGATCAATCTATCTATCTATATATCTAATCTTTTTATCTATCTATCTTTCTATTAAATCAATCAATATAATTATTTTTCTATAAAATCTATCTATTTATCTTTATATCTAATCTTGTTATATATCTATCCTTCTTACTATCTAATTATTCAATCTATCTATCTATGTATCTTTATATCTAATCTCTCTATCTATCTATTTATCTAATAAATCTATCTATCTATCTACCGATCTATCTTTCTATCTAATCTATATATCTATCTATCTATCAATCTTTGTTTCTTTCTTTATTTCTTTCTTTTATCTAATTTATCTATCTATCTATCTATCTATATTCTAATCTATTTATCTATCTATTTATCTATCTATTTATCAATCTATCAAACTATACTAGTTATGAATGAATATATTTATTCTTTCTATCTTTATTTCTATCTAATCTATCAATCTATCAATCTTTCTATCTAATCAATCTATCTATATGTTTATCTTTCTATCTAATCGATCTATCAATCTATGTATATTTCTATCTAATCTATCTATCTATCTATATAAACCATCAATCTATCTATTTAAATTATCTATCTAATCTATTTATCGATCTATAAATCTATCAATCAATCTATCTATTTATCCATCTAATCTATCTATATCAATCTAATATCTAAATATATATATGTAACTATCTATCTAACTATCTATCTATATATTATCTATATATCTAACAATCTAATATATCTATCCATCTATGTATATATCTATCTAATCAATCTATCTATCTATATATCTTTCTATCTAATCAATCAATCTATCTATATATCTATCTATCTATTTAATCTATACATACATATATATATATATATATCTATAAATCAATAAATCAATAAATCTATCTTTCTAATATATCTCTCTATCTATCTAATCTTTGTATCTATCTGTATATCTATCTTTCTAATATATCTAACCATCTAATCTATCTATCTATCTAATCTATCTAATTAATCTTTCAATATAACTATCTATCTTTCTAATATATTTATCTACCTATCTAATAATCTATCTAACCTATCTATCTATATATCTATCTATATATTTATATATATAATTTATATATCTATCTATTATCTATCTAATCTATCTATCATTTTGTCTATCTATCTAATCTATCTAATTTATCTATCTATCTATCTATTTAATCTATCTATATATTCATCTAATCTATCTATCTATCTAACTATTTATCATTTTATCTATCAGTCTTTTTATTCTATCTATCTAATTATTTAACTATCTTTCTATCTAATCTATTTATCAATCTATCAATCTATCTATCTAAATATCTATCTAATCTATCTATCTAATTTATATGATCTAATCTATCTATCCATCTAACTATCTTGATATTTATTCTATTTTTCTATCTATATTATCAAATTATCAATCTAATATTTCAATGGATATATCTAACTATTTATCTAACTAATCTATCGATATTCTATTTTCTATCTATATATATTTCGATCTATCTAATTAATATATCTATATATCTATCAAATCGTTCTAACTATTTATCTATCGAACTAATCTATCTATCTATCTATCTATCGATCTAATATATCTATTTATCTATCTATCCATCGATCTAATCTATCTATCTATCGATCTAATTTATCTATCTATCTATCTAATTAACTTTGTTTCTTTCTTTTTTATAATTATTCTATCTAACTATCTATGTATCTTTCTATCTAATATATCAATCTATATCTCTAACCTATCTACCTATTTATCTTTCTATATAATATATATATATCTATCTATATATAAATGTTTCTTTATATATAATCTATCTATCTAATCTATCATTCACTCTATATATCTATCTATCTATCTATCTAATCTATCTAATATTTCTATTGATCTATATATTTATCTATCTAATCTATCTATCTAATCTATCTATCTAATTAATCTATCTATCTATTAATATATAAATCAATCAATAAATCTTTAAATTAATCTATCTATCTATCTAACTATCTAATCTATCTTTCAATCAATCTATCATTCTATTTATTAACTATATATCTAATCTATATACATATCTATATATCTAATCAATCAATACTCTATCTATTTAATCTATCTATATATTTAATTATTTATCTAATCTATTTATCTATCTATATATCTATCTATTTAATCATTATATATATATATATATATATCTATTTATCTAATATATCTATCTTTCTATCTATATATCTAATTTATCTCTATAATCTATCTATCTAATCTATCTTTATATCTATCTATCTATCTATCTTTCTTTCTTTCTATATAATCTATCTATCTATCTATCCTATCTATCTATATATTCTATCTATCGTTCTATCCACTATCTATCTAATTTATCAATCCATCAATCTATCTTTCTATTTATCAACCTATCTAATCTATCTATTTATCTATCTATCTATATAACTATCTATGTTTTATATTTATCAATCTAATTTATCAATATGTCTATCTATCTATCTAGCAAATCTATCTCTATATAACTATCTAATATATATATATATATATATATATATAATTTATTTATTTATTTATTTATTTATGTGTGTGTGTGTCTGTGTGTTTATATATCTATATATCTAATCTATCTATCTGATCTATCTATCTACTATCTATATATAAAATATATCTATCTATAATATATATATATATATATATATATACTATTTAGTTTTCTATCTAATCTATTTATCTCTCTATTTATCTAATCTATCACTCTATCTAATCTATCTATATATCAACCAATCTATCTATCTATCTATCTTTATAATCTATATATTTATCAATCAATCTATCTATCTATCATACAATCTAATCAATATATCTATCATTCAATCTATGTATCTAATTATATTTCTAATCTATAAATCTTCCTATTTATCTTTCTAAGAAATCAATTTATATTTCTATTTATTTATCTAACTATCAATCTAATTATTCTATCTATCTATCTATGTGATATATCTATCTATCTACCGATCTTATCTATTTAATATATCTATCTATCTATCTTATCTATCTAATCTATCTTATCTATCTAATCTATCTATCTAAATATCTTATTTATATAATCTATATATTTATCTAATCTATCTATTATATCTATCTATATTCTAATCTATCTATCTACCTTTTATATACCTACATATATCTATCTATCTATTTATCTATTAAATAATCAGTCTATCTTTATATCTATATTTCAATCTATAATTCTATATAATCATTATAATCTATCTATCTTGCTATCTATCTAATCTAATCTATCTATCTATCTAATCTAATCTATCTATCTATCTAATCTAACTATTTATCTAATCAATCATAAATCTAACTATCTATCTAGCTAATATATATATATATATATATATATATATATATATATATATATATATATATACATACAATATAATCTATCTATTGATCTAACTATTTTGATATCTAATCTATCTATCTTTTTTTCTAATAAATCAATCAACCTATCTATATTTCTCTCTAATCTATCAATCATTATATTTATTAATCTATCATTCTAATCTCACTATCTTTTTATCTAATATATCTCTCTATTTAATCTATCTATTTATAAAGCAATTAATCTATATAAATAATTTATCTATCTATCTATATAATATATCAAGGTTTGTAATCTATCTCTCTATCTATCAAATATAATATATCTATCTATCTATCAATCTATCTTTTTATCTTTCTACATAATCTATTTATCTATCCATCTATCTATCTATTAAATCTCTCTTTCTATATTTTTGAATCTATCTATCTAATCTAATCAATATATCTATCTATATAATCTATCTATCTACCATACAATTCATCAAATCTATCAATCTATCTATATATCTGTCTAACTATCTAATCTATCTATTTATCTATCTAATCTATCTATCTACCAAACTATCTATTATATCTATCTATCTATCTATATATCTATCCAACTATTTAATCTATATATCTATTTATCTATCTAATCTTTTAATTTAATCTATTTATCTAATCTCTCATCTATCTATCTATTGATCTATTTTTCTATATGTATAATGTATTTATCTACCTATCTATCAAATCTATATATCTATCAAATCTATTTATGTTTATATCTAATCTATCTAATTTATCGACCTATCTATCTATCTAATCTCTCCCTTTCTATTCATATATTCAAATATTCATATATTTTTATATTCATATATTCATATATTAAAATATTTATATATTTTAATAATAATATATCCATATATTCATATATTCTCAGATTCATATATACATATATTCATTGATTCATATATTCATAGATTCATATATTCATATATTCATATATTTAATGATTCATATATCTATATATTCAAAGATTCATATATTCATAGATTCATATATTCATAAAGGCATCTAGTCATAGTCATATAGTCATATAGATATATAGTCATATAGTCATATAGTCATTTATTCATATAGTTATAGAGTCATATACTCATATAGCCATATAGTCATGTAGTCATATAGGGATATAGTCATATAGTCATATAGAGATATAGTCATATATTCATATAGTCATAGTCAGATAGTCATATATTCATAGTCATATAGTCAGTAATATACTCCTATAGTTATATATTCATATATCGATATATTTATATTGTCATATAGTCAAATAGTCATATAATCATATTGTCATATTTGCATATAGTCATATAGTCAGTCATATAGGCATATTGTCATATAGGCATATTGTCATATAGTCATATAATCATAAACATATAGTCATATAGTCATATTATCATAAAATAATATAGGCATATAGTCAAATAAGCATATAGCCATATAGTCATATAATCAAATAGTAGATAAGTATTTAGTCATATAGTTATATAATCATATAATCATATAGTCATATTGTCATATAGTCATATATGCATATAGTCATATAGTCATATAGGCATATCAGTATATATTCATATATGCATATAGGGATATAGTAATATAGTCATATCGGTATATAGTCATGTAGGCATATAAGCATATAATCATATAGTTTTACAGGCATATAGTCATATTGGTATATAGTCATGTAGGCATATAGGCATATAGGCATATAATCATATAGTCTTATAGGCATATAGTCATATAATCATATAATTACATAGTCATATAGTCATAGTAATATAATCATATAGTCATATGATCAATTAGTCAATTAGTCATATAGTCAGATAGTCAAATAGCCATATAGTCATATAGTAATATCGTGATATAGTCATATAGTTATATAATCATATAGTCATATACGTATATAGTCATATATTCATATAAGCATATATTCATATAGTCAGATAGTTATATATTCATATAGTGATATAGTCATATATCCATATAGTCATATAGTCATATAATCATATATTCATATAGTCATATAGTCATATAGTTATATAGGCATATAGTCATATAGTCATATATGCAAATAAGCATATAGTCATATATGGATATAGTCATATAGGCATACAAACAAATAGGCATATAGGCATATAGGCATTTAGGCATATAGTCATATATTCATATATTCACATATTCATATATTCACATATTCACATATTCATATATTCACATATTCATTTATTCACATATTCATATATTCACATATTCATATATTCATTCATATATTCATATATTAACATATTCATAGATTTATATATTTACATAATCAAAGATTCATAGAATATATATTCATATATTCATAGATTTATAGATTCATAGATTCATAGATTCAAATATTTATAGATTCATATATTCATAGACTCATAGATTCTTAGTTTCATAAATCCATAGATTCTTAGATTCATAGATATATATATTCATAGATTCACATATTCATAGATTTATATATTCAAAGATTCATAGATTCATATATTCATAGATTCAAAGATTCATAGATACATATATTCATAGATTCATATATTCATATATTCATAGAATCATAGATTCATAGATTCCTAGTTCATAGATTTATTTATTCATATATTAATAGATTCATTGATTCATATAATCATATGATTTCACAGACTCATAGATTCATAGACTCAAAGATTCATAGACACATATATTCATAGACTCATAGCTTCATAGACTCATATAATCATAGACTCATATATTCATAAACACATATATTAATGGACTCAATTATTTATAGACTCATATTCATTAATTCATATATTCAAAGATTCATATATTAATAGATTCATATATTCATATTTTTTTTGATTCATATATTCATAGATTCATATATTCATAGATTCATATATTAATAGATTCATATATAATAGATTCACATATTCATAGATTCATATATTCATAGAAGAAAGAAGAAAGAGAAAAAGAGAAGAAAGTGAAGAAAGAGAAGTAAAAGAAAAAATACAAGAAACAAAAAAGATAAAATTGAATAAAGAGTGGAGAGAAAAGAAAGAGAAGAAAGAGTAGAAAAGGAAGAAAGAGAAGAAAGTTAATAAAGTGAAGAAAGAGGAGAAAAAGAGAATAAAGAGAAGAAAGAGAAAAGAGGAAAAAAATGAAAAAGAAGAAAGAGAAAGGGGAAAAAATGAAAATGAAGAAAGAGAAGAAAGAGAAAAGAGAAGAAATTAAAAAAAAAGAAAAAGAAGAAAGAGAATAAAGAGGAAAGTGAAGAAAGAGGAAAGAGAAGAAAGAGAAGAAAGAGGAAATAGAGAGAAGAAATAGAAAAAGAATAAAGAGAAGAAAGAAGAAATAGAAGAAAGAAAAGAAAGAGAAGAAAGAGAAAAAAGAAAAGAAAGAGAAGAAAGAATAAAGAATAAAGAAGTGAGAGAGAAAAGAGAAGAAAGAGAAGAAATATAAGAGAAGAAGAAAGAAAAGAAAGATAAGAACGAGAAGAATAACAAGAAAGATAAGAAGGAGAAGAAAGAGAAGAGAGAGAAGAAAGAAAAGAAAGATAAGAAAAATATCAAAGAGAACAAAGAGAAGAATAAGAAGAAAGAAAAGAAAGAGAAGAAAGCGAAGAAAGAAAAGAAAGAGAAGAAAGAGAAGAGGAGAAGAAAGAGTATAAAGAGAAGATAGAGAAGACAGACATAAAATTTATTTTTATTATTTTTCATATTTCCAAAGGTTATAACCTTGAAAATATAATAATTTTTAAACTTTTTTTAAAAGTGAATTCAATTTTTAGTTATAATAATAATTATATTTATATATCATATAAATTCAATATAAACTATTTTATTGATAAATATTCTAATAATGATCAAAAAATAAATTAATAAACAATTATTAATAAAATAGATATCAATTAAAATATAATTACAAAATTTAAAATGATTCAGAAGGAGAGCAAAATATAGTACTTTATAATAAATTTTAAATTTTAAATTTTTTATTCTTTTTATAAGTTTATCTATATTTTTCGATGAAAAATAATTTATATAAATTATATTTGTCTAACTCATAATTTATTTCGTAATTAATATTTATATAAAAATAAACAATTAAATAATTAAAATGAATATTTATAATTATAATGAAAAATATAATATTGAGATTTTTTATTTATTATTTAGGGTTACCAGTTAAAAAGCATTATTATTTATTATTTTCGGTTTTAGAGATTTAGGAGTTATTGATTTAAATGTTTAGGCATTTAGTGGTTTATAGGTTTTATTTAAACAATTAAATATCAGAAAAAAAATATTTTTATTATTTTTTCACATTTTCAAAGGTTATAACCTTTGAAAATATAATAATTTTAAAATTTTTTTCAAAAGTGAATACTATATTTAGTTATAATAATCATTAAATTTATATATCATATAAATTCAATATAAACAATTTTATTGATAAATATTCTAATAATGATCAAAATATAAATAAATAATCTATTATTAATAAGATAGATATCAATTAAAATATAATTACAAAACCTAAAATAATTCAAATGCAAAGCAAAATATATTACAATATAATAATTTTTTGTTTTGAATTTCTTTTATTTTAAAAAGTTTATCTATATTTTTTGATTAAAAATAATTTATATAAATTATATTTTTCTAACTCATAATTTAGTTTGTAATTAATATTTATATAAAAATAAACAAATAAATAATTAAAATGAATATTTAAAATTATAATGAAAAAAAATGAGATTTATTAATTATTATTTAGGGATACTATTTTAATTTCATTTAGATTTGTCTCACTAATAATTTATTTTGTAATTAATATTTATATAAAAATAAACTGATAAATAATTAAAATAAAAATTTAAAATTATAGTGAATAAAATTTAAAATGAAATTTATGATTTATTATTAATTTATACCAGTTTAATGGAATAAGTATTTAGATGTTTTTTCATTTGAAAATTTAGCGATTTATGTTTTTAGGCATTTAGTGGTTTATAGGTTTTATTTAAACAATAAAATAATAAAAAAAATTTATAATTATTTCTCATTTTAATAGGTTATAACCTTTGAAAATATAATAATATTTAAAATTTTTTTAAATGTAAATATAATATTAATAAATATAAATCATATAAATTCAATATAAATAATTTTATTGATCGATATTATAATAATGATCAAAAATTAAATTAATAAACTGTTAATAAAAAGATAGAAATTAATTAAAAAATATTTACAAAACCCAAATTGATTCAAAATTAAAGTAAAATATATTACTGGATAATAATTTTAAATTTTTACTTCTTTTATATGCATGTATATATTATTTCCTTAAAAATAAATTATTTAAATTATATTTGTCGCACTCAAAATTTATTTTGTAATAAATATTTCTATAAAAATAAACTAATAAATAATTAAAATGAATATATAAAATTATACTAAATTGAAATAAAAATTAGATTTCTTAATTATTAAGTAGTATATAGTAGTTTAATGGTTTATGTATTTAGGCATTAAGGGATATAGAAGTTTATTGATTTAATTGTGTATGCATTCAGTGGTTTATAGGTTTTATTTAAAAATTAAAATAACAAAATATTTATTTTTATTATTTTTTTATATTTTCAAAGGTTATAACCTTTGAAAATAAAATAATTTATAAT